>OU342485.1:1529327-2129327 GCA_910589355.1 Parapoynx stratiotata | reverse complement strand
GCATTTATTTAATTTAGAACAACAATTATTCAGTACAAATAGTTTATTAGAACGACATAAACATAAAGACATTTTTACAAGTACTGTTAAAAGATCATCTGATGATAGTAAAGTTGTTATTCTTCCCTTCCGTAACGTTGTGCCGCGTTGCTTAAATAATGACTCAGGACGCGCACCTGTAACAAAAATTAAGGCATTAGAACAAAGTTCAACGAAAAATATAGAACTCAAAAGTAGTTATAGGGATGATATAAAAGAAAACTTAGAATTAGGTGACTTTAGGTCATTAGATAAAAGTAATGTAAATAGCGTGTTATATTTACCTTACCATGCTACATCTTTGCAGAATAAGCTTAGTAATAAGGTCAATGTATATAAATATAAAGGTCAATGTAACACAAAAGTTAAGGACATAAATGAAAATGGCATGCAAGGACAAACACAGGACATACAGTTCAACAGCAATTACACGAATATAAAAGCTATTATATTAGATCTTACCTGGAGTAGAAGCGCAGATCAAGTTCAGTACACGGTAAACCTCTCGATGGTGACGCCTGTATCTGAAACAAAAATAACTAAATTATACGGACAAGTTGTATATGCACAAAGTATAATAATAAAATTATCGATCCAAATGTTATGGTTGTACGGGGTTACTTGGGATGATCCTATATCAGCTGACTAAAACAGAGAATAGTATACTCACCGTTATGATCAGTTGGAACTTCTTGAGTTCTTGTTCCACTTTGAAAGGAATATTATTAGGTATCGGAAGTTCAAACATTTATTGCGAATTTAATTGTTTTTTTTTCAAAGATTTATTAATTATTATAAAATAAAATTATTAAAACACTGTCAAGGTGGCAATTTATTCAAAGCAGCTTGTATAACAACTTATAAATAGCTATTAATAGCTTTTGAAAGACCGGGGCCTAACATAGGGGATATAGTTCTCGTCTTCTCGTCAAGGAAGATAATCTATCTAGTTAGAAACACAAGGGTGGTGACAATAGTACCCGACGTGTAATCACGATAAGCTTATAGTCCAAATAAGTTCAAAAAGGTCAACCTCAAAAATATGTGTTTGGTTAGTGAGTACAATTGTTTTATTGTTAGGTCATTATAATTTTATTTTACATTTCATTTATAGTTCATTTATATTAAGTTTAAGTTCATAGTTCGTATCAACAATTTTATTGTGTCGAAGTTCATACTTAGTTCATATAAATAATTATAATATTATGTTATGATAGCTCATTGTGTAGCATTTAGCTCAAATGTAGCACGTGTAATTTGTAACGGGTACCTAAAAAGTTATTTATTGTGTTCCTACTAGTTTTTATAAATAAGGCTAGTTTTGTTCAGAATATTGTGTTTCAGGATTTTTTAGATCAGTCCACATAGAATATTGATGCTTTCACTCTCTCATGGTCTTCCATATAAAATATATATTTTACCTATAAAATTGTAAATTAGATATACATTATAATGTGGTTTATTAAATTTATGTTTTATAATATTGTTAAGTTCATTAAATTTAAGTTCACCAAATCCATTAAGTTCATTGTGTAGTTCAGTAAATTTTTAAATTCACAAAGTCCATTATGTTTAGTTCACTAAGTTCGTTGTTTATAAGTTCAAAAGGTTCATTATTTAGGTCACAAGGAAGAAGTTCATAGGGCATTCATTGATGTTTACTGTATTTAATATCAAAGTTCAGTCAAATTGTTAAATTATAGTTCATTGTTTATTTTGTTAGTTCAGTCCACCCCATTCACTCTCTCATGGTGGGCGGTTATAATAATAACTGCATTTTACACTATTGTTTAGTTCATTATATTAAATTCATTAAGTCTTATGTTCACTAAGTCCACTAGATACATTGTTTAGTTCATAAGTTCGTTGATTAGTTCACTAAGTTCGATATTTAGTTCACAAAGTTCATTATTAAGGTCACTAATAAAATGTTCGTTTTTATGTATAAATATAATATTCAAGGTCAAAGTTCATTCAAATTGTTAAATTATATTTTATAGCTTATATTGTTATTTTATATTTAGTTCACTAATAATGTTTCAAGTTCATTGTCAATGTTTACTTTTCTATTTTAAAGGCCATTTCGTCACTAAATGTCCTTGATGGGCGGAACTAAGGACCAATGATTGGACTAATGTTTGGCCCAATGTATGTATGTATATGGACCAATGTACTGGGTGGTTACTCTGTACTAATGGGGTTTCATAAGGTTAAAAGTAAAACCAAAGAAATTGTTCTAAATCAGTAACAACTTTAATTTTGACCTCAAATAATATATATGCGTTGCATCGGGGGCAAACGTTATCGCGATGCAACACCGTGCAGCGCCATCTATTGGCAGCTTTCGGTACTAACATTACTATAAATATTTTATGCACTATTTGATCTTGAACACAGTGGGATCTACCAGAAAGCTTTGAATCTAAAATTACACCTAAAAACTTACACTCAGAATGAACAGGAATAACAGAATTGTTATAAAGAACATCTACTTGGGAATAGGATTTTGAACGAGAAAATATGACTATACGACTTTTTTCAGCAGAAAGATCCAAGCCATTATCATCCATCCACGTTTTTAATGATAGAAGAGAAGAAGATATATGCGATGCAGCAACATCAATAGACCGGTTAGTGGAATATAGCAACAAATCATCAGCATATTGTAAAATTCTAACATTATTTTCAAGAGAAGCATCCAAATCGTAGGTATAGATATTATACAATAAAGGACTAAGTACAGAACCTTGTGGCAGGCCTTTCCAGACATGTCTTTTAATTTCAAGTTCTGGAGCAAGAGAGATAATTATTTGGCGTTCAAATAAAATATTCATAATGAAATTTGATAGAAATAACGGAACTTTTAACTTATCCAATTTTATTTTTAAAACTGGAAGAAGAACATTATCATACGCTGAATTTATATCTAGAAAGGCAGCAACAACAGATTCATTAAAGGTAAAAGCTAGTCGAATGTCTGATATAAGAATACTTAAGCTGTCAATTGTGCTTTTCCCTTTTCGAAATCCAAACTGGGAGTTAGACAAAAGGCCTTCACTCTCCACGAACCATTCCAGACGATTTTTAATTAAATATTCAGCTAGTTTTAACAGGACAGAAGATAAGGCTATTGGACGAAATGACGAGGCTTCAGTCGGAGGTTTATTTGGTTTTATAATGGGCAACACTATTTGAGATTTCCATGCCAGTGGAACATTACCTGTCATTATGACAGTATTAACCAAATGTAAATAATAATTCAGCATGTATTCAGTAAGATTTGAAAAAAATGCGTAAGGAATACCATCTTCTCCTGGAGCAGAATTTTTAGTATTTTGTACAGCACCTTTTAACTCATATAGAGAAAACGGAGCACTTAGGTTTGTTTCGTAATGATCATAATTCGGAACAAATGGGATGGAAGGGAGAGTAAAATAATTAGGCACCCAAGGCGGAGCTATTTTATCAGCAAACTGATTAACTATGGTTGGAGAGATACAAGCATGATTTGAAACATTAAAAGCAGACTTGAAGCGTTTAATATTACGCCATACAATAGAGTGAGGGGTATCAGGAGCAATAGAGTGGCAAAATTTGCGCCAGCTTTCGAACTTTTTCCTTTTAAATAATTTTTTTGTTTCATTTGCAATCAAAGCAGCAGCATCGTAGTTCTCAAAGGTCATGTTCTTTCTGTACTTCTTTTCTGCCTCCTTTCTAGCCCTAATAGCCTCAGTACACTCACTATCCCACCAAGGAGGAGATGGTATTTTTGACGACCTTTTACAAACAGGAAAAATATCATGAGCAGACTCATTTAATGTGGTAATTAATGCATCAGCACAGTTATTTTCATTATTACTAATAACATTGGGAAGTGATGACATTTTACTGTCAACTAGATTTTTAAAATGCACCCAATCCTGAGAATTCTTGTCAGGTAACCTAAATTTTCTTGTTGACATTCTTTGATATTTAGGGAGATTCATATCAGGAAATGAAATAACTATGGGAAAATGATCACTACCATGCGCAGATGAAAGTGTAAACCATGACAATGATGAAGCTAAATTAGGGGTACATAGAGATAAATCTACAGCACTATTATTTTGACTTGGGTCTGTACATCTAGTTGGAGAACCTGTGTTCAGAATACATAAATTATGGCTGTCTATTATATCCAACAATTCTTCCCCAAAGCTATTAGATACAGAACTTCCCCACACCGTGTGTTGAGAGTTAAAATCACCAAGTATTAGAAATGGTTTAGGCAGGTTCATAATAATATTATTAAGTTCGTTGAAAATTGAAGTGGAAGGATGAGGAATATAAACTGACACTATACAGATATTATTTACATTTACAGCAATTATTGACAAATCCTCACTATGTGTAGGTAATGAAATAGGAAAATAACATATACTTTTTTCTACGAGTAAGGCTACACCACCATACCCATCAGATCTATCTTCTCTAAGAATATTATACCCAGTTATTCTAAAATTGTAATTATGTTTTAACCAAGTCTCTGACAAGGCAAAGACAAATGGTTTATGTTTGTTCAGTAAATAAATTAGTTCACTTTTTTTATTTATAATACTTCTACAGTTCCATTGTAATATTTGGTGAAGGGCCATATTTGGAGGATTGAATGGTGCTAACATTAAGTGGGGCATCGTTGGACGGTAAAGTTATATTAAAATGAGAAAGCAACCCAAGAAGAGCTGTAACAAAATCATTAGGCACTTGAAAATCAGACTTTTCAGTTTGTTGTCTACTTAGTACACCATTACTGGATGGTGCCTGAGAGAAAGAATATTCATTTATAATTGCATCATGGGCTGCTTTATCATAACCCTTAGATGAATAGGGCTTATGTGGTTTAGGTTTCAATGTAAAAGTTTTTTTGTATGACGCTCCTCGGTTTATAGGGAAATTTATATTAGCTGTTTCTTGCATAGGTGTAGAAATTAAAGCTTGAACATAAGATTTTGTAATTGGTGGGTGTAATTTTGATGCCTCTACATACGAAACAGAGTTCTGAGCCATATAGGACTTAATTTGAGTCTGTCTCACAAACTCTGGACACTTTTTATTAGTTGCAAAATGCAGACCGAAACATGAGCAACAAGAAGCATTTTCCTCGGTTATATCACACGACTCACCACTGTGGTCTTTGCCACATTTATAACAACGAGGTTTAGATCTACACTGAACTTTAGTATGACCAAAACGGCAACAATTAAAACATTGAATTGTTGGGTAAATATACAAATCAACAGAAAGAGCATTGAAGCAACAAAATATTCGTTTAGGTAACACCTGACCATCAAAAGTTAAAACCACAGTGTGTGATGGTTTCCATTGAGGAGACCCATCTACAATAGATTTATAATTAAGCCGCCTTACTTTTAAGATTTCTCCACAACCAATTGGGACCGTAATACTTTCTTTAACTTCTTCCAGAGACCAATCTGCGGGGATGCCTCTAACTATACCCATTCTAGTTACATTAAAAGTAGGAATAAATGCCCGCAAGTTATAAGACTCTAGACTTGTATGACTTATAAAATTATTTGCATCATTAAAATTTGAAAAGGAAAGAGATATCTTATTACGACCAATTTTAATAACACTACCATTTATAACATTCTTAAAAGAATACTTTTTGAGGTATTTTCCAAAAGACATTGGGTGTATGGAGGTTCCATCATTGGGATTTTGTTGCTTTTGATGTACATGAACTACATAAGGGGCCAAATCAGTCTTATCATACAGTTTTCTACCAATTTGTGTGGGAATGGATGTAGATAGTGTAGGATCAACGGGTTTGTTTTCAGCAACCGGAGGAATCTGATGTTGGCTATTAATTGGAATGATGTTTTCTTCACAGTCACAGTCCGATGGGCGTGCTTCTGCACCATGTTTTCTCCTTCTTTTATTGCATTGTTTGCATATTAGAACATGCACGCGGCTCTTACGCTTTAGAGGACGATTAGATGTAGATGTATCGGTTTCCATTCCCGATTCATTTGAGACTATAGTAACATAATTACTTGCAGGGGGAACGAATCCCCCTGGATCAGGGGGATCGTTCATATTTTACAGAAAATTCAAATTTTGACTTACCAAATAGCTGCTACTATATACACTTAATAAATAAAATACACAAAATAAATAATAAAAACCTAAATTCTACTCAACTGATCACTTAAACCATAAAAATAAAAATTTATCCAAAAAAACGCGGTCGCTCACTCAAAAGTTTCCCGCCCTTTTCCTTCAGTATTTTATTTCTTCAGTAGTTTGCATTGAAATGCTAGTGTAATGCATTTCAATGCATCTTAGGAGAGTTTGACGTCAAACGATCGATGGCAGACACTGTGGTGCCACTTGGATGAGGTGGATTACCACGATAAAAAACTCATCACTTTTCACACCACTTGACGTTTATTTCGATAATCCTTCACATTGCACATCATCACAGACACTTATTGCACAAAACTACACTGATTTTACGCAACAATATCCACTCCGTACAATATTACAATCATCGAAATAAAAATCACGTCCGCCATAGTTGAATGCCGCCAAAAACTCCATGGTGGATAGCGTTTTTGGCAAATGAAATTTTAATGTTTGAATTCAAATTTTACATGTTTAAATTGAAATTGTACAGGAATCTCTTGTACTTTTCGGCCTGTTGTGCTTAATATTAATACTACCTTTAAGAATCAAACATTATTTTCATAACTTTTGATATGAGTCAACTAGCCTAATGGCATTACTTGACTTTGTAGTGGGATTTAGTGAATGACGATGTTATGGATTTAGTATTGTAGATGTTACATTGAGTTAAGGCCTTACAAGGCGCTATATTTGTATTGGTGTAACAAATAAGAGATTTGGAGAACTTTTCTGGCCATTTCCTGTGCAACTTTTTTAAAATTTTGTAAAACATAAATAAGGGTCAGGAAAGGTTCGTTTGTTATAGAGGTTGGCTCAATCCCACTGACTTGGTTTTAAGCATTTTTTTCTTTGTACAGCTTCGACCTCTACAGTTTTATTATTGTATAGATAAGTTTAAAAATTACATTACATTATATTTGTTTTTAAATTGTTGAACACCTAAAAATGTTGCATTATTAAAAAAATACGGTTCGTTTACGAGTAGTGCCGGCTGTTGCCAAATGGCACTCGCGCGCAGATCTAATGAATAAATATTTTCGAATTTAAATTCCAGTAGGAATAATATTTACTATTTTTATCGCTAAACAAACTATTACAGACATGTTTATCTTAACTTAGTTTGCAGTTATGGGTCTTTGCATTTGCAATAAATAAAAAGCACTGTAAATATCTTCAGTGAGCACGTTGTCTGATAAAACGGTCGTCGTCAGCCTATATACGTCCAACTGCTGGGCACAGGCCTTCCTCATGGAAACAAGCACATGAGGAGTATGGACCGTAACACCACCACGCTGGCCAATGCTGGTTGGTGGGTAGAAACGGTTGCAATAGCAACCGGGACTAACGGCTGAACGTGTCTTTCGAAGCACAGAGGAGTTCGAGCTCACAAAGTTTTGGCCACCCATCCACAACCTGACTATGGCGAAGGTAGCTTTGTTTTTGATATCGAAAGGCACAGCGTATGAACCACTACGCCACCGAGCTCCTCAAAACGGTCAAAAAGCATTTCAAAATGTTAATATTAGGTCTTTACCTATGAAATTGGTGTTTTGTATGGAGATTTTGGGGATGTCTGCATTTTACATACTAACATTTTATCAGTTTTCTTCACAACGACAAATCCAGAGATAATAATATTTGGCATGTATCATTAGACAAGCTTTAGTAATATGTGTAATATCACACTTCATAACAATTATTTATCGTTTTTAAGTGAATGCAAAGAAAATGATGTATTCGGGAGGCACTTAAAAAGAGTTGTCTCCGTGTCCAATTTTAACACAATTAAACTTACAACAAATTATCAAAACAAATCAAAAGAGCTCAAAAAGATAGTCTATTTTTAGACGAGGTAATTATTTTTTAGGAATACTCTGAATCTTAATAGTTACGGACAAAATACTAAGACAGAATAAAAACACCATTTTCGTTGGTTTCAAGGACTTTTTTTTTTTTTTCAAGGACCTATTATTTAAGTAGATAGATTAGTTAACTTGTAATCTATACAATGTAACTTTCTACGTCCCCCTGACTTGGTTTTAAGCATTTTTTTACACATACATCGGCATCTACCACTCCATGCAACAAATTAGCTTAAATCTATTGTTCGTGGCATTCCAACATGTCATCCGGGATTTTAAAGTGGAGGCGTTCGAGATATTTGATGATAATGTATTAAAATAACAGTTAGTAGGTCTGTCGAACTGACTGCATAAAACCGGATAAGCAATTGTATTTGAATAACAAAATACAAGGTCCTTGACCTTGTGATATCATCGGTGTGAACCCATTGTAAACCATAGAATACTCGCTAACACGGCACGATTCACGTGACAGTTGTGGCACAGTTGTCATTTTTAGACCAGAGACAAGAATGTTTCTTTTTATTTACGGCTTCGGATCAAACGCGTGCAAAATTATAAGCTTCTTTTTATTAATTTAATAGTACACTAGCTGTTGCCCGCGACTTCATCCGCGGTTAACAATCCCACGGCATCCCTTTAATATTCTAGAATAAAAAGTAGGTATCTAAGGTATTGACCAAGGATATAAGGTATCACTATGCTTTTTACTATGATATTTTGACACTATGATATTTATTATTATTATTTTTTCTTTTTTTTTCTACAGATATTCGACCTCCACAGTTATATTATATGTATAGATTACATGTGTGTCGGAGTAGCGATGCTTGAGATATTTTTTGGCACAGAAGCATTTTACATTAACAGTCGATATTGCAACCGTTTCTACCCACCAACCCGCAATTGGGCCAGCGTGGTGGTGTTACGGCCAAATCCCCTCATGTGTTTGTTTACCTGAGAAAGGTCTGTGTCTGTGGGATATAAGCTGAGGACGACGGACGACGATATCTCGAATACTTAAATCAAATGTAGGTACATTAGGTATTATCCGAACTGAACTGGCTGGTCCTGGAATCGCCATTTTCCCAAATCTTCACAATTACAGATGCGCTGAATATTCGGCGTATTCGTTATCATTTCCACTATTTGTATTCGGCCGAATTATTCGGTTTTTATACCGAATATATTCGATTGTATTTTCTTAGTTAGATGACCGGGTATAGAACAAAAATACATAGCTTCTCCTGTAAGATTTATGTTACTTATGTCAACATAATGATTGGCTATTGGTAGTTCAGTATAGTCAACTTTTATTTTATCATCGCCTGTAGCGCCTGTAGTGACACGAGACGTACATGTTGTCTAAGTTGTTTCCGTGGATAAGCAAAGTAATTGTAAACCGAATAATTCGGCCGAATATCCGGTTCGGTAAAGGTTAAACCGAATAATATTTGGTATTCGGTAATTCGCGAAACCAATATTGGCGCATCTCTATTCACAATCAATGGTTGTTAAATATAATGCCTCTTTAGACACCGTCTGAATATATAATATATTTTTAGCTATGTGACCTCCCTTTCTCAACACAACGTTTTCATATTTTCAGGCAATGAAAACATCTGGCAAAGCAAAAGTTAATGTATTCTTGAATTTGTTCGACGCTTCTTACTCTCCACCTTTTTCATTAATGCTTTAAAAATTCCTCTGCCATAACAATGTATTTTTGGGATTTTAAACTAAGGGATTTTGAACCGTGATGGTACGGGACACAAAAATGTACCAACTGCTTTTCTCGCCTAGCATGTCGTGAAAGGCGACTTAGGGCGTTTTGGGTGCTGGGTCTGTGATCGTGTAGGCGATGAGCTAGCCACTTGTTACTAATCTTTCACGATTTTCCATCTGACCGAACCCAATTTGGCTAAATGTGGTCTTGAGGAACACAGTGCTCGTTGGACTTTGCCTAACTCTTCTACTTCGACTTTGCATAGCAAAGAGCCGCTGCATGAGACAGCGGTAAGGCACTACTCGTTCGAGAGGCTGCGGGAATCGCGAGTTCGATCCCACCGCCTGTAGCCACCGCCTGACTCTATAAAACTTATGTACAGTTCATTGTGATCGTCGCTTGCCGCACATTATGCCCGGTGCATGGCAACAGGCTCGCCACCTGTGGACCTAACATATCTGGCGAAATGTGGGTGTTTAACACCTCTGCCTACCCCCTCGGGGAAAGAGGCGTGATGATATGTTATGTGGATTTTGAACTTAAGGATTTCAATACGTAGAAAATTTCAAAACCCCCAGAAAGCTATTTGAGATTTCGTGATTCGATTTTTTATAAGCAGCTGAGAATAGTCAGAACAGCTACCTACCTAGGCCTAAAGCAGTATCCGAAACACGCAATTGCGTCTGCTCATAATTTTGATTGTTCCTTGCTTCGAACCGAAATCGGGGCTGAAATCCGGGCTTCCATTGCGCGAGCATAAACAGCCAATATTTATTAGAAAATCATGCTAAATGTTTAAGGTATTTAGATTTAGGGATTTGAGCCTGCGAAAGGACATACATACATTTAATCACGACTATTATAAGGGTTAGTCAGAGACTAGGTTAAAGCACCGCAAAAGCAGTCCACTGCCATAGTCTGCGCTTCACCAGCAGTGACTGCACTCAACGTGGCGACAGGTGGTGAGCCCGTCGCCGCTATACTTCTAAGCTATTGGATGTTAGTCGCCTTTGACGACACTCAAGGGAAGAGATGGGTCGGTAGTATTCTTTTAATGAGCCGCTTCTACACAATTCCAAACCATTGTAAATACCAATCCAACCCATCCATTATAAATACTAATACATAATTGTTGCAATCAATAAAATTCTTAATTATTCTTGTTCCAGATCAACAGAAAATGACGTCAGCGAGGAAGACGCGCTATCTAATAACCAGATGAACTTTCTAAATGATAATAAAATTGACATCGTCGAGAAAGACGACAGCCCCAATCTCTTCAACGATTTAGCTGTCAATAGAGACGCTAAGAAAGAATATGTTCTTGTAGACGTTTTTAAAACACCTTACAGACTCCAGAAAATGGAAGATGTTGAATATAGAAGCAAGCGACAGGCTGAAGATGCACCGACAGAGACAACTGCAACTGCAACTGCGGCTACAACTGTCACAGAAGATGTTGCAGCGAATTCTACTGAAGTCAATGTAACGGATACTAGCTTGGGACCTAAACAAGTGCAAGTAGTGTTCAAAGGTCCCATAAGGTTGATGGGGCTAAGAGTGGAAGAGTCTGATAAAGAACCAAAGATAGTAGATGAAATGATACCCAGTGTGTTAAGAGATACAAATTTTAAATTGAGGTTGTTCGGCGAAGGGTTCTCTGATTCTACAGAAATAGCGTTTACTCATACACCTGAGGAATTTGGGAAGAAATGTCATTTTCTATTGGCTGGGGTGTATAAGGTAAGCGACATTTTTCGTTATTTTCTCTCAAAATTACAAAATTAAGGGGTTTTTATTTCACATCTCTAATTTCCACTTCAAGATTCATATCAACATCTTTTCCCTTCTTTACCCCTAGTGTAAGATATCCTTTTAAAAAACTTAACTTGTTTAGTTGCGTTAAGAAGCTCAATTTCTATAGGAAACGTGAAAAGCGCCCCTAGCGGAGAGTTTCAGAAATTGATCTTAATAACGCACTTTTTTACAGTGAACTTACACAAGAAGTGGTGTATTTAAATCTCAATTCTTGATCAAGCATAGGATTCGAAATTTCCATAATTCGTTGACTTCGAAGATTATTTTTAACCGCCTCTCTGGTCTAGCGGTTCACACCATCGGGTGTTGATCGGGAGGTCCGGATTCAATTCCCCATGAGGGCAGAAATTTTTCTGCTCGGTTTGGTTGGTGGTAGGGCTTCTAAGCCCGCCTGGCTAGCTACCATCGTCTTACCTAAATTTGTCGCCTTAATAACAATGTTTTAAGCATTGTTGTATTCCGGCAATCAGAGATAAGATAACTGGTTCCTCAGTTGCTGAGGATTACAGGTGAAGCTTGCTTCCACCTTCCTTATCGTCACTTACCATCAGGTGAGATGAAGGCCAAGAGCTTACCTGTCATATGTAAAAAAAAATATTGTTGTAAGTGGTACACCTCCCGTCGTCACATCGTCTAGCTATAGCTCAGGCCTTTTTACAAAGAAAAACTCATGAGGAGTCTGGGATTTAAAAGCGGATTGGTGGGAAGAAACTGTTTCAATTGCGCCAACGACCAACGGTTTAACGTGCCTTCCGAAGTACGGAGGAGCTCGTGATCACAATGTTTTGTTCAACTATCCTTGGACAGACCACAGCTAGATATGTCACAACTCTTCCGAAAAACCTTTTAATAAAAAAATATTACAATGATAAAAGTAATCTCTTATAGTAAGAGGTCAGGTCAGGTTCAGGGAATCATACTTTGTGCGTACATCTAGAGCATGGAATTCCCTACCGGTTTAAGTGTTTCTTCTCTCCAATGTTGGAGATGTAATTCTTAGAAGCCCCACCACCCACCCTCTCTTTAAGGAACCCATGTAGATTCCTTAAAGAGAGGCGTGAAGAAGCACCTAATGGGCCAGGTAGTATGACTAGGGTTGCTGTTCTCTGTGGCCCGCTATCTTAGCAAATGGGTTCTCCTACTGCTGACCATCAGATGGCGGTGAGTCACTTGCTGTGTTTATAAAAAAAAATTGTTCACAGATAACAAAACCTGAGGTAGACTCAGCGCTCTTCGATCTGAAGGCACCACCACCGCTGGAAGGCTATAAATTTTACATCTGCACCAGAAACTCGCCAGACGACGAATTCGTTCATCAGGGTCACGACCAATACAAAGTTTTAGCTACACACAACAAGTTATTGCCGCTCTGGGCTTCCTTGATCCTCATTGTGATTCTGCTCATGCTTGCTTCTCTGTTTTCTGGTTTGAACCTGGGATTGATGGCTTTAGATAGAACTGAGTTGAAGATCATAGCGAATACAGGAACAGAAAAGGAAAGAAAATATGCCAGAGCCATCATGCCAGTGAGGGCTCATGGAAACTATCTCCTCTGCACAATTTTGCTGAGTAACGTAGCGGTGAACAGTACATTTACGGTGATTCTGGATGACCTGACGTCTGGGCTGGTCGCTGTGATCGGGTCGACCCTGGCCATCGTGTTTATTGCCGAGATCACCCCGCAAGCTATCTGCGCAAGACACGGCCTGCTGATCGGAGCGAAGAGTATTTGGATCATGAAGGTTAGTCGGTTAAATGTTTCTTTTTAATTACAGGGACTATTTACAATATTTGAAAGCCCGGGATTATTTACAATATTTCATTGAGTACAATGTTTATTTTTCGCCGTATGAGCACCGGCCCTTACTATTATCATTATTGTAATTTGTATGATTTACCGTCAAAATATGAAAATATTTATCGTGATTAATTAATTTACTCTAAAATGTTGTAATTTTCTCCATTGTTAACACCTCGTGAGACTATCACAAACTGAACCATTTGTACTTTATTTCAAACCCTTAAAAAGGTCGAAAATCTATTAAAAAACTTTGGCACTTTGGTATACTTTGTCGTACTGACTGTACTATCAAACAAGCAGATTTATGATCCACTTTGACAATATTTCGATTACAACTGTCTATTGCACTTACGACGTTTTTACGCACGTTTCCCACGAAACTTGTATACAGTAGAATTTTACTTGAATTTAAATGCTACGGCAAAATTACATTATGGTGGTAATAAACCTATTTTTTCGATAGAACCTAAATGAATATTGACAGAAAATATTTTTTTTTCTCAGATCGTGATGGGCATCTGCGCTCCTCTGGCGTGGCCTACGAGCAAACTCCTTGACTACTTCTTAGGGGAGGAAATCGGCACACATTACAACAGGGAGCGGCTGAAGGAGTTGGTCAAGGTAACACAATCCCAAACATTCTATGATAGATCTGTGGAAAGGTAATAATACCCATACCCATATCAGCAGGGGCTCAGGTTGGAGTACTCAATACTCAATCATTTATTGCATTTCATAGTGTGAACAAGGTCTTACAAAATATAGTTTGGATCACCATGAACCCTGTCGGGCACAACGACAGTGGAGAGGTTCACACTGTGATAGTTTGTAATTAAATTATTTCTTGAATTTAAAATGCGATAAAAAAAGGGTTTTACGATGACCATGACAAATAACCGCTTCTCTGGTCTAGTGGTTCACACCACCGGGTGTTGATCAGGAGGTCCGGGTTCGATTCTCCATGGTGGCAGAGGTTTTTCTGCTCTGTTTGGTTGGTGGTAGGGCTTCTAAAGCCCGCCTGTCTAACTACCACCGTCTTACCTTAATTTGTCGCCACAATAACAAGGTTTTAAGCATTGGTTGTGTGGCAATCAGAGGTAAGATAGCCAGTTCCTCAGTTGTTGAGGATTACAGGTGAAGCTCGCTTCCACATTCAGCCTTATCGTCACTTACAATCAGGTGAGATGAGCTTATATGAGCCAAGAGCTTATATGTAAAAAAAGGTCTAGCATAACGACCTCCGCGGTCTGTACACCGGTCTCAAGGCGTCGCCATCTCGAGAGGTTCCACGTTCGATCCCCGATGGCAGCAAACGTTTATGTGATGAACACAGGCATTTCTACGAGTCATACCACCCCCAATAGGGCCTCCTCGAAATTTGTCCTCCTCGTCCTCACCCTATATACGTCCCACTGCTGGGCACAGGCCTTCCTCACGGAGAAACACATGGGGAGTATGGGCTGTAACACCACCACCTGGCCTAATGCGGGTTAGTGGGTAAAAACGGCTGCTATTTCAACCGGGACCAACGGCGTAACATGCCTTCTGAAACACGGGGGAGTTCCAGATCAAAAGTTTGGTCACCCACCGTCTGACCATAGCGAAGGTAGCTTTGTTTTACATATTGAAAACTAAAGCATATAATGCTATGAAGTGGAACTCTCATGAGGTGTTCGGTAGCGTAGTAGTTAGTTACGCCATTGAACACCTCATGGATGTTCCAACTTTATAGCATTCCGAAATTAAATCGACACAATTTGACGACCTCCGTGGTCGAGTGGTCTATACGCCGGTCTCAAAGCGTCGCCATCTCGAGAGGTCCTGGGTTCGATCCCCTGTGAAGGCAATGCTTTGGGTGATGAATCTCACATTTGTTCTCCAGTCTTGGATGTTCATTATTGTAGGTTTTTATAGGTCAGAGGGGCTAAATTAAAATACGGAATGATGACGACAAAAAGCATATTCTGAATACTTTCACTAGGAAGCTTATACGACTGACTCCTAGCACAGCAGAATTGATAATAAATTGGAAGTGATTAGAATTGGGTGAAGCGTGAGAACGAACGAATGATTGGCAATCGAATGAACTTATGATTGAGAATAATCAATTGAATTGCTTCATTATTCTTTAATCATTTGTCCGTCATCTAGGTATCCGTAACTCAAGCAGCATTTAGTTGCTTAAAATGGGGCTAGTTCATAGTAGAATTTCTTAAAAAAGTATATTAGGTCCTTACCTATGAAATTGGTGTTTTGTATGGAGATTTTGGGGAATTCTGCATTTTCCATACTAACATTTTATCAGTTTTCTTCACAACGACAAATCCAGAGATAATAATATTTGGCATGTTTCATTAGACAAGCTTTAGCAATATGTGTAATATCACACTTCATAAATTTTTTTTCTCGTTTTAAAGTGAATGCAAATAAAATGATGTATTCGGGAGGCACTTAAAAAGATTTGTCTCCGTGTCCAATTTTAAAACAATTAAACTTACAAGAAATTATCAAAACAAATAAAAAAAGCTCCAAAATACAATCTATTTTTAGACGAGGTAATTATTTTTTAGGAATACTCCGAATCTTAATAGTTACAGACAAAATACTAAGAGAGAATAAAAACAACAATTTCATAGGTAAGGACCCAATATATTAATTACAAAATATGAATCTCACCAGATAACAAACCACGTGAACGACTTAGACAAGGAGGAGGTAAATATCATCTCCGGAGCCCTGGACCTGCGCAAGAAGTGCGTCAAGGACATCATGACAAAGCTGAAGGACTGCTTCATGCTGCCGTTGAACAGCGTGCTCGACTTCGAGACCATGACTGAGATTGTTAAGTCAGGTAAGAAAGGAGAATCGAGAACGATATCTTCAAATTAGACATAACATAATAAGAATAAGAATAATTTATTTGACCAAAAAAGTTTACAAAATGTTATTTTTCAATCAAAGGTGGTACAAGTGGGTATATAAAATTAAGTTCGTAATAACTATTCATAACAAACAGTAGAACATTGTCAATCTACCCTCCGCATTAGTAATAAAACTGTGTGGCGGCAGAGTAGCTACGCCGTTCTAACGTTCATTATAGTAAGACACATCTGCTCATACCATATAACTGTGATCGAAGCTCAAACTTAAACTTAACATAACACGCCTCTTTCAATTCTTTATTTTATAGGCTTGATATACAAACACTTAAAAACGTCAATTTATAAATATGTGAATCTACCACTCGCTCGGAACGCAGACATCCCCGAGAAGAGCGAGCCAGAAACTCGAGGGTTGCTCTTTTTTTCACATTTTTTACAATTCTTGTTTTTTATAAATGTTAGGCTAGTACAATGAAGTGGGTGAACATAGATATTATGAACATAGATTTTTAGCATCATAATCAGGAAGAATATATTAGTAATAATATATTACTTTCCCCGAAGGGGTAGGCAGAGGTGTTAAACACCCACTTTTCGCCAGATATGTTAGGACTCCATGTAACAGGTGGCTCACACTGGGGTTACAAGTGCGTTGCCGGCCTTTTAAGTGGAAATACGCTCTTTTCTTGAAGGTTTTCATGTCATACTGGTCCGGAAATACCGCGAGCGACAATTCATTCCACAGTTTAGTTGTGCGGGGTAGGAAATTCCAGGAGAACGCATGCATGCGATATTCACAATGAACTGTACATAAGTTTTGTTCAAACTCAGTGGTGGCGGCGGTTGGATCGAACCTGCGTTTCCCGCGGCCTCGAACGAGTAGTGCCTCGTCCGTCCCAACTCGGCTACCGCTGCCTTTTGCCTTTTGGCAGCAAATGATTATACATACACGTACATAAAATCACGCCTGTAATCCCCGTTGGGGTAGACAGAGTCCAAGGAGCACTGTGTTCCTTAAGCCCACATTTACCCATACAAAAATTAGGTTTGGTCAGATGAAAAATCGTGAAAGAGTAGTAACAAGCGGCTAGCTCATCGCGTACTCAATCACAGACCCTGTACTCAATACGCCGTCGCCTTTTACGACATGCTAGGCGAGAAAAGCAGTTGGTACATTTTTTTTTTCTTTTCATGATTATAATTATAATTTAACCGTCTCCCCCAGGGTATTCCCGCATCCCAGTGTACGAGGGCAACCGCGGTAACATTGTGACGGTGCTGTTCATCAAGGACCTGGCGTTCGTGGACCCCGACGACAACACCCCGCTTCGGACCCTCTGCCAGTACTACCAGAACCCCTTCGATTTCGTCTTCGAGGACGTCACCTTGGATGTCATGCTGAAGCAGTTTAAGGAAGGTAAGCGTCATATACAAGGTTATTTTTTATGAATCAACAACCGCCAAAGCGCTTTGGCTTTCGATTTCGGTCAGGCCGTGGATGGGTGACCAAAACTTTGTGATCACGAGCTCCTCCGTGCTAAGGCACGTTAAGCCGTTGGTCCCGGTCGCTATTGCGTCTGTTTCTACCCAACAACCCGCATTGGGCCAGCGTGGTGGTGTTACGGCCCATACTCCTCTTGTGTTTCTTCATGAAGAAGGCCTGTGCCCAGCAGTGGGCCGTATATAGGCTGAGGACAACCGCCGAAACCGACCCAACCGACAATACTAGATAGCTTTTAATAATTTTACACATTTCTGTCATACAAAAATATATATCAATCAGGGTTGCTGAGGATTTCTGTTCCGCTTCTTCATGGTTGGTGGTAGGGCTTCTAAGCCAGCCTGGCTAGCTACCACCGTCTTACCTAAATTTGTCGCCATAATAACGTGTAACGCCGTAATAATGTTTTAAGCATTGTTGTGTTCCGGCAATCATAGGTAAGACAGCCAGTTTCTCAGTTGTTGAGCATTACAGGTGAAGCTCGCTTCCACCTTCGGCCTTATCGTCACTTACCATCAGTGAGATGAAGGCCAAGAGCTTACCTGTCATATGTAAAAAAAAAAGAAAGTTCCGCAATACTTTAAGTTCCTCAACCGTCACCGCAATTAAAAATACCTGTTCTGCTACCGCTTCCTCAAAATTTTAAAGGAATTTCACTGTGCATGTCCGTATCGCACGCGCACTACACGACGAGCTTGAGCCGTGGTGGTGTTAGGTCCCATAAGGTATAAGGTTAAACGGGCCATTTCCGCAACTCGATGTCTAAGCGCCTTTTTTGCGCATGTGAAAATGATGATCCTATTCTCGCCAGCCCAGCTCATCCAGATACTTCAGCAGGTTCTTCAACTTACCGAAAACCTCCGGTAGTGAGCTCGGCTGTCCGAGATGTCTTACCCGGTAGTCCGCCACACCTGGACACTCCATGATCACGTGTGCAGCCGTTTCTTCCGCCTCCATGCACGCCCTGCACATGGGGCTGTCGGTTATACCTAGGTTGAAAAGGTGTTTGTTAAATAGTCCGTGGCCTGTCATGGCCGCGGTTACCTGATGGAGTTGCATACGTGTAAGGCCCATAGTCTTCATGTGTTTCTCCAAAAGGAAGGCCTGTGCTCAGCAGAGGGACGTATATAGGCTGAGGGCGACAATGGAGGCACGTGGGGTGGCGGGAGATAAAAAAAATCTCTAATGTTTTCCGAACATTGCAAGTTGACATATTTAGTCTCGATAAAAGCAATGGCCTCCATCCATTCTTGAACTAGAGCCAAATGAAGCAGACATTACGTTTTGTGTTCGGGTAGACATCGCTTTTTCAGTGACGCATCAGATACTATGTATAGATGTGTAGCTGACGAAATAGGCTGAACACATCATTCTGGGATCATTCGCCTTCATCACGTGTGATACAGACACAATTGGCGCGATATATCCAAGTCGTCATCTATATCTATACTTATAATAAAACTGTAGAGGTCGAGATGTCTGCACATAGAAAAATAATAGTTTAAAAAACACGCTTTTAACACGCACTAAAAATTACAAAAAGAAAGCGTGGAGCGTTTATGTAATCTTACTTTTTTTGGACAAAACGCTCAACGCTTTCTTTTTGTAATTTTTAGTGCGTGCTAAAAGCGTGTTTTTTATTATTTTTATTTTATACTTTTTAGTCTACTTAATATTCAAACTTCATTAACGACTTGTAACGGCCGCCATGTTGGATTTAGGTCACGTGATAGTTTTTTTCGTATCCCATTCAGCAAACCCTTTCATTTAATACTCATATCATGGGGGTGCACTTCAAATAGCCAATCCGCAATCTTGGATGTCCGCCATGTTGGATTTAAGTCATGTGACTATTTTTTTCGTATTCCTGACAGCAAACCCTTTCATTTGATATCCATATCATGGGGGTGGCTTTCAAACAGCCAGTCCGCCATCTTGGGGAGGCCGCCATATTGGATTTGTTATGACGTTTCTAAGCTAGTCATGTATTGTCATCAGAACTCAGTGCGTGTGTAAAATTTCATCCTAATCGAAGACCGGGAAGTGGGTCAAATTAAGAGTCCAAATTTTGACGCAGACAACATACAAACAGTGTGATTAAATAAATAAAAGCGTGTAAAAAATGCTCAAAACCAAGTCAAGGGGATGTAGAAAAAGTGAAAATTCCAAAAAATTCCGTATTTACGGGCTAATCTCCGAAATGCCCATTTCAATGAAATTTTGCATGGTGATACCTTATATCTCTACTTTTTATTCCGGTAAATTAAAGGGTTCCCGTGGGATAGCTAAAATACAACAGCTAGTTTTTATAATAAGGTGACAGACATAAATGGTCTGAGAAGGTCCTAAAATACAAGACACACTTATTTCTGCCGCCACATTTCATTAATATACCCTTTATCTTACAGGACATAAAGGTCACATGGCCTTCGTGAACCGCATTGACGAGGGCCCCGGCGACCCGGTGTACGAGACGGTCGGCCTGGTGACCTTAGAAGACGTCATCGAGGAGATGATACAAGCGGAGATCGTGGACGAATCTGATGTCATCAGTAAGTAGAATTATGGTCTTTAAAACAAAGAAAATAGGGTTGAAAATCGCGATAGTAGGCTTGGTGACCTTCGCTATGTTGCAAGCGGAGATTGTCTGACGACATTGGCAAGTAGAATTATGGACTTACAAACAGGATAAGGTTAATCTCTTCGACTTGGGACTTGGGACAAAAGGAGAAAAAAAGTCGCCATCCTCAGAGGTTTTGGGCTCGAACCACTTTGGGGTATTCTTTTTGAAAATATCTTTAATTCTATTTTTGTGTCTATTTGAGGATTTTTCTGACTGACGTCATATACAATGATGTGAAAGGAACGAAGAGTGGTTTGAAGGAGAAAGAGAAAAGTTTTGAAAGATAGAGAAAAGTATGCTGAGATGGTTTGTTCATGTAAGGATGGATGAAAGTAGATTGACTAAAAGGATATATGAATCGGGTGCGAGTGGAGATACGGGACGAGGTAGACCTAGGCGAACGTTTCTCGACCAAATCAAAGACGTTCTTGAGAAGGGCCAGGTCAAAGTACCCGAAATGTTATGAGAGATGATTAAGCAAATGAAATATGTAACGTTCTTAGTAAGTGGAAAGAAGTAATCTCTGCCTACCCCTGTGGGGAAAACGCATGATGATGGGGCTGATATAACTCAGACCTTAGAACGGGATTTTTCCTGCTCAAAATGGATGTAGCAAAAATTGTGTAAAATTTATATTCTTATGTTCCTTCACAGGTGACAACCGCACGAAAATGAGACTGACGCGCCATCTCAACCGCTTCCAGGACCTGGCGTCGTTCGCGGGCCACCAGCACCAGCGGGTCCACGTGTCGCCGCAGCTCATCATGGCCACCTTCCAGTTCCTCAGCACCAGTAAGTCTTAGCTCTTTAATTATTAATCTATTTTCCACGTGATGTTGGTTTCTTTTGGGCCATTCAGTCCTTCAAGAAGACCGGCAACCACCGGCAACGCATTTTTGCTGATTTCTATGGGCGACGGTAATCATATTCCACTCGAACCGTGTGCCCGATGAAGAAGTAAAAATGCTGAAGTTCTGTCACTTCTACGTCAAATATGGACAAAGTTTTTTCTTGTATTTACTTTTCTGATTCTCTGCAATGTCTTGTAGGTCAGGGGTGGACATTTTCCCCCCATATTAAACTGGTTTAATTTTTAATTATTTACAAATTGCTTGACAGCGCACTTATTTACATGAAGTTGTAAATATTTGCGCAGGTTGTAAAGTCTTTACGGGAATCGCGCTCCGAAGTGGAAACCACATGATGATTATATTATTATACATTTTTTATTATCAGCACTTATCGATATGACTATGACCTAAATACCAGAAATACATAGTTTTGAGCAGATACTGTTTAGGTTTCATCTTCACGTAAAGAAGACGATATAGTATGGGAGGATGTTAATATAAAATTTTCCCAACAGGCGTAGACCCCTTCCGTCATGAGCTGATCTCGGAGACGGTGCTCCGTAGACTGCTCAAGCAGGACGTAATCCATCACATAAAGCTGCGAGGAGACGAAGACAAGAACGACCCGAAGAGATACGTCTTCGAGGAAGGGAAGCCGGTGAGTTTTTGGTCTTCATGAACGTCCTTGCCTGTTTTAGCAAAAAACTTTTGCAATTGACATTCAAGATTTTTTTGATAGTATACCTTTAACTGCCTCTCTGGTGTAGTGGTTCACACCACCGGGTGTTGATCGGGAGGTCCGGGTTCGATTCCCCATGGGGGCAGAAGTTTTTCTGCTCAGTTTTGTTGGTGGTAGGGTTTCTTAACCCGCCTGGCTAGCTACCACCGTCTCAACTAAATTTGCATAAGCATTGTTGCGTTCCTGCAATCAGAGGTAAGACAGCCAGTTCCTCAGTTGTTGAGGATTACAGGTGAAGCTCGCTTCCACCTTCGGCCTTATCGTCACTTACCATCAGGTGAGATGAAGGCCAAGAGCTTACCTGTCATATATATATAGAAAAAATAGTACACTTCCACTAGTATCTTTTTTGTCAGCTGGCTAAAATTATAGTCTATAAATGAGCGGTAAGCAGCGGTAGCCGTTGAGACGGACTCGTTCGAGAGGCCGCGGAAATCGCGGGTTGGATCCCACCGTCTGTATCACAATATTTATAGTTAATAGTAATAGTTGTGAATATCGCTTGCCTCACATTGTGTCCTGCATGGCAACAGACTCGCCACCTGTTACATGGGGACTTGACATATCTGGCGAAACGTTGGTGGTAACACCTCTGCCTACCCTTTTGTGATGATATAGTATGTTGTTATATTATAAATAATATGATTACTTTATACGACTGTTTATATGAACTAGGTTGTTTTCTATTCTATATACGAATGGCCCAAATATCGAACCTTGTGGTACTCCTATTTCAATCAATGAATCGTGGGAATTTCCTTACTCCATTTTGGATTCTTTATGAAAGATGTGCCTTTATCAATTCTACGGCTGCAGCACAAATAAATATTTAAACATTCTAAACAAAATTTGGGTGATGGACACCATCAAACGCCTGTGATAGATCATAACAATTCTTAATTTCTATATTGAGCATTTTATAACCCATATTAAACTGGACTCAACACAACCTTACTCGGCTCAAGTTATCACAACTGGTCCTAATTTATTACTGGGTTCTTCAAACCAAAAAAGTTGTCTAACACATCACAACTTTTGCTGAGTTTGGCCAATTGAGATAGCCGGTCATATCTCATCTCGGCTCATCGGTCGTGCGCTTAACTCCTCTCTATCATCTCCTCCGAATTCTTCCTATATGTCTCATCCTCCCTTTTCCCCTTAGGTGGACTACTTTATCCTCGTGCTGGAGGGCCGCGTGGAGGTAACGGTGGGGCGTGAGAACCTCGTGTTCGAGGCGGGGCCCTTCACCTACTTCGGCGTGCAGGCGCTCACGCAGAACATCGGTGTCGGTAAGCGATATTATTATCTTGTTATACTTATCCATGTAATCATTTCTGGTTGCATTTTATTACAATAATTTGTAACAGTCACAGCACTGGTATAAGGTTATCGTTAACGTAGGCAAGGGAGCATTGCATTGCATGCCACATAATCTATTATCGCTTTATATAGGAACACAGATGAATACAGGCATTTGTTCTCCAATCTTGGATGTTTATATGTATTGAATATATCCTGGATATTTATATGTATCTATCTATTAAATATATTTATCCGTCATCTAGTATACGTAACACATGCAGCATTAGTTATTAAAAATGGGTCTAGTTGAAAGGTAAAAACTAAATAATAGGTTTTACAACAAGCTTTCTAAATAAGTAATAATAATAATGATAAATATCCTCAGACATTCACACCTATTAACTAGTCCCATTTTAAGCAACTAAATGCTGCTTGAGGTAGGGATACTAGATGACGGACAAATATATTTAATAGATAAATACACATAATTATTCAGAATATACATAATATTATACATATATAATGAACACCCAAGACTGGAGAACAAATTTCTGAAAATTCATCACCCAAACACTTGCCTCCACCGGGCATCGAACCCAGGACCTCTCGAGATGGCGGCGCCTTGAGACCGGCGTACAGACCACTCGACCACGGAGGTCGTCAGTATCTACAATATTATACCATTGCTTCTTAATTAAAATGCACCTATAATGTTCTAGCGGAAGCGCCCGCTCCCTCGACGCTAGGGTCGCTGCAGAACCTCAATATGGACTCGATACTGCGCCACACCTTCGTGCCCGACTACTCCGTGCGAGCCATCGCGGAGCTGCACTACCTCACCATCAAGAGGTAGATATAACGACCATAGCTTCAGATACTCATGCTCATTTCTAGCACGAAAGCGTGCTCCATAATAGCATTATAATTAACATGCACATTATGGAGTGTTCTTTTTCTGACAAATTTGACTTTGTTTAGGCATGCTTTAATGGAATAGGATGAGTTGGGTTAGCGATGCTACCAACTGAAGGATACTAGCATACTAGCGTGCTCCTTCTTTCCTTTCATGTATAACTGTAGTTTTAATGTATGACGACTGTATTTATAAGGGGTAGGGACGGGAGTGTTAATATCCATTTATGTTAAGTGGACGCCTCTATATAACAGAGGCGTTTATCTATGAATTTAACCTGTAGCCATGGGTGCAGAAGTAATAAAACAGGATCTTGGTTCTATGCCTCTATATTAAGTTGAGAAAAAAATAAGAACAACAAATAATACAAATTCTGCTATATCTCTAACCATGAAAGGAAGAAATTTAAACAATGAAAATTGACGGCCCCAGTATCGAACCTTGTGATACTCTCATTTCAATGAACTGTCGGAGATAACTCCCTATTGTTTGAATTTGTTTTACAGATAATTATTATATTTGTTTTAAAGTACCCAGCCCAAATACTGTGATAAATAAATCTAATCAAAGTTTATATGACTAACCTCCGAATACAGAATCGATACTCAAATTTTGAGCACTGCTAATAAAATTAAGTGGACAATTCCTATCAGAATTTGTATGGAAAAACGTAAATTTTGACAATACTTAAATGTAAAGTATGACTCAAACTTTGAGTAGCGTTTTTGTATTCGGGGGTAACTTAATCAAACGCTTTTGGCAAATCTAAAACAAATACCTAATTACAGTGCTTACTTTGAGCTAGACTGATACATGTGATATATTAGGTCCTTACCTATGAAATTGGTGTTTTTTTTCTCTCTTAGTATTTTGTCTGTAACTATTAGGATTCAGAGTATTCCTAAAAAATAAAAACCTCGTCTAAAAATAGACTATATTTTTGAGCTCTTTTGATTTGTTTTGATAATTTGTTGTAAGTTTAATTGTGTTAAAATTGGACGGAGACAACTCTTTTTAAGTGCCTGCCGAATACATTTAATTACGAATTTATTTGCATTCACTTAGAAACGATAAATAATTTTTATGAAGTGTGATATTACACATATTACTAAAGCTTGTCTAATGATAGATGCCAAATATCTTTGGATATCTTTGGATTTGTCGTTGTGAAGAAAACTGAAAAAATTATAGTACGGAAAATGCAGAATTCCCCAAAATCTCCATACAAAACACCAATTTCATAGAACCTAATATTAATTGTACACGAAAGATTCGAAAAACCCTTACATATCTGATATCACTTACATAATACGATTGGAAATTCTATTGTTTTTTCTTGTACCTCCAGATCAATGTACCTAGCGGCTAAACGTGCTACGCTGATGGAGAAGGGAGCTATCAACAAAGGAGGCACTAACGAACAAATTGAGCCCGAAGTGGACAAGGTAAGGATATATATTCAGGATATTTATATGTATTTATCTATCAAATATATTTATCCGTCATCTGGTGTCCGTAACACAAGCAGCATTAGTTGCTTAAATGGGGCTAGGTGATAGGTGTGAATGTCTGAGGATATTTATTTATTCATATAGCAATATTAATAACAAATATGGTCTAGCATGGTCGCTAATATTCGGAATGAAACTTCCTAGGAAACTGTGTAAAATAACTATATTGCAAATAAAATCACAGATAACTTTCATAACAACAGAAAACAATCTGACAGGAAAAATAAAAAAAGAACATTACGATAAAAAAAAAAGAAAAAAAAAATATATAAAAAGGTTTTAATCTAAGGCGAGCGGTAGCGCGCCGGTGGTCATCGCACACGAGCCGATGTGCGAGGAACCACATTCGCTATAATGGTAACATTTATAACAAATTTGACTTCACGAGTTCCTTCAAAAGAGGCGAGATATTGCGCCATAGAAGCCCACTGCTGGGCACAGGCTTTCCTCAGGGAGAGGCACATGAAGAGTATGGGCCATAACACCACCACGCTGGCCCAATGCAGGTTGGTGGGTAGGAACGGTTGCAATAGCGACCGGAACCAACGGCTTAAGGTGCCTTCCGAAGCACGGAGGAGTTCGAGATCACAAAGATTTGGTCACCCATCCAAGGCTTGACCATAGCAAAGGTTGCTTTGTTTTCGATATCGATAGCCAAAGCGTACTAACCACTACGCCACCGAGCTCCTGTTGGCCATCTAGATTCACACAAATTCTCTCCTTGTACATGTTAAATAATACACCATTTTTTCAGTTGCTGAGGGAAGGCGACAGCACCATAGATTTGAGACAACACGAGAAATCACCTCAGGTATTTATTTTTATTTGTATTATACAAAATATTTAATATTAATGTAATGACGAAAAATGAATATTTTGCGTAATTTGATTGTATACAATTATTTTTAATTAATCAACCACTTCATAAGATGAGGTAACTAACATCTTAAATAACAACATATTTTGTTCTACGAGTATTAGGTCATAATGTACTGTCGTGACATTAGTAAGTCTATGTTCAAATAATATAGGTAACGCGCGACGCTTTCGCGCGGCGCACAGAGCTAAGAACATTCAGAAATTGATATATATTTTTGTATGAAAGTAAAATGTGTCAAATTATCAAAAATCTTTGAACAAATGTTGCTATTTATGATGTTAGCTAGCTAGTCTTACGAGGTTGTTGATGCATTGAAATAACCCAGTATAATAATAAATAACAGACGTTTGAAGGATAATAATAAAATTAAAACTATTAAATTTTCACGCTGCGACGAAAAAGGACGATGCAAAGGAAAGATATTAAATGGTTTGTATGTAAGTTATTAGAAATAGGTAGTAGGTATCACACTGCACTTCATACACAAACATACAAGGTTCAAGATTAAACGTATTATGTTTATAAGTTATTTAATAGTTTTTTCTTCGCCAGGTTCACTACACTGCAAATTCAAAGGAAGACCATGTCAACCCAGAAGAAGAAAAACTACTAAAGCATTAGTAATTTTCGCTAATGACAACACCGATCACCTCAATGACAATTAATATAAGTTTGCATTGTATGAACACAACTATCATGTGACAATGTCTGTTTTTTAAACGTTGAATATATCAATGGTCTGATGGATATCTTTACACGAAAAGTGCCTTTATTTATAGATGCATAGAGTGCCTTTTACAATGGCTATAAGCCAGTTATGTCGATTACCAGTGTTACTATTTAATATTAATTCGTTCTTACGTAAGTTATACTTCCTATGTCTTCTTTATTTTATACGTATCTTAGTAAATACGAAATACGTATTAAAATCTACCATTTCTACCATTGCCATTGGATATTGTCACACCATCGAGGATTGATCGGCCAAAGTCCTTATCCAGGCTTTATATAAAAAAATGAGGTATTTATAGTGTTTGTAATTAGAAATTAAAATAACGCATGGTAATTTTTATTATTCGCATAAGCATAGTATTTTAGTAGATTTTAAAAGTATTCTACGACGCATTTGTTGAAATTTTAATGTAAGCGTTTATTTAGCCCCATAGTACTTATTTGTTTTAGAGCATGGCAACACAGGATAACGCGGCAAAATGTGACAGATCGGTATATAACCTAAGTGTGTTTTGAAATGTTTTTATGATGTTGAATATTTTTAAATACGATTATACATAATAAAATACAAAGTAAATGCCTTGTACTTACATGTTGATATTTTTGAACCTTTATATAAAATGTAGCCTAAATATATTTCGTATACAAAAAATATTTTGTTAATTAAATATTAAGAATGTAACCTCCTATGTACAAAAGTTTCCTATCTTTAGCTTAAAAGTAGAAACGAAATCGAATAATAAAGTTTCATATTAGGTCCTTACCTATGGAATTGGTGTTTTGTATAGAGATTTTGGGGAATTCTGCATTTTCCATACTAAATTTTTTTCAGTTTTCTTCTTCACAACGACAAATCCAATGATAATAATATTTGGCATCTATCATTAGACAAGCTATAGTAATATGTGTAATATCACACTTCATAAAAATTATTCATCGTTTTTAAGTGAATGCAAATAAAATTATGTATTCGGGAGGCACTTAAAAAGAGTTGTCTCCGTGTCCAATTTTAACACAATTAAACTTACAACAAATTATCAAAACAAATCAAATGAGCTCAAAAATATAGTCTATTTTTAGACGAGGTAATTATTTTTTAGGAATACTCTGAATCTTAATAGTTACAGACAAAATACTAAGAGAGAAAACAAAACACCAATTTCATAGGTAAGGACACAATCTTATATTGTTGGTACTTTGTGAAAATATTCACAAATGTAATATTTTTAGAACAATCAACGCCAAAATGATCGAAGCGTCTCAAGTAGTCAAAATTATCTCATGCGTTATTTCATACTAGCTGTTGTCCACGACTTCGTCCGCGTTACTATGGTCACATTAGGTCCTTTATTTTTCCGGAATAAAAATTATCTAAGATGTTGACCAGGGATATAAGGTATCACCATGCAAAATTTCATTGAAATCGGTTCAGCCATTTTGGAGATTAGCCCGTACAAACAGAGAACCAGAAAAATATCATTTTTTGGTATTATCCCTTTTTTTACATCTCCCCGACTTGATTTAAGATTTTTTTTCTATGAGCAAACATTCGATATTTTCAGTTATATTATATGTATAGATAACGTACAAGAGATAATTTTAACTGCTTTGGACGCTTCGATCTATTTGGCGCCGACAGTACAATATACCATTTGATCCACAAAAATTTCACATCAGTAATTAAAACAAATACCTCAGTAATTAAAACTATAGTGAGAATTTATATAATGTTCATAAAAATATGATTTACAAAATCATTGCACAATGTCAATACCTACAGTATAAAACTATTTTAATTTTTGGAATTAATTGCTTTAGCATTAGCGAATTAAATGTAATGATTATTTTTTTGTATAAACATTTTAGCGAATTGCGTTGACTAATATGGAAATATATATTTCATTCTGAATATTATTTGGGGTGTTTTCCTTCATTATATAACCTTAAATGACTCGTAGAGGTTAGCACGCTTTGGCTTTCGATTGAAAACAAAGCTACCTTCGCCGTTGTTAGGCTTTAGATGGGTGACTAAATTTTGTGATCACGTTCTCCACCGTGTTTAGGAAGGCACATTATTAACCCGTTGGTCCCGGTCGCTATTGCAACTATATATACCCATTACCCACTGTATAACCTTGGGTACAACAGGTTGCTCCTAATGGTGTAATGGAAAAGGTTCTAAATAAGAGATGCCTTTAAACCATACAAAAATAATTCATTACATATAAAAAATCGGAGCCTATATACATTCGGTGAAAAAACTAAATAGCGTGATTAAGAAATGCCGTCTTTGAGAGCAGCGCCATCTAGTGGCCAAATTACGAAACAACATTGAGCAATGGTTTGTACACCCACCAATACTTGTGTTTCTCCTTGAGGCCCAGCAATGGGACGTATATAGGTTAGAGACAAACAGACTTTAATAAAAAGAGAGATCCCACCGCCTGTACCACTGAGATTTAATAAAACTTGAATTAAACTTACAGTTCATTGTGAATATTGCTTGCCTCACATTGTGCCCGGTGCAGGGCAACAGGCCACCTGTTACATGGGGACCTAACATATCTGGCGAAATGTGGGTGTTAACACGGCCTTCCCCTTCAGGAATTAAAAATAAAAAAAAATCGGAAAGTAGGTTACTTAAAATATTTTATTTTCCTGTAATTTATATTCCTACTGTACAATCATTTATTTATTATCTAAAAAACCATTCGTTATGAATACAACTTGCTTATATCTTCATACTGGACATTCTTCACCAGTCTTCCTGTCAAGGGACCTTCAGAAATCTGTAATAAATAAAAAACAACTTCGATAACCGAGTACCACCGACAAAATGCGATCTGATAACATTGTTATGATTGTTGTTGTTAAATTCTCTTATTTTTTTTGTAAAATTCTCCCATGTTGGGAAGGCAAAGGGAACGAAGCCCATACAGCCAAGTCTTCAGTATTTTATTTCTTCAGTGGTTTGCATTAAAATGCTAGTGTAATACATTTCAATGTACCTTGGGACAGTTTGACGTTAAACAATCGATGGCAGACACTGTGGTGCTACTTCAATGGGGTGGATTACCACGATAAAAATCTCATCGTTTTTCACACCACTTGACGATTATTTCAATGATCCTCCACATTGCTCATCATTATTAACACTTATTACACAAAACTACACTGATTTTACGTAACAAGATCCACTCCGAAACAATATTACAATCACTGAAATAAAAATCACGTCCGCCATAGTTGAGTGCCGCCAAGAACCTTGTTAAATTCTCCCATGTGGGGAAGGCAAAGGGAACGAAGCCCATACAGCCATGTCTTCATTATTTGCATTGAAATGCAAGTGTAATACATTTAATGCGTCTTGGGAGAGTTTGGCGTTAAGCGATCGATGGCAGACACTGTGGTGTTACTTCGATGAGGTGGATTACCACGATAAAGATCTCATCGCTTTTCACACCACTTGACGCTTATTTCAAGGATCCTCCACATTGCTCATCATTATTGTAATTTATTACACGTCTGTATATCACGTCCGCCAGTCCGCCATAGTAAAGTGGCGCCAAAAACTCCTTTTTAATTAGTCAAAGTGATTTGACATATCATTTGGCGTCAGTGATTTTGAATTATCTAAGGTAGTCTAAGGATTAGACTATTTGACAAGTTTGGAAAAGCATCTCTAATTAGGTATTATAGCAATATACTATACACAATGTCTGCCATCAATCGTTTAACTCCAAACTCTCCCAAGATGCATTGAAATATATTACTTTTGCATTTCAATGCAAATACTGAAGACATATTATTACGAAACACATGGCTGTATGGGCTTAATTCCCTTTGCGCTTCCAATATGCGAGAATTGTACCAAAAAAAAAAACAAAAAGAGGAGAGTTTGGCGGCATTTGACTAATGGCGGACGTGATTTTTATTTCGATAATTTTAATATTGTTTCGGAGTGGATATTGTTACGTAAAATCAGTGTAGTTTTGTGTAATAAGTGTCTGTGATGATGTGCAATGTGGAGGATTATCGAAATAAGCGTCAAGTGGTGTGAAAAGTGATGAGTTTTTTATCGTGGTAATCCACCTCATCCAAGTAGCACCACAGTGTCTGCCATCGATCGCTTGACGCCAAACTCTTCCAAGATGCATTGAAATGCATTACACTAGCATTTCAATGCAAACTACTGATGAAATTAAATACTGATGACTTGGCTGTATGGGCTACGTTCCCTTTGCCTTCCCTACATGGGAGAATTTTACAACAAAAACAAAAAGAGGGAGTTTTTGGCGGCATTCAACGATGGCGGACGTGATTTTTATTTCGGTGATTGTAATATTGTTTAGGAGTTGATCTTGTCGCGTAAAATCAGTGTAGTTTTGAGTAATTAGTGTCAATAATGAAGAGCAATATGGAGGATCATTGAAATAAGCGTCAAGTGATGTGAAAAACGATGGGATTTTTATCGTGGTAATCCACCTCATCAAAGTAGCACCACAGTGTCTGCCATCGATTGTTTGACGCCAAACTCTCCCAAGATGCAATAATAATGAATAAATGCAAATAATGAAGAAATAAAAATACTGAACACATGGCTGTATGGGCTTCGTTCCCTTTGCCTTCCCTACATGGGAGAATTTTACAACACACATCTGGGAGAATTTTACAATAACAACTAAAAAAAGGGGAATTTAAAATAGAATTTTACAAAAATAAAACAAGTCTGGTTGGTTACCTCAACTTGGCAGCAAAATTGCTCCGTGTTTATGTCTTGTAGGACACCCTTTTTCCCCCGATACGCGCCGTTTACAAACAGCACATGTCTGCCGCGAGATGGAATTACTGTTTCTAGGTGGTTCTAAAACAAAAACAAATATATTAGGTCCTTACGTATGAAATTGGTGTTTTGTATGGAGATTTTGAGGATGTTTGCATTTTATATACTAACATTTTATCAGTTTTCTTCACAACGACAAATCCAGAGATAATAATATTTGGCATGTATCATTAGACAAGCTTTAGCAATATGTGTGTGAACACGCTTGATAAAAATTATTCATCGTTTTTATATTAATGCAAATCAAATGATGTATTCGGGAGGCAGTTAAAAATAATTGTCTTTGTGTCTAATTTTAACACAATTAAACTTACAAAAAATTATCAAATTAAATAATACGAGCTCAAATATATGGTCTTTTTTTAGAAGAAGCAATTATTTTATATGAATGTTCTGAAACTTAATAGTTATGGACAAATTGCTAAGACAGAATAAAAACACTAATTTCATAGGTAAGGACCCAATATAATAACATGTTCTTTAAAGTTACACCAGTGATAGAAAGATTCAGAGAAATGTTCTCGTGGTCATTTACATACATATAATCTCGACTATTATCCCCTAAGGGTTAGTCAGAGACTAGGCAAAAGCACCGCAAAGCAGTCCACTGCCATAGTCCTTGCTTCACCAGCAGCGACTGCACTCAGCGTGACAGGTGGTGAGCCCGGCGCCGCTATAAGCTGTTGGATGTTGTGCAGTTCTAGGTCCATTAGCCGCCTTCACGACGCCCAAGGGAAGAGATGGGTTGGTATTCTTTTAATGAACCGCTACCACATATTTTGACAGGCGAAGTCAGTACAAATGAATCAAATCAAATCAAAAATAATTTTATTTCATAGGCCAAGTTCGGCACTTAAAATCGTCAACATTTTACATTATTATGCATTTTACAAATAAATAGTTTATTGTGAATTATTTTAAAATTACAGTTTTAAATTAAACCATTGTATTAAACTTCATTACCGCGAGCGCTTGTAACAAGTACATCCACAGGACAGTACAAGTGCTTCGTTGACTGTGGTTGCGTGCGTTTAGTACGTTTTGGCTTTCCTTCGGTCAGGTCAAAAATTGTCATCATTGTCCTCCCCAGCTCCTCAATGCTTCGGCCGGTGAGCCGCTCCTGGCTATTGAGACCGTTTCTTCCGACCAACCCGCATTGGGACAGCGTGGTGGTCTTACGGCTGTGACCTGGTACCCGGTGGTAAATTAAGGCGCAGTTCGCCACTTATAATTCATCAACAACCTCTGCTCGTCCACTGCTGGACAGGTCTCCCCTAATGCACGCCACCGCTCGATCTTCGGCCGTTCTCATCCAGCCCACTCCAGCCAACACACGAATATCGTCATCCCATCTCGTCGCAGGGCGTCCCACACTGCGTTTGCCGAGTCGCGGTCTCCACTCAAGAACTTATAATAAACATCACTTATAATTATATTAGGTTCTTACCTATGAAATTGGTGTTTTTATTCTCTCTTAGTATTTTGTCTGTAACTATTAAGATTCAGAAAATTCCTAAAAAATTATTACCTCGTCTAAAAATAGACTATATTTTTGAGCTCTTTTGATTTGTTTTGATAATTTGTTGTAAGTTTATTTGTGTTAAAATTGTACACGAAGACAACTCTTTTTAACTGCCTCCCGATTACATCATTTGATTTGTATTAATATAAAAACGATGAATAATTTTTATCAAGCGTATTCACACACATATTGCTAAAGCTTGTCTAATGATAGATGCCAAATATTATTATCTCTGGATTTGTCGTTGTGAAGAAAACTGATAAAATGTTAGTATGTAAAATGCAGACATCCCCAAAATCTCCATACAAAACACCAATTTCATAGGTAAGGACCTAATATATTTTATTAATTGAAACCAAGGCACTAATAGTGCCTCTGAAAACAAAGGTATTTAGATACTTTAAATAACTGCTCTTTTACAATCAGCCTACTACGATAGTTAAAAGTTATAAATGTAGTAGGTATATTAATTATTAGATTATTAGAGATGCGCCGAATAGTGGTTTCGCAGAATAACCGAATACCGAATATTATTCGGTTTTACCTTTACCGAACTGGATATTCGGCCGAATTATTCGGTTTAAAAATAACTGTGCTTAGCCACGGAAACAACTTAGACAACATGTACGTTTCGTGTCACTTCAGGCGATGTTAAAATAAAAGTTGACTATACTGAACTACCAATAGCCTGTGAAATCAAAATGTTGACATGAGTAACGTTTATCTTACAGAAGAAGTTATGTCTTTTTGTTCTTTACCCGGTCTCAAGCCAAGAAAATACAACCGAATATATTCGGCACAAGAACCGAATAATTCGGCCGAATACAAATAGTGGAAATGATGCCGAATACCGAATAATAACGAATATTCGGCGCATCTCTATATTAATTATTATAATATTTTGGATTGAAAGTTGGACTGTTGGAGACCAAAAAAACAATGAGAAGACAGACAGAACAGATGGTTCGTTTTTTATTAAAAAGACAAAGAGGGAAATGCCTGGAGAATATCAGCAAAGAGTCGCTAATATTGCTATAGCACCTCGTTACATGGATAATACTCCTCATGTGGAAGGCCTGTGCCCAGCAGTGGGCATATAAAGGCAGAGTATGAGAGTTGATGCTAATGCAGAGGGTTCCATACTGGAACAGATTATATTATTTTCTTTAATTTTCAAACACAACAACGCATTTGTTATATTTTTTTCGTGTAACTTACAGTTCGTTGTCAATATCTGCTCGACCGAGTAGATGACACTGACAAGAAAAGAAATGTTATTTTCATTATTTTTATGAAATTGGTGTTTTGTATGGGAATATTAGGAATACTCTGAATCTTAATAGTTACAGACAAAATACTAAGACAGAATAAAAACACCAATTTCACAGGTAAGGACCCAATATTAACAATCAACATTTTTCTAATTTTTATTAGAAAAATGTTGATTGTTAATATAATACCTTTTACCTTTTACCTTTTATAATACCTTTTGGGTGAAATATAATGTTGAGCACTTTGTAAAAAAACAATAGAGTGTTATCAAACACACAAACACTTTTTGTAAACTTTTATCGGCGTTAAATCAATAGCCACGCGAACGACGTCGCGGGCACAGCTAGTAATAGCACATTTAACCTTAAATAATTCAAAATTACTGACTTTAAATGACATTTCAAACTGTCAAATCACTTAAGCCTAATTAAAAAATGGACAATAGGACATGTCTTGGTTGTCTAGGATGGGAGTGATAGAGGAAATGGAAGTGGAAGATACGTTGCGCCGACGCAAAATAGAATGGGATATTTGACTAGTTTTTGAAAACTATCTCACATTGTTTGGTGAAGTATAAGGATTCTAAAGTAATATTTATTTTAAATAATGTTTCAGTATTTCATTTAAAAAAATCATTTCAAAATACACTGTTTGAATTCCGTGGCCAAAACGCTTGCTCCAGCTAATGGCGTCGTGTGACGTCACTAATCAATTTATTACTGTTCCAAAAAAGGTTCAAGTGCGAAAAAAGTGGTTTCAGCTAGCACGTCGAGATCCGAGAGATATTAAATATAGTTAAGTTATTTAAATGTGAGTAAACATGTTATATTAACGCGTAAAATTGTAATTTTTATGTATTGACGAATGACGTCATTCATCGTTCAACTTCCGTTAAAGACGTGAATTTATTTTGACAAAAATATTCAATATTTTTAATATAGAATCATGGAAATTGCTTTTAAAATCCCTAATTCACCGGGATGGCAATAAAGAACACCATAATTTCGATACTGTCAAATAGCCTATTGAGAACAGGACAGAAGAAAGAGAAGAAGATAGCTCTATCTCACCTGATCCAATTTGATCTTGACCTTGTCATCGACAAGCTTCACCTCTGCGCCGTATTTGTCTATGACCTTCTCTATGACCGCCTTCCTCTTGAAGAACTGATCGCCAAGTGATTTGGTCACTATCTTGACCACTATGCCTTCGGTTAACCAGTAATCTTTTCTGGATCAAACAGAATTATAAATAAATTAATATCTTTAGAGATTCACACCTATCAAGAAGTCCAATTTAAGTAACTTAATATAGCTTGTATTATGAATTCTTGATGACGGAGATGTATATGTATATAATAATTGAAAACATATTAATATCCTTAGGCCCGATTGCACGATCGAAAGTTAGCGCCTAACCCGGGGTTTGCCCATATATTTGCCTCAGGGTTAGGCGCTAACTCTCGACTGCGCAAGTGGGCCTTAGAGATTCACACCTATCAACTGGTCCCATTTTAAGCAACGATTGCTGGTTGTGTTACGGATACTAGATGACGGATAAATATTTTATAGATAAATACATAGAAATATCCAGAACATATACAAAACATATATGAACATCCAAGACTGGAAAAAATGCCTGTGTTCACCACAGAAACATTTGCCCCCACCAGGGATCGAGCTCAGAACCTGAGATGGCGACGCCTTGAGACCGGCGTACCACGGAGACCACCATGAGACAACGGAGGAACATAACATATCGTCACCCCTCTTTCCCCGGAGGGGTAGGCAGAGGTGTTAAACACCCACATTTCGCCAGATATGTTAGGTCCCCATGTAACAGGTGGCGAGCCTGTTGCCATGCACCGGGCACAATGTGAGGCAAGTGATATTCACAATGAACTAACTGTACATAAGTTTTATTCAAACTCAGTGGTGCAGGCGGTGGGATCGAACCTGCGTTTCCCGCGGCCTTTCGAACGGGTAGTGCCCCGTCCTTCCTAACTCGGCTACCTCTGCCGTCAATATATCCAAATAAATATTCATAGTATACCAAACACCTCACATTTTCACCGGCGTATGGGCACAATGTGAGCACTAGGGACCGATTCATAAACCTCTTGAAAAAGTATTGTCATAATATGCCTACCATAAAAAAAATTGATGAAAAACTAAAATTTTATTTTTAACTTTTTTTGTATTCTTGACAGTAAACCCTTTCATTTAATACCCATATCATCGGGGTGCATTTCAATTAGCCTGTCCGGCATCTTGGACGCCCGCCATGTTGGATTTAAGTTATGTGACTATTATTTTTCGTATTCCTAACAGCAAAACCTTTCATTTGATATCTATATCATGGGGGTGGATTTCAAACAGTCAGTCCGCCATCTTGGGAAGGCCGCCATATTGGATTTGTAATGACGTTTCATAGCTAGTCATGTATTGTCATCAGAACTCAGAGCGTGTGCAAAATTTCCGGGAAGTGGGTCAAATTAGGATTCCATGATTTTCTTACAAACATAGTTAGTTACAAATGAAGCTAATATTGGGTCCTTACCTATGAAATTGGTGTTTTTATTCTGTCTTAGTATTTTGTCTGTAACTATTAAGATTCAGAGTATTCCTAAAAAATAATTACCTCGTCTAAAAATAGACTATATTTTTGAGCTCTTTTGATTTTTTTTGATAATTTGTTGTAAGTTTAATTGTGTTAAAATTGGACACGGAGACAACTCTTTTTAAGTGCCTACCGAATACATCATTTTATTTGCATTCACTTAAAAACGATAAATAATTTTTATGAAGTGTGATATTACACATATTACTAAAGCTTGTCTAATGATAGATTCCAAATATTATTATCTTTGGATTTGTCGTTGTGAAGAAAACTGAAAAAATTTTAGTATGGAAAATGCAGAATTCCCCAAAATCTCCATACAAAACACCAATTTCATAGGTAAGGACCTTATAAGTGTGTTAAAAATACTCACCTATTTGCCCTCTCTTTCGCTCGCTCCTCCATCTCCATGACTTCGTCTAGCGCTTTCTTGCTCTTTCCCTCTTCAGTCTTCGATCTCTTGCTTGTCGTAGACATTGCATCTCTGTCGTCCTTTATTTTGAATTTAAGCACTGATGTTGATAAGGTTTCTGGTTTCTTATCTGAAAGAGAAATGACTAAATCTATATCGCATATATGCAATCACGCACAGACATACATTTACATAAATAACGCAAGTATAACGATTTGTGTTGTAACGAAGCGTGTCAAATAACGTCTACTGCGACGTCACAGCCGTTATTTTAAGACGGGAGATGCAAACTGATTGAAAAATATCGATGCTCTCCTCCACCCTATTATAGTGTAAAGGATTTTTAGATGACGAATTGTGTGGACTTAGGCCCGCTTGCGCGGTCACGAGTTAGCACCTAACCCCGGGGCAAATATTGGGTTCTTATCTATGAAATTGGTGTTTTTTTCTCTCTTAGTATTTTGTCTGTAACTATTAAGATACAGAGTATTCCTAAAAAATAATTACCTCGTCTAAAAATTGACTATATTTTTGAGTTCTTTTGATTTGTTTTGATAATTTGTTGTAAGTTTAATTGTGTTAAAATTGGACACGGAGACAACTCTTTTTAAGTGCCTCCCGAATACATCATTTTATTTGCATTCACTTAAAAACGATAAATAATTTTTATGAAGTGTGATATTACGCATATAACTAAAGCTTGTCTAATGATACATGCCAAATATTATTATCTCTGGATTTGTCGTTGTGAAGAAAACTGATAAAATGTTAGTATGTAAAATGCAGACATCCCCAAAATCTCCATACAAAACACCAATTTCATAGGTAAGTACCTAATATTTATATACTACATAATGTACGTCGCGTGTAGTCCCGTTAGTAACCTTTTTATACAATGCAACGCGAAAGTTCGAAATCTTATGCCTTAAACGTAATTTGTTTTTTTTTCTATTTTGTAATGGAAGATGTTACAGTCTGTAATAGCATGTTTATTATTGGCACTAGCAATTTGTTCGTTTTCTTGGCAATAGCACACTGTAAAATCTTCAAAAAAACATTGTAAAGGGAGGAAACAACTTGCTGAGTTTCTTGGCCGATCTTCTCAGAACAGGGCTTCCTGATAGCTAGTGAACGGTTACCATAATTTGACACTCAAGAGTATTTATTATTATTTGGGGTAGTCGGGGCTGTTTCGCATCACTGCGACCTAATAAGATTGATTGTGACCAGCCTCCTATGAAAGTTCTATTTAGGCCCTACAGTAACTCCATCAACTGGGCACTGTCTAAGAAAGATAAAATGTTCCCAGTTTGGATTGTTTTTATTTCATCTGGGTCAAGGGTGTGTTTCCCCAGGTGTTTCATTCCCATTCAAGAGTATGTAAACACCGAAACTGAAGAAATGATTTGAGTTGAGTTGAGTCTGAGTTGCCCATTATCACATAACGAGGAATGTTTTTAGATTTTGAAACAATTCGGACGCACGCAGATTTGTTGGCAGCGGCCAACCGCGACGTTTGGTCGGGGTTTCGAACACGCGCAGTACATGCGTTTGCGTCATCTATGTAAAATTTAGAGATGCGCCGAATATTCATTTTGTATTCGGTATTCGGCGTATTCGGCATCATTTCCACTATTTGTATTCGGCCGATTATTCGGTTTTTGTGCCGAATATATTCGGTTGTATTTTCTTAGCTAGATGATCGGGTATAGAACGAAAATACATAACTTCTCTAAGATTTATGTTATTCATGTCAACGTAAGCATTTCATAGGCTTTTGGTAGTTTATAGTCGACTTTTATTTTAACATTACTTGTAGTGACACTCGAGGAGGAGCTCGGTGGCGGTCGGTAGTGGTCAGTGCGCTTTGGCTTCGATCGAAAACAAAGCTACATTCGCCATGGTCAGGCCGTGGATGGGTGACCAAGACTTTGTGATCTCGAGCTCCTCCGTGCTTCGGAAGGCACGTTAAGCCGTTGGTCCCGGTCGTATTTGTGACCGTTTCTACCCACCAACCCGCATTGGGCCAGCGTGGTGGAGTTACGACCCCTACTCCTCATGTGTTTCTCCATGAGGAAGGCCTGTCCCAGCAGTGGGACGTATGTAGGCTGATGACGATGACGTAGTGACACGAAACGTACTTGTCAAAGTTGTTTCCGTGGCTAAGCAAACTAATTGTTAACCGAATAATTCGGTTCGGTAAAGGTTAAAGCGAATAATATTCGGTATTCGGCGAAACCACTATTGGCGCATCTCTAAATATAAATGTATATCTGTGCAATCACGTCTTTTTATTCCGTAGGCGGAGACTACAGACCTCCACCTGCTATGATCCTGGGTCACATCTATTGCTTCATATCTCTGAAAGAATAGACAGTTTTTTTTTTGTAAAATTCTCCCATGTTGGGAAGGCAAAGGGAACGAAGCCCATACAGCCAAGTCTTAAGTATTTTATTTCTTCAGTAGTTTGCATTGAAATGCTAGTGTAATGCATTTCAATGCATCTTGGGAGAGTTTGGCGTCAAACAATCGATGGCAGACACTGTGGTGCTACTTCGATGAGGTGGATTACCACGATAAAATCTCATCGTTTTTCTCACCACTTGACACTTATTTCAATGATCCTCCACATTGTTCATCATTTTTGTCACTTATTACACAAAACTACACTGATTTCACGCAACAAGATCCACTCCGAAACAATATTACAATCACTGAAATAAAAATCACGTCCGCCATAGTTGAATGCCGCCAAAAACCTCAGAATAGACAGTTAACAAGAAGTGTTTACATCCAAACCCACACATATACCTATAGGTGCGAACCTCTTGCACTAGATATAGTTTAAAGCAACTGATATCTACAACTTTACCTATAATAAAACTGTAGAGGTCAGGGCGACGTGAAAAGAGGAAAAATACAAAAAATCTAAATTTTGATTCTCTGTCTGTTCGTCTGTTTGCTGGAACGATTTCAATGAAATTTTGCATGGTGATACCTTATACCCTGGTCAACATTTTCGATACTTTTTATTCCGGGAAATTAAAGGGTCCCGCGGGATAGTTAAAAAGCCATAGTAACCGCGGACGAAGTCGCGGGCGACAGATAGTTATTTATATAACAAATTGTTAAGTTTAATTCAAACCCATAAAACATCTAATTCTAACTTTCTTCTTTACTCTCTTCTACCTCTATAGTAGGTATCAATCCAAGTTTCCGAAAAGGTAAACAAAACAAAGGCAATGTTTCATCTCTAAAATGTTTTGTGATGACTGTAGGTAATTGAAATCAATTGAAACGGACAACAATTGTTACCGTTAATTATATTTACGTACGTACGTACGTTTTTTATTTTTTTTGTCCATGTAAAAAGTGTGATTATTGAATAATAAATTCGGTAAGTCGGCATTTTTGTTTACCTTTTTGGCAACTTGGATTGAGACGTACTATAGTTTATTTAAACTAAGGGTCGGAACCGTTATTTTAAATAACGTTTTTGAAACGTTTCGAACGGTTCTTTTTATTGCGTTCGGAACGAAAACGAAATGGGAAATGTTTTCGAAAATGTGCGGCCAAGCGCGGGTTGGGAGGCAAAAACGGTTAAAATTAAATAAAAACGTTTTAGTAACGAAAGCGGTATATTTTTTGTTCTTCATAAACGTTTTTTATACAGTTCCGTTCGACCATAAACAAAAGTTAATGTTCTTCATGCATATAAGCCGATAACGTGTCAAAAATATACCGTTATCCGACCCCTGATTATAAGAATAATGATAAATAAGTAGCGGGTAATATGTTTCCAAAGAATTCAATATTTAGCACAATATTTATGTAAGCAAAAGCCTACCTTCAGTTTTCCTCTTAAGGTTTAAACTCAATGTGACTCGTTCTTGGCTGCTCTCTCGCCTGAACTCGGAGTAGGCCGGCTCGTCAGTTCGAGTGCTCTGCTGTTTGCCTCTTTCTACTTGTTTCTGAATGAAATCTAGCATTCTTTCCTGTTAGACAGTGAAATACCAAATTTTTAGTATACATTGTGTGTGAGTGGAGATACGGGACGAGGCAGACCTAGGCGAACGTTCCTCGATTAAATTAAAGACGTTCTAGAGGAGGGCCAGGTCAACAATACCCGACATCGCCGAGCATGCATGAGGACTATAAAGAGAGTTGATGAAGCGAAAGAAATAAGAATCGTAGCAAGTGGAAGGATGTAATCTCTGCCTACCCCTGTGGGGATAAGTCGTGACTTATGTATGTATGTATAGTTAAAAATAGCTAGATAGCTAGTTAGGAGGGGCTCGGTGGCGTGAGGAGCTCGGTGGCGTAGTGGTGAGTACGCTTTGGCTTTGGATTGAAAACAAAGCTACCTTCGCCATGATCAGGCCGTGGATTGGTGATCAAAACTTTGTGATCTCGAGCTCCCCCGTGCTTCGGAAGGCACGTTAAGCCGTTGGTCCCAGTCGGTATGGCGGCTGTTTCTACTCACCAATAAATTGAGGTGGTAATTGTGGTGGTGTTACGGCCTTCCTCATGTGTTTCTCAAGGTTAAACTTAAAGCAAACCTGGTCATCTTTATCCATCTTCTCCTTCTTCGCCTTGGCCTCCTGCGCGGCCACAGCCGCTGGGTCCCGGTCGATGTACGCCACGAACCAGCCCTTCTCTGTCTCGTCGACCACACATTTTCCCTCCCGGCCGAGCCATTTCACAAACTCTGTGAGCGTCTCCCATTGAGTAGCATTCATGTGGAGATGGTCTCTGGAATTTGTGAATATATTGGGTCCTTACCTATGAAATTGGTGTTTTTTTTCTCTCTTAGTATTTTGTCTGTAACTATTAAGATTCAGAGTATTCCTAAAAAATAATTACCTCGTCTAAAAATAGACTATATTTTTGAGCTCTTTTGATTTGTTTTGATAATTTGTTGTAAGTTTAATTTAATCAACTCTTTATATGTGCCTCCCGAATACATCATTTTATTTGCATTCACTTAAAAACGATTAATAATTTATATGAAGTGTGATATTACACATATTACTAAAGCTTGTCTAATGATAGATGCCAAATATTATTATCTTTGGATTTGTCGTTGTGAAGAAAACTTAAAAAAATTTAGTATGGAAAATGCTGAATTCCCCAAAATCTCCATACAAAACACCAATTTTAGGACCTAACATTATTATTTTTTTTTCTTAATTATTTTCCAGGACATTGAGTCATTCGTCGACTATGTCAGTCCCATAGTACACAAAGGTAAAATTCAAGTATACTCCAATAGCCTATAGGCGTGCAGACAGATCATCCTACTCGCATTAGATGCTGGCACGGATAGAATACTCTGGAACACCCCTACGTCTATCCAGTTAAAATTTAGCACTCTCATTGTTTGTTCTCTTAATGATACGCTCTGGACACATTCCATCAAACAATGGTAAATATCAACAACTACTCCACATAAGTTACAGTTAGGGCTTTCCACTTTTTTCATATTATTATTGTTGATATTGATATGTTCAACCTAACGATGGGTGCGTATAAACGGGCTTTGCGTGATGTGGCTGCCAAATCCTAGCCACTTTTCAATAGTTTTTATTTCATTTAAAGCTGTACAAACTCTTATTAATCATGATTCTGGAATTTAGTTATATTGTCTAATTTTAGAGTTTTGTGTTATTTTTTTATTTAATCGTAAATTTTCTATCAAGCGTTCTCATTAAATTATTAAATTATCAAATGGAGACTTTATTGGTGCATGAAATAGTTTTTAATTTAGAAAATAAGCATTGTCAACTGTTTGTTTCCCTAAAATAAACCAAAATAAATTATTAGTTGACAGGCAGGCAGTTGAAACTGTTAAGTCCAATAAAACCATGTATTTTAGTAAATACGCTTAATGAACTAAGGAGCACACAACATCTAAATCACAAGTGACTGATATCAAGGCTTGGCGAGTTTCTATAGAAACATTCATTCACAACAGAAACAACTGATGGTCACCTGTATCATATTATTCTTTTGCGATGTGTTTATCTAGTCTGTTCTATATAATGTTGAATTTTTACATTGCAATTAAAGTATAATTCAATAAATATTATCATGTCCGTGTAACACATGTGGTTTCTCATTTGGTTAAGAAACCAGAACCTTATCAAAATCAGTGCCTTATCAAAACCTTATCAAATGCACGACGACAAAGATGCAATGTCTACGACAAGCAAGAGATCGAAGGCTGAAGAGGGAAAGAGCCAGAAAGTGCTGGATGAAGTCATGGAGATGGAGGAGCGAGCGAAACAGAGGGCAAATAGGTGAGTATTTTAATGTTAGATGTATGACACTACTTTTTCAAGAGGTTTATGAATTGGTCCCTAGTGCTTCACATTGTGCCCATGCACCGGTGTAAATGTGAGGCATTTGGTATATTATGTATATTTATTAGGTATATTCCCCATCGTCACTTTTTGACTAACAGAGCAGTTGATTCATGGAATAAATTCCCACAGGATATAGTGTCAGCTAAAAACATCAACCAATTTAAAAACAGGCTGGACAGATTCATAAAAAAAAATAATAAAGAAATTTAATAATGTATATTAAGATACAGGCATTATGAGTTGCACCAACTGCCTGCCTGATAATAATATTATAATAATAATAATAATATTGGTATGGACGGGGCACTATTCTTCCGAGACACTGCGGGATCCCACCGCCGCCACCACTGAGTATGAATAAAACTTAAACACAGTTGTGAATATGGCAACAGGCTCACCACCTGTTACATGGGGACCTAACATATCTGGCGAAAAGTGGGTGTTTATCACCTCCGCCTACCCCTTCGGGGAAAGAGGCGTGATGATGTGTTATGTTATGTACTGAAAAAAGCTAAATACCTGTGAGAGATATACTCCTGATACACTTTATTCGCATTCACACGCTTTGTACCGAACTGCCGTCCCAATAACTCCAAGTATCCATCAGCAAACTCTTTAGAGAAGTCGTCAATGTACTTAGAAGCGTTGTCAGCGAACAACAACAGCTGCCGTTGATGCGACTCCGACATAGTATGACACTTGAACCCATTCTCATCTCTGCACTGTTTTTGACACATTTGACAGTACCAGCGCAGTTTCTGAAGACCTTTAGCTTTGATCTTGTTTGCTATGTACTTAGGTGTACCTTTTTCCGCTTTGCCACCCATTTTTTTGGCGTTTTGTAAGGAGCTATTGTTGGTTTACAGTTTTGTTTGATTACGTCGAAGTTAATTGATTGAAGAGTATTCACATTGATGGGTTACTATCCGTAAATCGTTTATTGATTGTTTAATTCCTTAAATTTAACAAAAAGTGATTGAAATAATCCATTTTTTTAATGAAAACAATATAAACGTGAACACCACAACACAAATTCCTAAAACGTCAAAAAATTTGACATTTTACTTTTTAATCTTCTCTTTCTTTGGCGAGGGGTTTGTAGCCACGTAAGCTTAAAGCTAGGCATATTTCTGGATTAAGCATGAGTGAAATATAATTATTCTGGCTTGTCATTAACTTGTCATGATTTTAAAATAATTCCGATGAGACGAAGGCACGAAATAATTTCGATTTTGGAAGTTCAAAATTATTTATTTTCTGGTAAAACCCGATGAAATGAACATTTTGTGGACAAAAGACAAATATCAAAAAATATTTAGCACTGTAAGCTATTTAATTTATATTAAGAAAATATATTATTTGGGAGGATTATTGTTTGCAAAACTCTGTTTTATGTGAAACAGTTACCAATCCAGGAACGGCGTGCACGAACAGGAGTTGGTTGGCAGTCTTAAGGAACACAGTGCTCCTTGGACTCTGTCTACCCCTTCGGGGATTACAGGCGTGATTGTATGTATGTAATTTTCTCTATTTGTGACCTTCTCTTTCAAACTATTGCTCTCCTCAGGACAATGTGGTATTCCACGCTTCTGGAGACGCGACGGCTGCCGGCCGTTGCTGCAGACTATGCGGTGGAGACGCGAGTCTCCGAGCAGCCGGAGACACTTATACGTAATCATGTCGTTACCAGCCAATTAAGTCCCTCTGCTAGGCACAGGCCTTCCCACAGAACCTCAGAGTAAACAGAACTGGAGTAGCCATTAGTCAATTTCTCAAACATTTTTTTCTGCCATTTCTTGCGGGGGGTGAGGTTACCACTACACTCAAAGCCAGCCGTTTTTACAAATGCACACATGCATAATTCGACACACAAATTTAAATTTCACGCACACACACGCTTAAAATAGTCACGTGGGGTGTGCGTTTTGACAACGTCACAGCCGCACTCCCCACGAGACTAGCGCTCGAAATTTGAAATCGTAGAATTCTAAAACATGAAATAATGAAGTAAATAATCATGAAATCTTAAAAATTATAATTACATATAAAAGGTGACACCATCTTTTAGCATACTCGATGTTTTCTATTTATTTTTACAACAAAAAACAGCACAGGCAGGCATTTTTGCGGGAGCTCTGTTCGCCGCAACGTTTACAATGTTATAGCTGTCAAAATGGCGGCTCAACTAGTTTTATTAAACGTGCAAGCATCCGATGCTTGTGCATTTGGCAGAGGGGAATGTTAGACAAAGGCTACTCCAGTTCTGTTTACTCTGAGCACAGAACACAAGGATTATGGGCCATGGAGTATGGGCCATTACACCACCACATTAGCCTAATGCGGTGGGTAGAAACGCAATAGGAACTGGGAAGCCTTCCGAAGTACGGAGGAGCTAGAGACACAAAGTTTTCGATTTTAACACAATTAAACTTACAAAAAATTATCAAATTAAATAATACGAGCTCAAATATATGGTCTATTTTTAGAAGAGGCAATTATTTTATAAGAATGTTCTGAAACTTAATAGTTACGGCAAAATTGCTAAGACAGAATAAAAGCACCAATTTCATAGGTAAGGACCCAATCCAGTGTAGTCAATAGCGCTGAATTACATAAAAGAATATATTATCAAAATAAAATCGCTAAAATATCTGTTCATAGATGCAATGGCGTCGAAGAAAGATACGACAGATTGCTCTATAGCTGCTTCGGGGTTACGGTAAGATATTAAGTTACTTTTATACTATTTATGCCGAGCTTTGTATGTTCTAAAAAAGAGATCTGTTTAAAGAAATAAACATATTAACTGTTGCATCCCAATATATCTTTGATAATATTTTATATGTTCAAAAATATTTACACATTATTAAAAAACAATGTGATGTTCATAATGTCAACACTAGGAATAAAAATAAACTCGCTGTTCCAAACTTTAGACTTCATAAGACAAGTCGGTCATTTATGGGGAAATGTATACACATTTATAATAAAATACCACCAAATTTAACTGAACTGCCTCAACACAAATTCAAACTATGTGTCAAACAAAATTTAATAAAAAAGGGTTACTATACAGTTCAGGAATATTTGGACGATAAAAATGCGTGGACAGATTGACACGTCTTTATGTTACATATTGTGCTGACTCGTAATGTGGGATGCTGCCAGTCGCTTTTTAATTAATTAGTTTTTATCTTAATTGCATGGCGAATTTCAACATCGTTCATTGTTTCAAGTGCTCATATAATGATTATAATGCTAAAAATCTATGTTCATAATATCTATGTTCACCCACTTGATTGTACTAGCCTAACATTTATAAAAAACAAGAATTGTAAAAAATGTGAAAAAAAGAGCAACCCTCGAGTTTCTGGCTCGCTCTTCTCGGGGATGTCTGCGTTCCGAGCGAGTGGTAGATTCACTTATTTATAAATTGACGTTTTTAAGTGTTTGTATATCAAGCCTATAAAATAAAGATATTTTTGATTTGATTTGATTTGATTTGTCTACGGACACTTGCCGTCTTACCACAAAAAACTTAAACATATGTCTGTTACGCAAGTGTTTTAAAAAAACGTTTCCACAAGCCGTTTTTAACGATTGTCTAGAGCTAGGCGCGGCTTAAACATCGTCTAAACAAAAATTAAACAGGCGTTGAACGCGTACTTAAACTTTAAGGAGTGTTTAGTTAAACAAGTGATAGACAACTGTTCTATTTGTTTTTTGTGGTAAGACTGTTTAACGGTTAACGTGCCTTCAGAAGCATGGAAGAGTTCGTGATCACATAGTTTTGATCACCAATCCAAGGCCTGACCATGGCGAAGGTAGTTTTGTTTTCGATATCGTGAGCCAAGCGTACTAAACACTCCGCCAGCGAGCTTCAAGGTTTTTCATTGGTGAAATGCTATGGCAAGACTTAAACATGTTCATTTTAAATCTTTTGCTAATTATACATACATATCATCACGCCTCTTTCCCCGAAGGAGTAGGCAGAGGGGTTAAACATCCTCATTTCGCCAGATATGTTAGCTCCCCATGTAACAGGTGACGAGCCTGTTGCCATGCACCGGGCACAATGTGAGGCAAGTGATATTCACAATGAACTGTACATACATAAGTTTTTATTCAAAACTCAGTCGGAGGGATAGAACCCGCGTTTCCCGCGGCCTCTCGAACGAGTAGTGCCCCGTCCGTCCATTAAGAAAGCAGCTAAATAAAGTTTCTTTTTAATATCAATTTGTCTATTTTTTGTCCAGGTGTCGCCACCAGACAGCCTGCTGTGCGAGTGCTGTGTGCGACAGCTGCGGAACACGGACCGGTTCCGGGCTCTGGTGTACGCAGCCCTGGATAGACCGCTGAGTGAGTAGACTGCCATATGGTTGTGGTCCTGGTGTGGCCAGATTGGCTGTGCGAGCGCTGTGGCTCGGTGTGGCAGACAGACTTCTGAGTGAGTAGACTTGTCTAGTTCTGATAAGGTGTCGCCAGACTGACAGTGCAAGTGCTGTGGCTCTGGTGTATGCAGTCCAGCACCCCAATTCTACTATAAACTTAACCGGACGTTCCGGAATGCGTTTGAAGAAAGAATGCTTAGCAGAATAAACATTGATGATTGAAATGTAAGCCTTTGTTTTACGTTTTTGATTTAAAATAAAATAGCGGAATTGGCCTACTGTAGACCTGTCTGGTCTATGTGAGTAGACTAGTTATATGAAACAATAAAATTTTGCGTTTTGATAATTGGTCGCGTTTAATTATAGGTTCATCAAACATAACAACAGAGTCAAGGCAGGCTTCGAAAAAAGAGGAGTCCGTTTCAATCAGTTACAAAGATATCGTGGAACTACTCAACAATACGATAAGCTCCGACAAAACTGGGAAGAAACGGTTCGCCGGCAAACGACACGCTTTGAACTCTATTGCGAGGAACAAAAGGGTGAATGTCGAGTGTGTTATCTGCAAGAAGATGTACCATCAATTCCCGAAGGAGACTGAATGTTTCATTTGCACTCGCTGTAAGCGGAATTTTCAGAGCAACTGTCAGAAGCTCGGCGTCTACAGTCAGACGTCTGCGGTAGCTTCAAATGCTGTGATGAAACAGAGCGAGGTGCATGTCAAACAGGTCTTAAGAAAAAGGAAGAGGTAAGGTATCTTTTTCTAAATTCTGTCGTGAAGCGCAGGCCTTATGCGGTCGAAGCATAATGATGGAAACTATTAGGATTGCTGAGGATTCCTCTTTCGCTTCCTCATAATGCGGACGTTTCGCAATATTTTGAATTCCTCAACCGTTACCGCATCCTGATAAATAAAAATAAAAAAACCCTCTTCCGCTATTGCTACCTCAATATTTAAGAGGAATTTAACTGTGCATGTGCGTATCTATGACAACGATGCGTGCAGTCCATGCTTTTGCGTCATCTAGGTCTAGTGGTTTTAACCGCCTCTCTGGTCTAGTGGTTCACAACACCGGATGTTGATCGGGGGGGTTTTCTGCTCGGTTTAGTTGGTGGAAGGCTTCTAAGCTCGCCTGGCTAGCTACCACCGTCTTACCTAAAATTTGTCGCCATAATAACGATGTTTTAAGCATTGTTGTGTTCCGGCAATCAGAGGTAAGACAGCCACTTCCTCAGTTGTTGAGGATTACAGTAGGTGAAGCTCGCTTCTACGTTCGGCCTTATCCTCACTTACCATCAGGTGAGATGAAGGCCAAGATCTTACCTGTCATATATGTAAAAAGAAAATCTATGTAAATGTATATCTGTATTCTAGACGCTACTTGTCCTCAATGGAATAAACAAATTCACTTCATCTCTTTATAACATTTTTCCATTTCTTTTTGTTCAGATTAGACTGGTTTATTTATTTCACAGTTCTCCAAAGAAGGTACCCCTACCGAAAAGCCAGGGCTCTCAAAAAATTCGCGGCGTGCCTAAATACAAATGCCCGGTTTGCCCAAAGAAGTACATGACACCCCAGCACCTGGTTGAACATATAAAGTTCATTCATGGCAGCAGATGGAACTCCTTCTGTGGTATATGTTGCACTAATATAAGAAACGAATCGTATGAGAAACATATACAGTTGCACGCAGAAATTGCGAACCCAATGAAGTCGGTTAAGATGGGTAGTAGCAAGCAAACGTTGAAGGCGAAGCCCCGGGAGAAGCGAGCTATTTGAGTGCGTTCAAAATGTTTTGTGCGGTATTCTGAATTGTTTTTGAATAAAACTTTTTTTTGTGTAAGCATTGTTTCTGTGTTAACAATGCCATGAGTACTTACTTTTATTCTTTCGTCACACCTTTCGCTTAATAAAGTACAGTATAAAGCGTTAAGGGTCCGGCGAACAGTGAATTTTTCATACAAACGTAATACCAAAATCTTTTTCAATTTGAGAATATCTGGACAAATCATCGCTGTTATTCGGATTAAGAAAGTATTTTTCTATGTTTCTGTTAAAATTACATAATGATTAATTGCGTTTTTTATATGAAACAAATAAGCGGAAAATATGTCCGAAAAATTAAAAATTAACGAAATATAATCGCATATATTTGTAAGTTTATAAATATTTTGAACAATTTTTTTTTAACAGAAACATAGAAAAATACTTTCATAATCCGAATAACAGCGATGATTTGTCCAGATATTCTCAAATAAAAAATGATTTTGGTATTACGTTTGTATGAAAAATTCACTGTTCGCCGGACCCTTAAGACCACATGATATACCTACATAGTATAAAAATATTCGCACCCTTCAGCAGATCAGTCTACCTTCAGGTTCTGCCAACCCTAGCACCAACTTGGGTACCAAGACATAACCTTTCTGACCCAACACTTAAGGCTTAACATTATGGATTATATCGGTTACCTTAGGCCCGGCGTACATTATCGGCATCGGCAAGGAAAGGAATCCTGCAAGCGCACACTGTCGGCAACTATACCTTGGCACGCTGCATCGTAAGGGATGCCGAAGCGTCCTTAAGCATGCCGTACCGTCCAAACTACCCCCGAGTGTTGCCTTAGCGCGGAGGCGTACTGAAGGATGCCGAAGTATCCCGAAGCAACCTCAAGGCCGCCGATGTAGCAACCTCAAGCATACCGAAGCGGTATTTTTGTTACTACGACCATATATCATGGCAATTTCTACTTTATAGCCTTGAAATTAATGAATAATGCTATTTATCAGGCCTTAGTATTACCTTCATCTCCATGTCCTTGATTGGACGAGATTTTTCTGAACAGGACTGCACACAATGTTTCAAGGAGTACGTTGTTTCCAATTCCATCTCCCATTTAAGGTGTTCGCGGAATATCAGCGTATGGTCACCTGTCATAGGTGGTTTTTGGACTATATCGATTACTTTAGTTCTCCGGATCTCCTATTTCCTTGTCCTTGATTCGACGAGACATTCCTTGAACAAGACTACTAACAATGTTTCAAGGAAGTTCCACAAATAAAAAGTCCAGTTTTAACCATAACTATATTAAAAGACACTGTAACATCTATATCTATACATAAATTAAAACTATAGAAGTCGAATGTCTGTACATAGAAAAAAAAATGCTTAAAACCAAGTCGGAGGATGTAACAAGAGGGAAAATAACATTTTTTTTTGTTTCTCTGTCTATTTAAGTCAAAGTCAAAGTTATTTATCTGTTTTTTTTTTAAGTTATCTGTTTGTACGGGCTAATCTCCGAAATGGCTGGACCGATTTCAATGAAATTTTGCATGGTGATTCCTTATATCCCTGGTCAACATCTTAGATACTTTTTATCCCGGAAAATTAAAGAGTTCCCGTGGGATAGTTAAAATACCATAGTAATCGCGGACGAAGTTTGCGGGCAGCAGCTAGTTTGATATATTTATGCAAATTTTGAGCAATGGTTCCTCGTATGCGCGGCGGGCAGACGCAGCGAGGCCACGCAGCTCTTGGTGGCAGACAGCTCCTTCCTCAGTCGCACAATGTCGATCTCAGCCTGCCTCTTACGCTGGAAAGACACTGCCGTTATTAAAAGCTGTTAATAGGCCAGTTGACTTATATCAAAAGTAATAAACATAAGATTTTAAACTTTCACGTTGCATTGTATATAAAGGTAACAAGGGGACTACACGCGACCGACGTACATTATGTAGGAATAATACAAGAACTTCAATCTGGATGGCTTTAAATTATCATCAACGTGGAATCCAGTTGTGACGGGGTGAAGCCGGGGATAAAGAAAATGCAGTTGGGTCGTCACTTATGTTTTGTATATTTATAATGAAGAATTAAGGCACAACTGAAACAATTATATAAAAAAGGTAAATTACACTGAACACAAAACAATTTCACATTTAACACTAAATATATTATAAAAAGGGTAGGGCTACTTACAATAGTGCCTTAGAGAAACATATAGACTTTGTTATAAATTAGGAACTGATAATTTGGTTTGTTGTAACTTTGTCTCAGCTTATAAAAATTGATTCACTATATAAATATTTTACAATTATTGTTAGAAGGGAGTCAACCGCTCTACGCACTGACTCTCGTAAGAATGAGCTTCGAGAACAAAACAAATAAAAAGAGACAGACAGCAAATTTAAAATCGGAAACCAAGAGAAAAATGGCCAGAGAAGAGCGCAATGACAGCAACGAGGCGCTAATATAGCTATGGCGCCTCTTTACACAGTGATTAACAAGTGTACGCCGCGGGCTGTACCTTTACAAACCAACCCAGATACTGTTAGTGTGGTATGCCGTAGTGACTGGGATATCGCTCATCCAAAAGAATAATGACATAATTACCAAAAAGTCGAAAATGAGTTTTTGATGCCATAACTTTATGTGTTGCACGTTTTATTTATGGTAAAAACGACAGAATTGTTGTTCCATTAGTTTCCGAAAGAGAGAGTCATTGCCGTCATGGTGTTGGCCTATACTTCGAAAGGATACGCGGAAACATCGAAAATGTTTATAAAATGTAGACAGATTTATAAAAAAATAATTCTAAAACTAAATTTGAATATAATGTTGTTTAAATTCATGATTTATTCCCATAGCCAAACCTAGTTTAATGTCATAATTGTATTATTTGATGTATAAAATGTCATAAATGTACGTCTGGTTTGTTTTATTTCGTTTTTTTTAAATAGTTATCTTAAGTTTTTTCGCAAATTTTTTATGTTATATTATTGGTAGTAAAGTAACACAACATAACTATTAAAATATATCAATAGAATGATTGGAAATACACAATATTTTCGATGTCAAACTTTTAAAACGCTCTCCTGAAAAATCGCAAAAACGTAATTACGTCAATATTCTTTTGGATGAGCGATATTAATAATGGGTAGAAGAAGAATCGCGGGCCCGCGCGAGCAGACGACGCCGCGCCGTCAGCTCGTGACCACGGTTAGTGTAACTCAGCTGAAACGTTTAGCAGTAAGTAAAGAAGTCCCGTTGTTATAACCTATATATACAATGTAAATAATGTTTCATTCGCATAGTATTTAGTACAAGGTTCCTAAATATACGGTATTGCTGCAGAAATTCAATTCAAACATGTTTTATTTTTACTTTTTTCTTCATTTGTCAAAAACGCTATCCGCCATGTTCGTGAAATTAGAGAAATAATATTCGTGATGGTTGTGTCGCTCAGAGTAAACAGAACTGGAGTAGCCTTTGTCTAACATTCCCCTGTGCCAAATGCACAAGCATCGGATGCTTGCACGTTTAATAAAACTAGTTGAGCCGCCATTTTGACAGCCATAACATTGTAAACGTTGCGGCGAACAGAGCTCCCGCAAAAATGCCTGCCTGTGCTGTTTTTTGTTGTAAAAAAAATATAAAAAAAAAAAAAAATTTCGAACGCTAGTCTCGTGGGGAGTGCGGCTGTGACGTTGTCAAAACGCACACCCCTCGTGACTATTTTAAGCGTGTGTGTGCGTGAAATTTAAATTTGTGTGTATAATTATGCAAAAACGGTCAAAGTTATTGTTTATGTGTGCTGGCTTTGAGTGTAGTGGTAACCTCACCCCCCGCAAGAAATGGCAGAAAAAAATGTTTGAGAAATTGACTAATGGCTACTCCAGTTCTGTTTACTCTGAGTTGTGTCGTTTGTAAATAAAAGCAGCACAAGCTATCACGACCTTCCTATTCGGCATGTTCGTAGCAACTATTGGACACCGCTCTTAAAATAGATTCGCGTACACAATTCGCTTTGAGTTCGTGTGCCGTCGACACTCTTGACGCTAAATTACACGTAATCTTACTTTACGCGTTACGCACGTCTGGACCCGGCTTAAGATACTAATGTTAAAAGTACCTAAGTCATGAAAAATAAAAAATGTGATGAAATGGGAAACTGAAAAGTGTTGAACTTGTTGTTCTCTGTTGCTAATAAAAGGGTGTTATTTAAACGGTTAGCAAAATATTCGAATTTTGATCAGCAAAAAAAATTTTGGCAGCAGCTTATGGGCAGCAGATATTTCTAATTTGTCAGCATAATAATTAATTGGGCACCCACTCAAATGTTTTCTCTGCTACCAAATTATTTAATATATGTTTTGATGACACAAATATTGTTTTAAGGGTCATAAAAAATAACTTTAACCAAATATCTAGAACACTTCCCTAGGAACAGATCCTTCATTGTTCCTTTTCCTAGATTTTATACATTTCCGGTAACAAATAATTATTAAGCAGCTCAAAAAAATTGTTTGCACCCCAAATAGGTACTTATCTTGCTGCCCAATTAATTATTCTACCGACCAAAAAATTATTTTGCAGCCCAAAAAATAATTTTGCTACCCAATTAATCAATTCCCCTATTAAAATCGTTACTATGCTTTCTGCCCATCAATCCGCGAGGTGACTCGTGTTGTTCAAATTTTCATAGTAATGCCTATTAAATATAATAATGATATGTTAAAATGTGTTTTAATTACATTGGTGATATTGTGCTAGGAAAAGAAGACTGTTTAAATCCGTAAATACAAAAAACAAATGAAATTGAATTGGATTCAGTATAAAAATCCAATAACCTGGTTCTATTTAGGTGAGTTGGCGTTGAATGCTTTAGTAAAGAGTGACAAAGTCCCGGCAATTGCTACGAAATGCTGAAAAAAAGCGAAAAGAATAAACTAGGATTTTGTAACATTGAAGCTGATTCCTTGGACTGACACTTAGGCTGTTTTTTTACACAGACACAATTGATTCTATTGTGTCTACAAATAAATCAGTCGATGAGATATCAGATTGTTTTAGACATTTTTATTCGTAGAGCATGGTCACCGAAATTATTATCACAGGACAAGAAATTGTCTAGTTCCAAAGATTTTCTATACATAAACCGTCTCTGATCTAGTGGCTGACACCACCGGGTGTAGATCGGGAGGTCCGGGGTTCGATTCCCCACGGAGGCAGGGGTTTTTCTGCTCGGTATAGTTGGTGGTAGGCTTCCAAGCCCGCCTGGCTAGCTACCACCATCTTACAAAAATTTGTCCCCATAATAACAATGTTTTAAGCATTGCTGCGTTCCGGCAATCAGAGGTAAGATAGTTATAGTACCTCTCAATCCAAGTTGCCAAAAAGGTAAACAAAACAAAGGTAATGTTTCATCTCTAAAATGTTTGTGATGACTGTAGGTAATTGAAATCAATTGAAACGGACAACAATTGTTACCGTTAATTATATTTACGTGCCAATGTCCATGTAAAAAGTGTGATTATCGAATAACAAATTCGGTAAATCAGCTTTTTTGTTTACCTTTTTGGCAACTTGGATTGAGACGTACCTACTATAGTTCCTCAGTTGTTGAGGATTACAGGTGAAGCTCGCTTCCACCTTCCGCCTTATCGTCACTTACTCATCAGGTCAGATGAAGGCCAAGAGCTTACCTGTCATATAAAAAATATCACTATGTCTAGTTGTTCTTTTCAGTCTTCAGTTCCTCCTTACCTTGAGCTCGTTGGCCAGTCTGTTCTCGACAAGGGCGACCCGCTGTCGAAGCTCGGCTATGTCACGCATCAGACGAGCTGCGGCTAGCTTGTTGTCAGCCTGTGTCAATGAGGTTATTGATGACATTGATTATAATTGCGATCAAAGATGTAAATAACATATATGAAATTGGCGTTTTGTATGAGATTTTGGGGAACTCGCAGAAATTGCAGAAATTGCGGAAATTGCAGAGTTCCCCAAAATCTCATACAAAACGCCAAACTAACATTTTTTCAGTTTTCTTCATAACGACAAATCCAAAGATAATATTTGGCATGTATCATCAGACAAGCTTTAGCTATACGTGTGATATCACACTTCTTAAAAATTATTTATCTTTTTTATGTGAATGCAAATCAAATTATGTATTCGGAAGGCACTGAAAAGGAGTTGTCTCCGTGTCCAATTTTAACACAATAAAACTTACAACGAATTATCAAAACAAATCAAAAGAGTTCGAAAATATGGTCTATTTTTAGAGGAGGTAATTATTTTTTAAGAATATTCTGAAACTTAATAGTTACGAACAAAATACTGAGAGAGAAGAAAAACACCAATTTCATAGGTAAGGACCCAATATTAGGATTTTAGTGTCCCGTTTTGGTCTTGGACACAAAAAGAATGTACCAACTGCTTTTCTTGCCTAGCATGTCGTAAAAGGCGATTAAAGGCGTACTGGGTCTGTGATTGTGTAGGCGATGAGCTAGCCACAACTTGTTACTACTCTTTCACGCTTTTTCATAAGACCAAACCCAATTTTTGTATGGCTAAATGTGGTCTTAAGGAACACAGTGCTCCTTGGACTCTGCCTACCCCTTCGGAGTTTACAGGCGTGATTGCCTGCAACTTTGTCCGCGGTTACTGGTTTTTTACTATCCCACGGGAACCTTTTAATTTTCCGGAATAAAAAGTATCTAAGATGTTGACCAGGGATATAAGGTATCACCATGCAAATTTCATTGAAATCGGTCCAGCCATTTCGGAGATTAGCCCGTACAAACAGACACAGAAACAAAAAAAAAGGGAAAATACCAAAAAAAATTTTTGGTATTTTCCATCTTTTTACATCCCTCTACTTGATTTAAAGCATTTTTTTTTGCTATATACAGACATTTGACCTCTACAGTTTTTATAAATGTACACATAGATTTTAAATCAAAAAGAGATTTTTTACAGACTTATAGGAAAAAAAACTTACAATTCGCGACGGTGCATTCTTGGCAACACTACGGCTGACCACGTTTGGGAGTTCGGCGACGGAGCACGGCGTGAAAATCATGTCTGTTGGCACGTTCTTGACTACACCCTGTATAGCCTGGGATAATAACATAGTTATCATCACCCGTGTTATAGTTTGGTTCACGAAAGATGACCACAAAACGGCTTTTAGGGTTCTTTTGGAGGTGGGGTGAGGCGGAGGTGGAATGCGTCAATCTATCACTTAATTAAATTGATACGTCGCTTTTGGAAAATCCTTCCAATTCAATTTTGACATTTGTGACTTACCCCCTAACTAATAAACGAGTTATAAGGAAGGAATAATAGGCAAGTTGACTCATGAAGTACTCATGAAGACTCAAACGTAATGAAAATAATGTGTCATTCACATAGTACATATTTAGTACAAAAGGGTCCGAAATATACCAAGTTCAATAAATATAAATAAGGGATTGCTGTAGAAATTCAATTTTTACTTCTTTTTTCATCCGCCAAAAACGCTATCCACCATATTCGTGAATTTAATTGAGTAATGCTTCATGTAAACAATTACTACGCTTGGTTCAAATCCCTCAAACGTCAGTCGCAACCAATCAAGCATAACTGTCGGCTAAGTCACGCATGCGTATTGACTTGTTTGCAATAAGCGTGACGCTACGGCACAGATAATTCAAAGACCATCAGGACCGAAGGCGTTTTTGACATTTTACCAATAACGTAATTTATAATTTAAAATTTATTGACTTATAGGCTTCAGAAAAATATTGTATTATTTTTTATGGCGATGGCTATCAGTAATGAATCATTTGGGGCCCAATAAAAAAAGGGTCAACTAGGCTATTCTTGGAAGAAATAGTTATTCAGTGTTTTGTCGCTTTCTGACAACTACTGTCTTCTGAATGTCTAAAGAAGACAAAACACTGAATAACTATTTCAACCTTATACCTCGTTTATTAGTAAGGGTGTATAGGTATTGTATAATACACGTTAATTTTATTAGGTTGTAGTACATATTGATGTAAAGCAGAGGTTCCCCGACTTATTTTTCTCATAGACCACTCTCAAAATGTATCTGGTTCCGGTGGACCCCCTGCAGCTACATTTCTACCATATTCCCAAAACTCGACAAAATGTGAAAACAACAAGACCCTCGTCGAGTCTCCTGTAGACCCCTAGGGGTCCACCTGGACCAATTTGGGAACTAATGATGTAAAGGGAGGATGGAACCCTTGCAGAGTTTCTTGCCTTTATCTTCTCTAGACGAGGCCTCCCAGTAGTGAACAGGCCGAAAAAAAAGTAGTGGTATTATCAATTTTAGGATAATAATAATTTATTTTGTTTAGACTTGCCAAAAGATGATTTGATGATACCAATTTGAATAAATGACTTTGAGTTGAGTTGAGTTAATATATGCGGCGCCATAATTTGTTTCACTAATCAAAATATTATTTTGTCCGAGTTCTGAATGAACAGGCGCAGATGGCCGCTATTTGTGGTCATCTTTCTTAAACCGATCTATAGACAGAGACATTTAAGGTGATTTTCCACCAGAGGGGCGAGAAGAGAATTTAAATTTGTATAGCAAATTTTCAATCCTCTCCTAGCACATCTTTGGTGTAAGCAGTGTGGTCGGATTGACGAGTATAAGCGAGGCGTGAATCGAAATATTTGTGTAAAAATGAATTGTATTGCTTCCGTTATGGAGCTTACCGTATTGTCATCGAATATTAATACTAGATCGCATATCATTTAAGCGCCATCTAGAATCGAGTCGCTATTTTAAATAGGGAGGATACGTGTGCTTTTTAAGTGTTTTACGTTTATGAACGTAAAAATAAGCACGATTTTCGTGTAATAATGTAACGCGTACTACCTAAAAACTCGAATTAAAAATGCTACAAGACGCCCTATGTCGTTATCGGGACCGTAGTAACCGTAAGTTGTATATGTGTAAGTTTGACAACACTGCATTGCGAGCATACAACTTCGACTGTCGCCATATTCGATCGACAAAAGCATCCGTCCTTTTCATTCCTTAGGGTTATCTGTCAAATTTATCGAATATTTCGACGATTGTCGATCTTAGACGTCAAGGCTTAGAAATTTGTTGTGTGCTCGTAGAGTTGGTTCTGGGAACTTAATTGTGATATGACTGATATGTGACGAACAGACCTCCAGTTACTTTCCCCGCTAAGTTAGTTTTCTGTGTGCTATCTGATAATTATGCTAAGTACAGTGTCTTTTATTAAAGGCTTTACCTGAGCCACCATAGTCCTGGCGTGCTTGACGTGGTGAGCCTCCTCTCTCTCGAGGTGCCTCTTCAGGTGCTCTATCTCCGACATGATGCCGAACTTCTCCTTCTCTAGCTTCTGATTTGCTTGTTTCAATGTCTGGAAGAAAGAAGATTTATCTCAACAAAACCATAGAGCAGAGATTCGTCTGTAGGCCATAAAGTATTTGGAGGCAAATTTGCTCATTGCCTGTCGCTTCTTCGTTTGCGTCGAAGGCGATGAGTAGGCACCTAATTTTGACTTCGGGCTGGAGACTTCGCTGGATACATATAATCACGACTATTTTCCCCTAGGGTTAGTCAGAGACTAGGCAAAAGCATCGCATAAACAGTATATTGCCATAGTCCGCGCTTCACCAAGTAGTATGACTGCGCTCAGCGTGAGAGGTGGTGAGCCCGTCGCCGCTATAAGCTATTGGATGGAAGAAGCTATCTATAGATTATTATTATAACCACCTCTCTGGTCTAGTGGTTCACACCACCGGGTGTTGATCGGCAGGTCCGGGTTCGATTCTCATGGGGGCAGAAGTTTTTCTGGTCGGTTTGCTTATAAGCATTGTTGTGTTCCGGAAATCAGAGGTAAGACAGCCAATTCCTCGGTTGTTGAGGATTACAGGTGAAGCTCGCTTCTATTTTCGGCCTTATCGTCACTTACCATCAGGTGAGATAAATTTCAGGTCGAGTTTCCGAGAACGTGTAAAGCGAATATTTTTAATGAGACGAAACTTTTGGGTTTACTAGCTAGCGGTTTGAGTAACCGTTTTGCATGCTTCCAACAACCTTCATTTTCTCTCTCTTCTCGAAGTGGCACTCCTCTATCCGCCTCTTGAGCTTCCTTCTCAACTCGTCTAGAAGGCCCGAGAGCGTGATGCGGTTGGACTCCAGCTCCGCCCGCTGCTGGACTATCTGGTTTATAGCGGTCAGGAGTTTGATTCCTGGAACGAGAAAGGAATATTTATAGGGGATATACGGTATTTTCCGATATTTACAATGAACCAAACGCCATACATAAGTACTGACAGGTGTCTAGCTCTGAAAGAGCAGACAGAGGTGTAAAAATCGGCATTTCATTATTGTAATAGGCTAGTTGACCTTTTTCTTTATTGGGCCCCAAATGATTCATTACTGTTAGCCATCACCATAAAAAATAATATAACTTTTTTTAAGCCTATATCACATTAAATTTTAAATTACGTTTTCGCTTGGCTGTCAAAAACGCCTTCGGTCATGATGGTCTATGAATTATCTGTGTCGACAGTCACGATTATTGTAAACAATTTAAAACGCAAGCGTGACACAGTTTGACAAAGCCGACATGCTTGATTGGCTGCGACTGGCGTGTGACGGAATTTGATAATGCGTAGTAATTGTTTACATGAATTGTTCCTTATCTTATTTCATGAACATGGTGGGTAGCGTTTTTGGCAGATGAAAGAAAAAGTCAAAATAAAACATGTTTAAATAGAATTTCTACAGCAATCCCTTATAAAAATTTATTGAACTTGGTATATTTCGGATCCTTGTACTATATACTATGTGAATTTAACATTACATTTATTACTTTTGATATGAGTCAACTAGCCTATTGTAGATATTTTTTTTATTATACTTAAGACTATCAGTAGGTGCAGTCAGCATCAAAAGTAGATGACCATTTAAGTACCTTGTCAAATTAAAAGTCTAGGCAAATGAAACGTTGTGTCTGGGTAAATGTCATACATAGAAAATGTGACACAGTACTAAAGTGATGAGCTACTGATGCTGACTGTACATGTTTGTAATGAAATTTTTTGTAAAATTGCTCTAATACAAGATCTTTCGTCAGTCGAAAATGCTTGATGAACTCCACAACAAACAACCACAACAATACCACTTAACCTCAATATCGGTAAGTTTGACAGGTAGATTCGTATACGAACTCCGACTTCTACTGGTATTTAGCACTCGAAGCGTTCGAGCGACGTTCGTTCGAAATTATTCGATTGTGAAGTCCTGAGAATACACAAACAATGTTTCCTTCGAAAAAATTTCGATCTTCGAATTTTTTTACGAATGTGAACTTTTTTCGAATGCACGAGAATTGGGCCCCTGCAGTGCAATGTGCTGTTCTTAAAAGAAGATATTTTCAACACGCCCCGCCTTAGACAACGCGAACTGTAAGGCCTCTTTCACAGGCGATAAGTAAAGTTCTAATTAAGCTACTTAGAACATAACTGCTATGTGAACACCCATCTTGCGTTTCACAATCTCTGAGTAAGGCTTATCACCACATTATTTTTATCTTTTGTATTTATATTTTATTTTACCTATGAAATTTTCCATACTAACATTTTTTCAGATTTTTCATTCTCCACAACGACAAATCCAGAGATAATATTTTTTGGCATGTATCATTAGACAAGCTTTAGCAATATGTGCAATATTACTCTGCATAAATATTATTTATCGTTTTTAAGTGAATGCAAATAATAGTTATTTATTATACAAGAGTGGAAAGTTCCTTTTTAACCGCGTGCTCGATTTGGATGACCGAGCAAGCGAAGGATTCTTAAGTTGAATCACGAGCGCAGCGAGTGATTCTAAATTAGAATCCTGAGCGTCAGCGAGGGAAACAAACGAGCACAAGGTGAAAAATCTTTCCACTCGAGTGCAATACGTAACTTTTCATCCCACCTCAGCGAGGAAATGACAAAATGAAAAAGAAAACAATTTATAATGACAAAATATTTTTTCACAATTTAAAAAGTTCTAATCATAAATTTGGCACCATAGAGGTTACATTAAATAGGTTTAATGACGTTTTGAATTTACAATTATATTGAGTACTCATTATATGTGATGTTCTAAATTCAAATCTACTTTGCCGCTCAAGCGAATAAAATAGAATTTTCCAGCCAGATTTCGAAGCGCAAAATTACACTTTCCGAGGTGGTGGGATGAAAAATTATGTATTCGGGAGGCACTAAAAAGAATTGTCCCCGTGTCCAATTTTAACACAATTATACTTACAACAAATTATCAATACAAATCAAAAGAGCTCAAAAATATGGTCTATTTTTAGAGGAGGTAATTATTTTTTAAGAATACTCTGAAACTTAATAGTTATATAGACAAAATGGTTCCTTTTGTAATGAACATTAAAGTTTAAATTAATAAATAAAATACTAAGAGAGAAGAGGAACGGTAATTTCATAGTTAAATATTATATAAAAATTATATATAACACTTTATTTAATTTGAAATAGAATTAATTTATTATTATTATTATTAATAATTAAGTAAATCATTTGTAAAGTTACTTATTAAGACTTTACTTATCGATTGTGAAACAGGCCCTAAGGGTGTGTGATACTGACGTTGCTCATTCAACCGGAACCGCTGAGCTGCTGGCTGGAAGCTGAAGCTGTCAGGACTCGGCGCTCCAGAGTCTTGCCCATACTGCGATATGTAGTTGGGCAGGCTTTCCGGAGATTGGTCCTTAAGAACGAAACGGTAGGGTTTAATTTAGTAGAGTATAACCTAAATGATACGAAACAACTACAAACTCCTTCAAATCATATATTTCAAATTTTGTCAGCAATCTTAAGACATTCAACCAAATCACTTTATAAAATAAAGCAGCATTAGTTGCTTAAAATGGGGCTAGTTGATAGGTGTGAATGTCTGAGGATATTTATTTATTTATTTATTTTTATTTTAAAATATCAATGTTTCCATACTAATATTTAGTATAGTATATAATAGTAATAGTGTATACTAGTAGTAGTGTATAATAGTATTTAATAGTATAAATATTTATTTATTTAGTATATATATTTATAGTTTGACGACTTCCGTGGTCGTGTGGTCTGATTGTCGGTCTCAAGGCGTCGCCATCTCGAGAGGTTCCGGGTTCGATCCCCGGAGGGAGCAAAATGTTTGGGTGATGAATTTTCAAGCATTTGTTCTCCAGTCTTGGATGTTTATATGATTTATATATATTCAGGATATTTGTATGTATATCTATTAAATATATTTATCCGTCATCAAGTGTCCGTAACACAAGCAGCATTAGTTGCTTAAAACGGGGCTAGTTGATAGGTGTGAATGTTTGAAGATATTTATTTATTTTTATTTTATTATTAGGTCCTTACCTATGAAATTGGTGTTTTGTATGGAGATTTTGGGGAATTCTGCATTTTCCATACTAAAATTTTTTCAGTTTTCTTCACAACGACAAATCCAAAAATAAAAATATTTGGCATCTATCATTAGACAAGCTTTAGTAATATGTGTAATATCACACTTTATAATAATTATTTATCGTTTTTAAGTGAATGCAAATAAAATGATGTATTCGGCAGGCACTTAAAAAGAGTTAACTTACAACAAATAGAAAAACTTACAACAAATTATCAAAACAAATATTAACAATTATATTTTTAGACGAGGTAATTATTTTTTAGGAATACTCTGAATCTTAATAGTTACAGACAAAATACTAAGAGAGAAAAAAAACACCAATTACATAGGTAAGGAACCAATATATTTGACTCACATAACACTTGTGTTTGGAGAACTCTTCAGCGGTGAACCGGACGGAGTGATGCGGGTTCTTGGCCGCCTTCCCGCTTGAGTTGCTTGCTTTTAACGCCATTTGGTTCGTTTCTGTAACATTCAATAATGTATTTCGGTCCTGTCATAAATTCGCTCGGTGGCGTAGTGGTTAATACGCTTTGCCTTGCGATATGGAAAACCAAGCTATCTTCGTCGCGGTTGTATAATGTGGTTTTATAATCTATAATATAAGTGGTGATTATCTGTGGAGCTTCGAGGAAGCACAGCCATTTTGTTTGAATAAAAAAAGAAACTACAGTTTAATTGTTGTGCTGTTTTATATATTTATTGTAAATTAAAAGTTGCTGGAGATAATAAAAATCTAATCAACAATCTTTTACTTCAGTGGTCGGGCCTTGAATGACCTAGAATTTTTAACCGTTTATACCCACCAACTCGCATTGGGCCAGCGTGGTGTTACGGCCCATACTCCTCGTGTGTTTCTCCATGAGGAAGGCCTGTGCCCAGCAGTGGGACGTATATAGGCTGAGGACATGTTCGCTTCCCCTATTCTCATTTTTTATTTGAAGAATTTTGCAAACAGAAACTTACGATGAAATAACAATTTTGGAAACAAAACTTCGATGTGAAGTTATATCGATACAATGAAATAACTATGCTCTGTTTCTAGTTAATGAATATTCGATGAAATGAAAATGCGATGAAACCAAATTCTAGGATTTGTTAAATATTAAACAAAATGTTCTGCGAATCGTTTTATGGATAGTAAAATTCTGTCAAAGGAATTGAGATAAACTGATGGATTACCGTTTGCGAAAACAGGTGTTCACGCTGACCCAAGGGGTAACGAGATTAAAAACTACCTTCGTTTTGTTTACCTTTTTGACCAACTTTGATTGCAAGATACTATCAGAGTACTTAAATACTATGTCCATTTACAAAAACAAACTTCGTAAAGTAAATCAAATCAAATCAAAATTCTTTATTTGCAAAAATGTGAGTACATTACAGATCTTAATAAAAAAAAAGGAAATCCTGAACACATTTTTACCTAAAAAGGTGCGCAAATGTCACTGAATTATAAAGTTAAACCATAGAAAATACAATCATGTCAACAAAACGACATCAAAAATATAAATTAAATGTCAAATTTAAAGTAAGTAGGTAAGTAAGTAGGTAGGTAGGTAGGTAAGTAGGTAGTAGGTAAGTATAGCCGTAATTATTATATAATTTTTGTCATTGAATATAAACATTATTTATTACTGAAATGAAGTAATGTACTAAATATGAATGGAAATATTATATAACAATTTAATTCAAAGTAGATTCAAGGTGTCATGAACATGTCATGATTGTTCATCTTCATTTGGAAGTATTTTAAACTTTTAATAAAATGTTGAGAATACTATTCGTTTTAGATCTGTTTTAATAGCAATGATTAATTTTGTAATCTAAACTTACGTTAAGAAAATATCATTGAATTAAAAATACAAAAAATTGTTAACAAGTAATTACTTACATAACATTATTTAAAAACTTTGTAGGTAATAATAAAATATTAAATGGTCGTATATTTTTGATAAAACCTTTCGGCAATGAATAATGACATTTTTTGAACCTGTTTTAGAATCTGTAGAACCCTTTTTACGGTTTGTTTACATTTTGTCTCAGAGCAAAATGGAGAGACTTGTAGTTATAACCAGTTATTTTACGGAAAATATACCTAACAATTATTTAACAAAAACATACTTGGTAAGGTAGGTATGTGAGTTGGTACTAAGAGTTATTTCGACTTACCAAACCGTGGTCCGGAGTCGTCGCAGCCAAATGCTGCGCTGTTTCGACAATTTGCACGATTTACGTAAGTATGACATGGGAGTCGACAAATAACTTTGGAAGTTATACAGCATGTTCTAAAATTTTTTTTTGTTAGATTTTAGTTTGTAACCATTTCGATAGCCTGTTTGTTGTTTTATCCAAATTTAGTCGGGTTCAAGTAGCCTACTCTTGAACGTAAAACGAATCGATCGACATTAAGATTCATTTATTTATTGCATCAAAATGTACATACAATAGGTCTTGTCAGGTAAATTTTGACAACATTATGAACCCTGTCGGGCACTGCAAAATTGATAAATGAAATGAGAGGAGGATACTTTCCGTTGATAATTCTATTTTAACATTTATAATTGGTAGGACTAAATAGACTTTGCATTTATATTTATTATTTGTACATAGATTGTGATGTTTCTTCCACTTCTGTCGGACTTTAGTGCCATAAATGGGTTCAATTATGCGGATATTGAGTGGCTTAAATGACATTGAGCTTAGCTGAAGTTGGTACTCTCGTACCGCCTCTCTGGTGTTGGCATTTTGAGATATTGGATTGTGTTATTATTGAGTTTTAATTGAGATTGCGTTCGAGAGTAGGCTAGCTAGTCCCTGTTTGAGCAATGATTTTATGAGAAACGAGATTCACTCCAGCTTCACAAGGATGCATTTATGAATATCGAATCAAATCAATCATCATTTGACGACCACCGTGGTCGAGTGGTCTGTGTGCCGGTCTCAAGGCGACGCCATCTCGAGAGGTTCTGGGTTCGATCCCCGCTGGGGGCAAATGTTTGGGTGATGAATTTTCAGGCATTTGTTCTCCAGTCTTGGATGTTTATATTTATTCAGGATATTTATAGGTATTTATCTATTAAATATATTTATCCGTCATCTAGTGTCCGTAACACAAGCAGCATTAGTTGCTTAAAATGGGGCTAGTTGATAGGTGTGAATGTTTGAAGATATTTATTTATTATTTATCAATCCTACGCCGAGGCTGCGTCCTTATTGACCGCATTCGTCTTGAACCTATATACGTCCCACTGCTGGGCACAGGTCTTCTTCGTGGAAAAACACATTAAGAGTACCTATGGGCCGTAACACCACCACGCTGGCCCAATGCGATTGCTATAGCGACCGGGACCAACAGCTTAACGTGCCTTTCGAAGCACGGAGGAGTTCGAGATCACACTGTTTTGGTCATTCACCCAAGCCCTGGCGATGGCGAAGGTAGCTTTGTTTTAGATATCGAAAGCCAAAGCATAGTACCCACTACGCCACCGAGCTCCTCAATTTACTTATTTGTTTTTTTTAAATACATTTTCGGCATTTTTGTACATTTTAACTATTTTTCTAAGCTTGTTTGGTTTGAGCCCAATAAAATAATTTTTCTTTTTTTCTTTTATAAGAAAGTCCTACGCTGCCCACCTCCAGCGGCTTCCCGCAATTTTTGCCAAATCGTCCATTATGTAATATTATGTGAAGACTCCATTTACCACATGAACATATGTTATTGTTAGGTTTAAACCAAAAAAATGTCTGACAAAATATAGCGAAGATAAACAAATAATATAGTAAAGTACACAGTACTGAATTTACATTTAACTTTGGTTGAAACACAGCACAATCGTGTTTTGATTGCGTTTCCTGCACGCAACACCCTGTATACCGTCCCCAACTAGTGCTTGGTACGGCGCGTGTATCATAAAAAATGGTTTGTAGCGCATTTTGCCAATGATCGGCCATTTTGGATTAGTAGCTGGAAAAAGATAACAAAAATAATTCGAAAATGCTAATTCGCTCATAACTAGGGCAAGGACAAGGTGGTTGTGTTTAAGAAGCATTGTTTATGGTATTTTTTAAACAAAGCGGGCTTATGAACTTGATTTTTCTTCAACCTATATACGTCCCACGCTGGACACAGGCCTTCTTCAAGGAGTTACCGCCTCACTGGTCTAGTAGTTGACGCCACTGGTTGCAGATCGGGAGGTCAGGGGTTCGATGCCCAAGGGGCCGGGCTTTTCCAGCTCGGTTTGGTTCGTGGTAGGACTTATAAGCCCTGACTAGCTACCACCATCTTACCTTAATTTGTCGCCATAATAATAATGTTATAAGCATTGTTGTGTTCCGGCAATCAGAGGTAAGATAGTCGGTTCCTCAGTTATTTAGGATTACAGTGAAACTCGCTTCCACCCGGCTTTATTGTCAGTTACCATCAGGTAAGATTGAAGGCCAAGAGCTTACCTATCGTATAAAAAAAGAAACACTTGAGGATAATTGGCCGTAACACCACCACCATGCAGATTGGTAAGTAGAATCGCCTTTCGAAGCACGGGGGAGTTCGAAATCACAATGTTTTGGTCACCCATCCACGGCCTGACCACGTCAAAGATAGCTTTGTTTTCGATATCGAAAGCTCAATTTCTGGTATCTTTTTACTCGTATTTATTTGTGTCATCTTCCTGCTTTTTTCCCTCTAGGTGGGGTCAGCAAGGCACATTTCTTCCACTCTCTGTGCCTCGTCAGTTCAGCGTCCACATCGACACTAGCCTGTACCAAGCTTCTATTGAGTGCTCGGCCTAACATTTCCTCTTGTATTCTTCTCTCGTCCTATATATGTCCCACTGCTGGGCACAGGCCTTCCTAATGGTCACCCATGAGGAATATATGCCGTATTCACCACGCTGGCCCAATGCAGGTTGGTGGGTAGAAACGGGTGCAATAGCCGGGACCAACGGCTTAACGTGCCTTCCGAAGCGCGGAAGAGCTCCAGATTACAAAGTTTTGGTCACCCATCCATGGCCTGACCATGGCGAAGGCAGCTTTGCTTTCGAAAGCCAAAGCATACTAACCACTACGCCACATATTCGATATATATTTCGATGCATAAAGTTTGTCAAATATTGTTTTGATGTAGTTTGGGGTTCGTGATTATGATGCGGTCCGCCATTTTGACGTTTCGTCAGTGAGTGATTTATTTGATGTAAACACGCGATTAGCGATGGATGCACGCAGGGGAAGGCGGGAAAATGGTATTGGTTTACGTATAAACAAACTTATTTTTATTCATATCGCTTTTGCTCACGATTTCGTCCGCGTAGACTGGTTACTTTGAGATAGTGTGATGGTATGTAGCCTATAGCCTTCCTCAATAAATACGCTATTAAACACTGAAAGATTTTTTCAAATTAGAACAGTAGTCTCAATTGGTGGAATTGAAAATTTACTCCTACTATTAGAAGCAAAGATTAATAAAAAGTTTAACACTATAGATATCTTTGGTTGTAGTGTGGGATCATACAGGAGGCAGATTATTGATTTGTTGTTAAAACCCTAAATTAATTAAATACATAATCACAAATATTTCTAATATTAAGCTATTAATATTTACACTCTCTCACTTTCTTTTTTTCTTTCTAGATAAATTATTTAACACACACACACAAGCAGTAATTATAAGTACTTACCACTATTATTAAGTATATATTTTTTTAGCGAAAGGCATTGCCGATATTATTGTAATTAAATTAAGACAAAAGTGTTGTTGGGGACTTGCACCTTCATTACAATTTGTTATTTAATTTGTAACCATCAAGGTTGAGTTTGCAATAAGTAATGGAATGTAAACAAAATCTATATACTATGTACCATTGTTAACTTGTTTGTGGTTCTGATAATAAATGAAAAAAAAAAAAAAAGATCATAGAGGCGTAAATTTGTCCTTCATTTTCTGGGAGGCGTTATTAATTTTTTTTACATTCTCCCGCATGGCACCCGTTCCCATGGGAATATCGGGATAAAAGGAAGCCCATGTCCTTTCTCAGGCTCTAGACTATCTGTGTACCAAATTCCAGTAAAATGGGTTCAGTGGTTTGACGTGATTATCATTTATAATATTAGTATGGATATACACCCATCTACTTCTTGACTATAGCGAAGGTAGCTTTGTTTTCGATCGAAAGGCAAAGCGTACTAATCATTACGCCATATCCTCATCTTCCGGGATAAGTGGACCATTTATTTATTTATTTAACAATTTATTGTAGAAAAACATAACAAATTACAAAGACAGTACAAAGGGTGTGGCCTATTCCTAACAGAAATGTCTCCCAGCCCACCTGCGATAGGCGATATAGCAAGAAACGAAAATGTGTGTACCATTTGTATACTAATCTATGAGGAAGGCAGAAGTATTGCCTTAACTAATTGTGTGTGCCAATTTTGTCACTTGCCTCACATTGTGCCCGGTGCATGGCAACAGGCCACCTGTTACATGGGGACCTAACATATCTGGCGAAATGTGGGTGTTTAACACCTCAGCCTACCCCTTCGGGGAAAGAGGCGTGATGATGTTATATAATTTTGTGTTTTGCAATATACGAAGGCCTCTACCTAGATCATGGAAAGGATTTGGTATAAGAAATAAAACGACCAATATTTTAATATATAATAACTATGTATGTAAGTATATAAACATTACATCGATAAGAAAAAAATAATTCATTTACCTAACTCACAAATGAAGGAAAATAATAATAATAATATACCTTAAAAGTAACATACAACCTCATACTACACGTATTTAAATTTATAGATTAAATTAAGAAACCAATTTAATTATTTATTTAATATTCTTTAAAAAAGTTTGCAATTCATATGTTGCATTGTCGAAATTATATATTTTTTTCATCGGTTTAACACTATTCACTTAAAACTATTCTTTTATTCAACGCTGCGTTTATTTTACAATGTTTGGGTCCATTTAGTGTGTAAATTTCGCTAAAAATTGATATATCATTTAATTTTTTTTATTAAACATTTTTGACAAAAAAGTTTTTATAAAAAAATTCATTTACGCCATTACGCGTCCAAATTGATTTTTATTTACACCTTCGATTCAAATTTCAAATGATTTATGATCTAGCCCGAGTAATGTGTCAGTCGAGATTCAAAATCGGTACCGATTTTTGAGGTATCATTTTTGGTATCACTAAAAGAACCCAAATATGCGAAGAATAATGGACACCTTAACTTCTACCTCTCCGAATCTCTATGAAATATTCTAATTTATACAGATTTCCATACACCCCAAGAAAAATATAATCCTACATCAAAGATACCAGAAAGAAAAAAAAAACTTTTACAACAAACACATCACTATACCTTGGTATAAAATTTCCATAAAAATTTTTCACCGAACCGAAGCTCCGCTCAAAAACGTACTCTGGTATTAAGTCAACAAAAAATCTGGTACCATTGGTATTTTTAGTGCATTTTTGAGCGTTACAAAGCTTCATACAGTCACGAGCACTAACGTGTACACAATCTCATTCAAATATGAACCTTATTCCATGACTAAGAACGCAAGTGCATACATTTTATAGCAGGTGACTGAAATCTATAGTATTCCAATTGAATATGTTAAAAAAATTACCAAATACTAAAGGTCTCTTAAACTTTTTATTTTAAAATAAATTACACAAAACAACTGTTATTTATATAAATCATTATGATAATTATCACCTAAGATATATATTTTTAAACTATTGTTAAAAAAACCTACAAAAAGACCTCAAAATTGACCATATTCTTAACAAATCCAATTGAAATATACTATACATGTGTCATATTGAAATGTGAGATATTATTATATTATTAAAATCCATAATTTATATAACATGAATAAATGCGTCAGCTGTCGTGAGAGGGATTTTAATATTAGCCCAAAAAAATCCTATCTCACGCCAGCACCAGAAAGTAAAAGCGAGGTCGCACCGGGGAATTCAATCAAAAACCTTGACAATACATTTAAATACGAAATAGTAATAAAATTAACGTACTCTTTGCTCATCGCAGTCGTTTTGAAACTTATTTTTTTGCAAAAAAACAAAACACTATATTTGGTATAAGTAAATTTGAACTTTACGCTGTTTAAATAAGGTTTTTTTGGAATGCATGTCGGCCCAAAACAAATAGATGATAATACGAAAAAAGTTGATGTCAATTGTTAAATTAAGTTAGATGTAGGCGACATTTTGTAATTTTTGAGGGGTCTACTTACGTCTTAAACCAGATGTAATATAGGGGAAGTAGTGGTGGGCATAAATCAGCTATCAAATCGGCTGCTACTCACACTAAACATCGTAACGATTTGCCTACACGAGGCGATTTAGGGCGCTCTCCTCCACTGCCACGATATCACCTTTGATTTTCGAGACGTGAGTAGGTACACCTCTTTATTAACATATGAACTGTCGAAATAAATGCGATTTCGTTACATCATATCGTATTCCAGTATTATGTTATATTGATATTACTGTAGAAATTAACTACCTTATTTCGATTAACATTGTTTTGGAAATCATACTAGAATAAAAGTAAACTTTAACTTCCATTTCAAACGCATATGCCACAAAATCCCCAAAATAATAGGTTAAAAGTAACAAAACATATAATACCCACAAAATTCAACACGATTGTGGGTAGTCTACATTTTTTTCGGCATTACTAGTAGGTACGTCCACATTGTGCATTTTAATATTCAACTTCGCCATCTTTCAATTAAATTTTCGTTTAACGCGTTTAATAATTGTGCCTCACGTCATAATTTTGAAAGCGACGCCCGTGATGTGAATGGCTGCGATGCCCGGTTATCCGCATCGGACGGATTTCTGTGCCACAAGCCGTTTCAAGTTTATACATACATATAATCACGACTATTAGCCCCTAAGGGTTAGTCAGAGACTGCGCAAAAGCACCGCAAAAGCAGTCCACTGCCATAGTCTGTGACAGGTTCACCCGTCGCCACTATAAGGCACAGCACAGCGCACATATCAACTCGGAATGGAATCGACACCGTATCGCCTTTCGCCTCGGCGTCAACCAGGCGTCAACCTAACGTATGCACGTAACCAAAGCGTATCAGAAGCTCCTGTACGTCAACTCGGCTACGGCTAGGCGACACCGCCCTTACGGCTCGCCGACCGCTGGCTGACCTCGTTGGCACCATCAGTTTGAATGGACGGCGGACGAAGAGACGTGAGCTCGCGTACGGAAAGACGTAAGCGCGGGGACGACGAGCCGTAAGCGCGGGGACTGCAAGTACCGCATCGCGGCTTGAAGCCTGTTCCGAGGCGAGGCGATTACGTTACGATTCCGATTAGTGTGCGATGCAGTAGAGATTATCACACAAACAGTACTGAACGGCTCGAGGTGATACGGTGACGATCCCTTTCCGAGTTGATATGTGTGATGTGACCTATAAGCTACACATATACGCGGTTACTAAACGCGTTGAACGAAAATTTCATAGAAAGATGAAGACGAAAGTTGAATGAAAACGCACCGTGTCGACTTAACTAATAAAATAGACCTTATTTCAACATTTATAGATTACAAAATGCAAGTGTTACCAATTTCTAAAACCGTCGCGACCCGCAAACGCATCGAAATCTTGTATCCGTCAAAACGCTTAGGAAATAAAAAAAATACATACACTAGGAACATTATGTCTTAAAACGAAATGTAACCTAAATAATTTATTAACGAAAATATATGCGGAAGATATTGTTATATCATTTTGTTTATTAATTAATGCTAAACGAACCGATGCTAAACCTCGGTGCGCAATTTCAATAATTATTACAAAAAAGACATATATTTGAACTGTAGCATTGGCATTTTAAGTAATTTAAATATGATTTGAAAAAAAAAATGTATTTTTTAGCAACTCCATGTCATTAATATTCCGAGTGTTTCATGCGCCGGCGCCCTTTTTCTTTCCATGAATCAACACCCAAATGAGTTTCTTTAGTAAATAGGAAGCATTGGATTCGGCTTCACAGATTATAAGTTTGCATTAGCACGGTTCTTACAAAAACATCTAACAGATAAAATGTTCCACTGTACCTGCCACATGTAGTACAAAGCGGTTCTTAAAAATTCTGCAAAACCGACCCTATGCCTTTCAAATTAAGAGCTGTTACTACCTGGCCAGTAGAAGGTTAAATAACATTAAGAAAATAAATGTGAATTGAACGATATTAATTTATCAAGACATTTACAGGGTTATTTTTAAAGAATCAACAACCTCGCAAGACGAGGGAGCTAACAAATTAAATAACATCATTTGTTCTGCCACTTTAACCATAACTCAATGAATTGATTAAATATATTTTAACTAGCTGATAATGTACTGTCGTGACATTAGTAAGTCTATGTTCCGTTCATAAGAAAAGGCGACACGCTACGCTCGCGCGGGCGATGCGCACAGAGCACATTACATTACATGTCACATTATCAAAGTCGTAGAACAAATGTTGTTATTTATGGTGTTAGCTAACTAATCTTTCAAATAACCCTTAATACATGTGTTACAGTAATTTGAAATCATTTTATTCACAAATGTCAAACAAACCGACTGCACTCATAAAGATATCAGAAACCATAATTTTATATACCCTTTCGCTTCATTTAGTCCTGTATTGCGTATACGATGCTACAGTTCAAACAAAAAAAACGACATCAGAATACCGTCAAACCAATTACTATGTAAAATTCCATACATACATATTTTATTCGATATAAAAATCTATGTAACTAAATACATAAAATATCACTATTTTATCTATTTCATGTCGCTATGTGCATACGCTGATATTGTTTTGATTGATAAATACATTTATTTTTTCATGAGATGTACGTTTATCAAGTCAAAAATAAGTTAAAGATATAGAAATTAATTATACTGAATTGTATGAAGATCAGACTGGATAACGCTACAAAATAGGTGGCAGTTGACATTTAAAACATGAAATTGGCGGATAAAAATACTGTAGTCATTTAAATTAATTAGTTCCATCGCGAGGTACTATTTCTGATCATACATGACAGGAGAACAAAATTAAATGCCTGTCATCACACAAACATTTGCCTCCACTGGCAATCGCGCCCTGAACCTCTTGAGATTGTAAAGCCCTGTAACCGGCATGCAATCCACTCGACCACGGAGGTTTACTGCTCATAGCTACAAATCGTAATAACATATCTTATATTGGCTTCCCTGCTAATTAAGCTAGTATAAAAAGCAAAATTTTCATTTCATCAAAAGTAAAAATACTCGCGTTTTGTTCTAAATCTATCAAAACAATATCAACAGTTGATTATTCAAATACGCAAAATCTAGATTTTTCTCTAAAAAATAAATAACTTTGAAAAAAGTCAATATTGTGTCCTTTAAATAAAAAAATGGTGTTTAATCCATCAGATCGTTGGAGAAAATACATAAAGAGCGTCGCCAACCCGCCGTAACTTTTTGAGATCATCAAAATACTATTTGACAAAATATTCAAACCAACTAGGTACCTTAATTTGGTATCAACACCCCACAACAAAGGACCGACAAGATAAGACAAAGATTTTTTAATTTGTAATAATCTTTATCTATACATTAAAACATTACCAAACTGAATTAAGTACAGTGGAAAATTGATACCAAATTTTTCGGTACCGAAACTGGTATCGGTACAAATTGATACTATTTGTTTTCGGTACCAATTTATTGGTATCAAAACTGGTATCGGTACCATTAGGCAAGTTGACGGCGATAGACGATTTACTGCATAAAATAGTCCGGATGATCAGGATCCTTCTCAAACCGTTTCGCTTCTTCTTGCATGCTTTCTTTTATTTTCAAAATGGCCGCGGATTCGGTTTGATCGTTTTGATCTCCGCCCGGCCCGCCGAAACCTTTAAACGTCACATATTATTTACAAAACATACTAACTAAGACTTACAGATTGAGAGATAGGCAATTTGCTAAGCAACCAGGGTCATCAGATTGGAAGATACGCTGCGAATGGTCGGTCGGTCACTGTAACAGACTAATTGGTAATAAAACATTCAACCTTACATACTCAACTCAACATACTCTTTGTACAGGATGCCGCAAAAGTCATCACACAAGATATAAAGAGGTTTCAGCTAGCAATCCAGTAGTAAGGGCACAGAGCAAAGAATTCGTCTATTTAATTATGCATAAGTGCAATGAAAAAAATTTGGAAAGCTAAACGGAATAAATCAGAATGGTATAAATTAAAAAGATGCAATTCAAATTTATTCAATGTTTAATCTTTTCAGCAACGTAGAAACTTTATCTAATTTATCCACTGTGAAGAAATGAATATGATAAACTTCGGATTCATTTATAAATGAGTGTATTATATTGTCTGTTATATGAATTCCTAAGGATTCTTCAGATAATTCTTTATTTATATAATCCAAAACATTCTCAGAGACTTTAATTTTACATAAATTTGTAAAACCTGTTAATTCTTTAAGCTTTTCAAAACAATACAGGCCAGGAATGATAGGTACATTGACTCCAGAACTTCTGCATCTATCAAGAAATGTTTTAAAAGTCATGCTATCACAATTTTAGCTGGCATTTTGTCAGTAATGGAATAAAAGCTAGCTTTTATCAGTTTACATTATTTGAAACTGTACTAATCGTTACATCAAACGGCCACTTCCCGAGTGAATGAACTATTACGCTCATTTTACGGTATTATGAACTTTGCTCACAAAAAAAACTCAAATCGGTAATTTCTTTAGGTTGGCTAATTCCTGTAGCCTTTGTGTAGTGACTACACAGACGTTACAAGGTGTGCCAATCACTTCTTCTAATTACACAAAAGATCTTATAGGTTTGACAGCTTTAAAAGAATGATTGTCAAAGTGGGTCATGGATCAAATAGCTCGATAGTACAATAAGACGTGATCTATGGCACGCCCAACGCATCTTCCTTCAGATTTAAAGCAATCTTTAATTAAAATAATACTGGTTGCTGAGCAAAAATAAGGTTGGACCTCGCCAATTTGTGGATGGAACATTGGACGTTAGAACACCCTTCGATATTACAAGTATACACATAAATGAAAAATGTGCGCTATCTAAATCGAAATTTATAAACTGCGTAATACCATGGATAGTATTTTAAGAATAACCCGAGTGTTCTATGTCCTTAATAGGCAAAATTATTTAAGAATCAAATTGGGAACAGTTTGAAAAGAAATAGTACATCCCCCATTCTGAATATGGATAGATAAAAAAAAATACAATTGATAAATTATTAACAGTAACAGTACAAGTTTGTAGCGGACGACACGCACTATCAGCAGACGCCGTGTCGCCGCGACACTACAGGTTTCTATGCATTTCTATGATATTCCCTCCGTAGTTAGCGACACAAAGTTAACGACGCGTTTCATAGAAATATATAAATACTCTGAACATTTGTGAACGATGCACCCTAATTAGAACTCAATATGGCTTATTATCTTTAATATTAGCATCATACATGCCCTAGAAATCGAACTAGAGACATCAATGCTCACGATTATGAATCACACTAGGTATTTATTGTAATTTAAACGGTCAGCAAAATATTCGAAATTTGGTCCGGAAAAAAATACAATTGATCAGCTAAAATAACTAATTGGGCAGCAATTCAAATGTTGTCTCTGCTGACAATTTTTTAAATATAATGTTTTAATGACACAAATATTGTTTTTAAGGGTCATAAAAAATACATTTGTTGCACGAGTTTACCATAACTCAATACATTAATTAAAAATGATTATATAAGCTTATACTGTACTGTCGTGACATTATTGAGTCTATATTCCGTTCATACGAAAAGGATATTTATTTAGAATTGATATTTATATTTGTATGAAAGTAAAATTTGTGTCAAATTATCAAAAGTCGTAGAATATTGTTATTTATAATGTTAGCTACAAAGTAATGCTATGTTGTTGATTCATTAAAAATGACCCTGTATAATGTATTTAAGGTTCAAAGGACAGGAACATTGTTTATGTTAAGAAGCCTCATCGATAGAATTCCGAAAGAGCATTTTCTACCTTAATACTGAAAACTAGAATATAAATATAGAATTTGTAACATGGTACACTCTCCACTTTTCACGAAAATTTTGATGTGTGATCCAGAAGCGTGGCTAATATTTGTGGCAAGTAATTTTGATATATCAAATATCAAACTCACACATCTACTTCACTAAAATTTGTCTAAAGATCGGTTTTATCACACAAAATATTATGTATAACCAATCAGTGGATCCAAAAAAAACTATGCTGAAATTGAACCATAAAATGTTGAAAGTAAAGTATAAAATTGCATTGATGTACAATTGGTCGTACATTTAACCCAGACTGACCTGATATTTCCTGTTAACATAACATTCACGGGTTTTTGAATAGTATTTTTTATTGACACAAGCTCCTCATAAAATATTTCGAAGGACCAAATTAACAAAAACAAAATAAGAATTTAAATGTCCAGTTATTCCTTAGGATAGAAAGGGATTTAGTTTTAAAAATAAAATTATTGCAACTAACATTGAAATGTAATTAATTGTTATGATAACAAGTGAACCAGGGTTCCGGTCGCTCTGACTAACACTGACTTTATTATGTAATAAAGTAACAATTAATCAAAAGTTGACAATATTGATTCACAATCATCAGAATCATAGAGCTTAATAACGTATAATCAAAATTTATAAATGACAAAAGCTGCAAGGAGAGTTGCAAGAAAATTTCAATTTTACCGACTTTGAATAAGGTTTAAAGTGTTTAGACTATTTAAGTCCATAATAAAGCCAGTGGTCGGGTCTTTCAGTCAAAATCTTATACCAGACATCAATGGGAGCTTAATTATAATACAGGTTTCTAGTCACTGATCAAAATACATTTAAGAGGGCAATATACTTGTTTGCCACTGTTGTGAATAAAAAATAAGAGATAGTAGACAACAGTGTATGGAATGGCTGATAATTTAAAATTTTAGTTTAAGTAAAGTAACAGTATAACTGTTGCATTTTATGATGGCGAGTAGCTTAGCTCTTAACGCCTTAAGATAGTCTAAAGTCGCCTTAAGATAGTCTAAATGATTTAGTCGCCTCCGTGAATTGTAATATCTATAATAGTATATTCAAACTTTGTTCAGTAACCAGAAAATCATATTGTTTACCAGCAATATCCATTAATCAATTCCATCCATCCTTTTTCCAATAAAAATGTAACTTAAAATTGATTTTTTTTTAAACTAGATATGACTTCAAAATAGCGGCAAGAATTCGGTTTATTAAGTTGACACAATGGATGTTGCTAGAATTATAGTAAATAAAAAAGGGCGTAACGAAAATTCTGTCGGATCCAAGCAGCTAATGAAGTTTTGAAAGTTGGTCCTTCGACCGGATAAAAATAAGGTTAGTTTTACATCTGAGATTGGACAGTTTTCGTGACACCCCGCTGAATAATACTAGTAAAAGCATCTCAAATAACCTACCGAGCTCCGATTGGCATCCGTTCCGAGTCAGTAGGCTAAATACACATAGCGTACTCACTTAAACTGTTGTAGTCGCCCATTCCTGAACCTGAGTCTTCCCGGGGGGTGCCCGGGCCCCCGCCGCCAACGCCACCCGGGGACGATTTCATGCCGTCCACACCCCCTAACCCTGGGACAAAGAAGAATAGGAGTTGCCACAACGATTGAGGTTAGGAACATTTGGGTGTCTTAACAAAAAGGTTTAAAAGTAGGCCAGTTTTTATTTTAAATTTATTTTTATATCACACATGCTTTATGAGAACCAATCGTAAAAAGGAAGTATGTTTCATTGAAAACAGGACTCTGAAGAAAATTTACTTAGTCCGCACAACTTTTTTAAATTCAGTTTGTTTCGTGTATGTAAAATCGTGAGTGTCAAGAGAAATATCTACTGTAGAGCTTTTATGAATAGAAAAATAAATTATAATTAGAGTTCTATTGCGAACTTTACAGAGAATTTACTTTAAAAAAGGGTTCAAATCATCTTTGTTCTGTTTTGCTATTAACAGACATGGCCTGTATTGTAAACTTTTTTGTCAAGACGTATAACTGTATGCAAGTTCCATTGGAAAATCAAAAGAACTATGATAACATTTTAAAATGTCTTAGATGAACTTAAATGTGTTTTAATAAGGCATTAAAAAGAGTCTTGTGCTCAACTACGAGATGGTATATTTGTATTTATCTCGAAAATAAGCTTTCTCAAATCACCGTCGCTAGAATATGTTAAAGAGCTGATTTCCAATGAACCTTCTATAGAAAATTTTAATTATAAATTAAATATTCACCTCCACTTCGCGATATTTCCATGAGAAAACAAAATGGTTAAAATACATACATACATGTTTTATCATTATGCCTATTAATATCCCTGAAGAGAGTTTCCAATTCTAATTCACACAATTCTAACGATTTAAGTGACACGGCTATTTTGCTATTAAAGCTGTTCTTTTTATTTCACATTCTATCATACTTCAACAAGCCTTGTTTTGACTACCAGCTTACTAAAACAAGTTACACTTCTTGACAACACATCTTCAAATTACTGTTTAGGCACTAGGGTTCTAATTAGATTCAATGCCTAAGGAACTAATTACACTTATTCAGCTGCATTCAGCTTTGTCTATAGAAAACGCCAGGTTTGTATGGAGGTCCATCAGCTTTCCGCGTCTGTTCAGCCGCGTAAGCATCTCATATAAAATTGTCGTTTTACATAGAAACACGCTGGATAGAGCTGAATAAGTGTGAGTAGTCTCTAACTCTAAATCAAATACATTAGGTTTTTGCATGCGATGGCTAGTAGCGGCGATACCAAAGATTGATTAGGACCCTATTGCCCTATGCTGGGCACAGGTCTTCTAATGTTTAAAGAGTATAGCCGATAAGGACTCCACGCTGGTTTATGGAAAAACCTAATTTGATGTCATCTTTTCAGTCTGAGCGAACGCGGGAGGTCTTTCCTTCTGAAGTGCACAGTACAGCTTTTGGGATTTAGATGATTTTTAGATAAAAATAACAGCCCCAACGGCTGAGTGTAAGCTTTTAATCAAATATACTTTTGTCTTTCTTTTTGCACGGGTTTAAAAGCGAGAACCCAAGTAAAGATTGCGCGGACTGAAGAAACAAACTCCTAAATGTTCAAAAGAGAAATGCTATTATGTCTACCCTATCTGTTAAAGTTTAATGTTTATCTTAGATTCCAATATTTTTTATCACAAAGTTAGAGGCGAATATTTCGGAACGTCTTAACGCTCCTATTTAACACTAGCATAACTTAGCCTATGAATCTTTACATGCATACATGTCAAAAAGCCCTTAAAAATGTATATTTTAATTTAAATTAAATTTTAAATATCGATCTTGTCTTATATTTCGCTGCTTTTTAGTAAATTAGGTGATAATAACAATAAGTTATAATTAAATCAAGTTCTCAATGTAGTATGAAATATTAGTATGTCATCCAGGTATACATAGAACTGAGAAGTTACCTAAAGCAATGTAAGTGATAACAGGTCTACATAGAAAGTCTTTAGGAGCCGTCATTAAGCCAAAATGTAATAGTATGGAGATAGTATGTTAAAAAAGTTATTTTAAACATATTTGAAGTTTATCAATAACAAAAGCATCGATGATGTAAGGAAGGCAATGCTCAGAAAAAACTGTGCAGATGGGAATCTGACCGACGACTACTAAAAAAGTAGTGCCGTTTATTCTATTCAGCTATCAATGCCCTTTCCGGAGAACCGAATAGATAGTGATACCAATAAATGAAGGAGACGCGTATTAATAAATGATAAAACATTATTTGATGCGTTAGATGCTTATCACAAGCAAATTAGCTTAAATGGAAGCACCAACCACACTAATGCCTGTATTAGACTAAGTTACTGAAATAAACATTTTTGTATTTTTGTATTTGTATTTTGTAGATGAATTATGAAGATGCAATAAAATGAAATACACTTCAGGCACTTTCTTTTGGTATTCTATTAAAAGTACGGCGATGACGTGTATGCATATAAAAAGTAATTGCGATAGAAGACATGCGTAAGGGGATTCTTATTAGTATACTAGTAATAATTCTTGCAATCTCTATTTTGTAATTGCTATCGGGATTGTAGTTTATAAGGTTATATTACTGATTTAAAACATGCGTCTTGTGACATCAGTCCTGTTTAAGCCTCGAAGGATATAAAATTATTACAATAGGATTTAGGTCACCGATTGCTTTTACAAAATTAAGATATCGATATTTCTAGTTTTGAATTCAAACTTTATTCATATTACATCCATCTTTATAACTCCATGAGAAAACAATAAGTATATTTGTGTAGAAACAATATTTACTCATTAGGTAACTTATTAGCCAGAATTTTTGAAAAGCTTTTGAATTTGTATGCATATTAACTTATTAATATTTCATTTTATCATTATTAATAAAAAGATAGACGCAATATAATATAGTCAAGTATTAATCAACAGATTTTGTAGATAGCAGGATTTTGATAATCGTAGGTCTAAAACAGAAAATATTTAGTGAGGATGCTTCACTCATGCTCTTACTTTCTTGGTTTGCTGCACAGTTCCATCCAATGCAATCACACATACTTGTCAAACCTAACACGGCGCAATAATTTAAGGGTTATTATTTCAAAAAGTATTTTAAATACTAATTTGATAAGATCTCCAGTGTTTGTTCAAAAGTTTATAACATCTTTATACCCCGTGGCAAAATTTATCGAAAAGATAAATGAATTACAAAAGCAAATTCTAAATAGACCTTTCTTTAATAAAGAATTGAGAATTTAATAAAAATTGATAAACCATTACCAAGAATGCGATAAAAAAGAGGAATTAGGAACAAACGAAGAATATTTAATTTTCAACTTGATTTAAGTAAATCCATTAGGAAAATTATAATGTGTACGACTGCATAGAGTTGTTAGACAAATTTCTTATTACATTACGACTAAATAAGTATAAATATTGTTGTAGCAGACGACAGACAGAAGAACCCATTCTCTACTGCGACCTCTACTACCGTATCCTCCGTAGACAGATTAGCAAATGAAAAGACTAAAATAAATTTTGTTACATCACCAGAGATCTCAGAAATGATATCATCTACGTAATTACTTTTAAGGCGTTTCACACTGTAAAGACGAACATGCCACTTGCAACTACTTATAGTTAACTCTCCAAAAGTCAAAGCCTAAACAAAATATCGATTGGGAACATTCAATTTCATTTATTAGTAGCATGCTTGCAGTATTTGACATGTGGTTGTTAATAGTTTTGCTTCATTCTCCAAAAATTAATGAGAATAATCTAAAATACAGAATATTAAATAAAATAAAAGGTAATGCTTTAACTATACTGGGACAGATCTTGTAGTCGCAAGTATTAATGCGTAATAGTTATGTAACGACCTTAACAAGAGCTCTCCCAATGACACTAAACTACTAAAGTATCCTAAAAAGGTTAAATACCAGATTTCTTCTTTTAAAATAGTTTTGGATCGGACCAAAATATTTTTACACACTTAAACTCAGGTAATTTTTAAGCTTTTTACATTTAATTTCAAGTAATTCTTAACGTTTATTTTAAGACAATACCTTTTAGGTATCATGTTTTTTTTTTCAAATATATCTTACTTTTTCTATTTTAAAATGGTATTGAACCGCTGTCATTCTTAGGTAAGTCTAATCTATCTAGAGATGTTTCGCTCGAGCCAAAACATGGACCGCAAACAGTGTTAGTTGTAAATAATCTATATTTTTATCTTTTGCCATAGCAATTTTTGATTCCACGATTGAATCCAGCGAAATCCTCTGAATAGTAACTCCAATAGACACAAGGCGAGAATCTTGAGACAAATTTTGTATAATTTCTAAAGTAAATATTGTAAAACAATTAAAATTGTGGAGTGCCCGTGGACGCGAGGATCATTTTGATTAGTTTTCGTATAATTTTGATTACTTTTTAAAACATAATCATATATTTAGGCAGATTTGTAGATTCAATCTAGATCTTGAGAAAATATTAAAGAGAGGATAAAACCTTGTTAAGTTTCTTGCCCATTTTTTTCAGGACAGGACCTTGTAGTAGTATTACGAAGCACATCCTTGACTTTTGTATAGCCTGTCCAGGAATATAAAAATCTTGCTCTGATGTCACCAGAAATTTTCTTGTTTGCAACACTAACACCCAGTTGCAGAAACGAACTTTTAAATTTAATGTCGGCATTATCTCTAATGCTCCATTAAAATTATTTACTGAAGTGTCAAAAGAACACTTTAGCGTAGTTTTACGTTGCACAAAAGGACATTAGCACCCTGCCAATGCTTGAGGGACATTAGCTACCTTAACTTTAATGAACATTAAAGTTTTAATGCTTCATTAACAAATATCGTCCTTAAAAAATCTTTGTGCAACTGAGTGTAAGAATACTAAAGAAAAACTATTTTCCATAATCGTATTTTTTCATGAAAATAGTAGCTAATTTTAACATCCTGAGCATTATAATGCACAAAAACAATGAAATATACTGAATTTTATGATGATTATACTGGATTAGACAAAAAATACGTGACAGTTGACATTTCAAAATGAAATTGACGGATAAAATTACTATTGCTATTAAAATAAAATAGTTCCATAAATTTTCCGCAACATGGCAAAGTTTTTTAAATGGTATACCTAAATGAATAAATGATTTTGAACTTTGTTTTTTGAGATCCCTAAAATAGCCAATTATCGACGTGTGTAGTTTTGAATTTTATTTAATGAGCTTTCATTCAAGTTTCTATGCCTTGTGCCTATATCCGATACGTCAGCGGAGCCCCACCTTCAGCCGCGGGAGGTTGCGGCAAGTGCTGAGGCGCCGGGTGCTCCCCGGCTAACGGAAACTCTGCCCCCAAGGCTCCCGCTCCAACCGGCTTCATCAGCGTGTACATGTTGTCTCCGCCTGTTGTACCATGTCGATACCAATTTGAGGTATTACAATCTGGTATCTTTTTTGAAGTATTTTTTTGGGTTTTAATGAAACTACTATAACCCTTTTAAGGAGTAAATATATTTTAAGAAACAGAATTTGTTACAAGTTTAGATTTAAGGAAAGACAAGACATTTCAATGTACAAAAGTAATCCTAAACACCTTATGATATTCTAGACAACAATAGTTTTAGGTTTTCTAACTAGGGTTACCAGATTTTAGTAATTAAGAAAATATTTAACACTATTCCCTATACCCTTTAATATTATACAATAATAATTTGATTTATTTTCGTTATTTACATAAAAAATCAAGTACAGTAATACTAGTTAGAAAAACAAAATAGTAATTTCTAAATATTAAAATTGACTATCAGTGTGTCATTGTAGAAATATATAGTTTAGACTTTGAAAAATTCATTTTATATATTTTAACCCATATAATATTTGAAAATTTCATCTTAGTTCTAAACACATATTACAAACGTAAAGAAAAAAATTGGATCCAACATAAGGAACATAAAAAGCGGAATACAGAAGTGACCCGAAGCGTGTTCAACCAAAGTTATGCAAGAACGAGAATGAAGCAAGCAGAACTCAAAAGTAAAGAAATAATTGTGAAGGCATATTTTTTGTATAAAAATAAAACTATAAGTATATTTATTCCATTTTGATACACCAATCAAGCTGGTATTAATAATACCAGAAAAATATGGTATGATTGATACAAGAAAAAGAAACACATTATATTTTTAATAGTTTTTGGGTACGTTTTATGGAATAAATAAAAAAATAACGCCAAAGAAAGTGCCACAGTCAAATACCTGGTTTTTAGTGTTGTAAAGATACTAGAACCTGCAACTTCATGTAAACATTAAGATCACTCGTAACGGTGTGCTGGGGGTTTAGTCATTGTGAGGTTAACGGGGTCAAATTGCACAGAACGGGCATTGTCCGAAATACATCAACCCCTTAAGGGCCACGCGATCGCCGGCATTCGCGTACTAATAAATAAGCGATACCATTTTTTTATACAATTAATTTCGAACAATTTCCGATAACAGACACGGTTAACTTTGAAAGCACGGGTTGATACCAATTCTTTATTTAACACAAAAAATCACACTTGTAATCACACGTTAAGATACCCAAAATCTGGTATCGAAGATACCAAAAAAGATACCTTAAAAAATTGGTATCAAAATCACGTCAACACCGCCACCTGTGTAATTCATCTACACTTACCCGAGTTGGAAGAGTCTTGCGGGCTCGGCATGATAGGCGTGGGCGGGCCCGGCGGCCCGTTGCTGCCGGGCGGGGCTCCGTAGGCGCCGGGAGAGCCCCCGCTGTAGTTGAGGGGGGCGGAACCCCCACCGCCGCCCCCACTGCCGCCGGCCCACGCGCCTCGCGGACCCATTCCCATGGGTGGCATACCTGTTAGTTTTTCTTTGTTTAGTCGATTATGTTTGTAAATTGAGGGATTTCTTTAGATGCGTACCACAGTTTACTGTTAAAGAACGAAATAATGTGTCAACATTGAAACAGTGTTTCAATTAAAGTAAGAAAAATAATAAAAAATAATAATAACGTAAATAATTTTTTTAAATTTCATCCAACTTAAAAGTGTTGAATATTATTTGTTTTTTAAATTGTTGAGAACCACTTTCAATTTCAATTTACTGTGGAAATTTTATAGCTTTTTTTATAAGAAGCACAGCAAGGATTGCGAGCCAACTACATATTTTATAGTACGTCAGATATGTCATTTAGATTTTGTTGTTGTTTCTTGTCTCTGGTAAATTGTCTAATAGCAATCTGATAGCTCGTCGCCTTCTTACCTGGTGACCCTGGTGATAATGTTACATGGCTTGTCCATGTTCCAAATATAACACATTTGTGGTATTCCACTGTTTGATTACATACGTACAATCCAGGGTTCGAAAGGATCATCAATGATTTAATATAATTTAATTTTAAATTGTTAAGCTATTGTTGTTAATATTTACACACAATACTTGTTTGTGAGGAGCTCGGTGGCGTAGTGGTTAGAACGCTTTCGCTTTCGATCGAAAACAAAGCTGCTTTCGCCATGGTCAGGCCGCGGATGGGTACCAAATACCAAATATTTGTAACCTCGAGCTCCTCCGTGCTTCGGAAGGCACGTTAAGCATTTGGTCCCGCTCGCTATTGCGACCGTTTCTACACACCAACCCGCATTGCGCCAGAGCGGTGGTGTTACGGCCCATACTCATGTGTTTCTTCATCAGGAAGGCCTGTGCCCAGCAGTGGGATATATTGGTTGAGGACTCGTTTGTGAAACATAATTGATATTGTAATAATATTTTATTATTATCGCCTGGAAAATGTTCCGAATAGATACGTATGTAATTAACAGTGATCGGAGTAGGTATATTGATTTTTGTGTTCATAGAAATAATGACATCGGTACGCCATGTTTGACTCACTAAAATATTGTACACAACCTCTCCTACATTTAGATTCGTAATTAAAAAGGCGATATTTAAACAATCAACTGATTTTAAAGGCTTTTATTTAAGTTGAGATATTAGGTCCTAACCTATGAAATTGGTGTTTTGTATGGAGATTTTGGGGAATTCTGCATTTTCCATACTAACATTTTATCAGTTTTCTTCACAACGACAAATCCAGAGATAATAATATTTGGCATGTATCATTAGACAAGCTTAAGTAATATGTGTAATATCACACTTCATAAAAATTATTTATCGTTTTTAAGTGAATGCAAATAAAATGATGTATTCGGGAGGCACTTAAAAAGAGTTGTCTCCGTGTCCAATTTTAACACAATTAAACTTACAACAAATTATCAAAACAAACCAAAAGAGCTCAAAAATATAGTCTATTTTTAGACGAGGTAATTAAGCTATTGCATAGCTTCTATCGCGGGCCTTGAGCGCGGGGACCGAATCCAGAAATTCCGTAACGAAAAAACCTCACGCTCCCCACTCCGATGCGCAAGGAGGTGTGGCTTGAAGGCCGTGCATCGTCTAACGTCGTTTCAGTTCGGCAGTCTTCGACACGGCGTTGTGTGCGTGAATATGAATGAACAAAGTGCATTTATTATTAATGAAGAAAGTCACCAAAAAATAATAAAAGAAAATGAGTGAGTACTCTATATACATACATTTTATTATTATCACAAATGCAATATTAATTTTGAATTGAAAATATAATACTGCTATAAAGATAACCTAAACTTTTGATATTAAAATGAGCGATATTAAAAGTAGCCCTCTTTTATACACACAAACACACACACGCGTATACTTTAAATTCTAAATTTAGATTCTCAATACGTATATATCAGAAACCATCAAACCAAGCACGTGTACTATTCAGTACCTTTGTTTTTGGTGTATAGATAATGTTTTATTTATTTAATAATAGAAAAATTTGTTTTCTTATCGGTCACCACGCTCAAAAAGTGTAACTTGAATTAATATCAAAGAAAAAGAAAAACTGCATGAATAAAATAAATAAATAAAATTATAATTGCATAAGTTGATACAAAATGCTATGCAATAGCTTTACCGCGGCAGTCCCCGAGTGCCACACGTCTTTTTTTATTATTTTTTAGGAATACTCTGAATCTTAATAGTTACAGACAAAATACTAAGTCAGAATAAAAACACCAATTTCATAGGTGAGGACCCAATATATACGTTTCAGATCATTGACTTAATTCTATATACCTACGCCGATCAGTTGTAATTAACTACAATATTATACTATAATTATAGTCCTATAACTACTATAATTATTACAATCACTCGTATCGGTCGCTTTTGGTGCATTTTCTGAAATTGTGTCCGAAATCGAGAGCAGTCTAGCTAGTCTCTGATGGGAGATAAATTTAGTCCAGTTTAACCCCACTAAGACACTGCTCGTTCACCGCAAAAAAACTCCATTCGCTGTGGCTCCACGGTTCCACAATACACCTCTTCAAATCTCCAACAGTTTGGGTATCCTTGGTGTCGATATTTCTAGTGACGTCCCTTACCGCAGTTTATGACAATTTTTAAATGATGCTATTGTAGAGGGAGGGTTGAAACTTGCTGAGTTTCTTGCCCGTTCTTCAGAACAAGGCCTCCTGGTAGTTTTGTGAACGGATGGCGTAGTTTTTCTCTTTCACGCAATATTGTAAAATGTTTATGAAATTCATAAGCATGCGCTAAGACATCTAAACTGAATAAACGCTTTTGAATTGAATATGAACTTATTCACATTTAAGATTCTATCGTTCAAATAAGAGAATCATTTGCAGTCGAAAGTGGTACGAGGACATATTATTGGAGTTAGGCAACCTGATATACATAGATTTAGGGCCTGTTTCAATTGACATAAATCTCATATTACAACTGTCCATGTACAAACCATTGCTAAATGTTGTTTCGTATTTTGGCCACTAGATGGCGCTGCTCCCAAAGACAGCATTTCTAAATCACGCTATTTAGTTTTTTCACCGAATGTATATAGGCTCCGATTTTTTATATGCAATAAATTCTTTTTGTATGGTTTAAAGGCATCTTTTATTCAGAACCTTTTCCATTACACCATCAGGAGCGACCTGTTGTACCCAAGGTTATACAGTCCATCTTCCAAGTAAGCTACTCAGAACTTACCAGTCGATTGTGAAACAGGCCCTTAGTAATTAAGTTGTGTTCCATTTTGGTCGAAATGCCGCGCATGCCCGCGGCGTAGGCGCCGGGGCTCATGGGCCCGATGCCGGGTATCGTACCTGGTCCCTGCGGCGGCGGGCCGCGCATGCCCGCGGCGTAGGCGCCGGGGCTCATGGGCCCGATGCCGGGTATCGTACCTGGTCCCTGCGGCGGCGGGCCGCGCATGCCCGCGGCGTAGGCGCCGGGGCTCATGGGCCCGATGCCGGGTATCGTACCTGGTCCCTGCGGCGGCGGGCCGCGCATGCCCGCGGCGTAGGCGCCGGGGCTCATGGGCCCGATGCCGGGTATCGTACCTGGTCCCTGCGGCGGCGGGCCGCGCATGCCCGCGGCGTAGGCGCCGGGGCTCATGGGCCCGATGCCGGGTATCGTACCTGGTCCCTGCGGCGGCGGGCCGCGCATGCCCGCGGCGTAGGCGCCGGGGCTCATGGGCCCGATGCCGGGTATCGTACCTGGTCCCTGCGGCGGCGGGCCGCGCATGCCCGCGGCGTAGGCGCCGGGGCTCATGGGCCCGATGCCGGGTATCGTACCTGGTCCCTGCGGCGGCGGGCCGCGCATGCCCGCGGCGTAGGCGCCGGGGCTCATGGGCCCGATGCCGGGTCTGGGCGGCGTCATGCGCGGCCCGCCCAGCAGCCCCGCGGAGCCCCCGCCGCCGCCGCGCTCCAGCGAGTTACCCATCATGCCTTGACCTGCGCATGACAATCGACCACTTCTTATTATACACACGTTACATTTTATAACTCGACTGCCAATGCTCTTAACCATTCAATAGGCTGGTTGACCCTTTTTTTATTGGGCCCCAAATGATTAATTACATTGTAAACTCTTTATTGCACCAACAAAAATATACAATACTGTGAAAAATATAAGTATGCAAGGACGGACTTATCCCTTTTAAGCAGAGATCTCTTCCAGTCAACCCGACACAGATGTGTGAAATTTCATAGTGGTAGAAGCGACACCAGTGCACAAAATACAAGTTTTAACTAGAATTTAAAAAAAATGCTATATATGCTTATTCCATCATTATTGCATTATATATCCTGTCTCACAGCTCTCATTTCTACCGCATTTATTCTACTTTCGTGTCTCTTGTCCTGTACCCAACATTCATTATTTGTTTATTTCATAACATAACACTGTGTTAAACACCCACTTCTCGCCAGATATGTTAGGTTCCGTGTGGCGAGCCTGTTGCCATGCACCGGGCGCAATGGCAGGCAAGCGATATACACAACTGTACTTGAGTTTTATTCAAACTCAGTGGCGACAGTGGGATCGAACCCGCGATTCCCGCGGCCTCTCGAACGAGTAGTGCCCCGTCAGTCAGTCAGTTATTTATTTTGTAAGAGAGGAGCTCGGTGGCGTAGATTAGTACGCTTTGGCTTTCGATCGAAGACAAAGCTATTTCGCCATGGTCAGGCCGTGGATCGGTGACCGAAGCTTTGTGATCTCGAGCTCCTCCGTGCTTAGGAAGGCACGTTAAGCCGTTGGTCCCATTGCGACCGTTTCTACCCACCAACCCGCATTGGGCCAGCGTGGTGGTATTACGGCCCATACTCCTCATGTGTTTCTCCATGAGAAAGGCCTGTGTCTGGGTCGTATATAGGCTGAGGAAGAAGAAGGACGCTTTTGTAAGTTATCTAAAAAGTAAAACGTTCACGATATTAGGTGACAAGCTTGGCCTATGAAATATTAGGTCCTTACCTATGAAATTGGTGTTTTGTAAGGAGATTTTGGGGATGTCTGCATTTTACATACTAACATTTTATCAGTTTTCTTCACAACGACAAATCCAGAGATAATAATATTTAGCATGTATCATTAGACAAGCTTTAGCAATATGTGTGTGAACACGCTTGATAAAAATTATTCATCGATTTTATGTTAATGCAAATCAAATGATGTATTCGGGAGGCAGTTAAAAATAATTGTCTTTGTGTCTAATTTTAACACAATTGAACTTACAAAAAATTATCAAATTAAATAATACGAGCTCAAATATATGCTCTATTTTTAGAAGAGGCAATTATTTTATAAGAATGTTCTGAAACTTAATAGTTACGGACAAATTGCTAAGACAGAATAAAAACACCAATTTCATAGGTAAGGACCCAATAAAATTGATCTTGACGTACCTGGCGGTCCATTGAAGTCGTTGCTCATGCCCATGCGCACCGCGCCTCGCGGGCCCCCGCCGGAGTACCACGGGCCTATGAAGGGCTGGCCCGTGCCCATCAGCTGCGGCTGCGGCCCGTGCGGCGACGGCTGCGAGCCGGGGTGCGGCGCGGGGGGCGAGGGCCGCAGCGGCGAGTTCGGGAAGAAGCCGGGGGGCATGCCGCCGCCGCCCATACCTGGAATATTTAAAAAACCATACGGTTTTTGGCGCCATTCAACTATGGCTGACGTGAATTCTATTTCAGTGATTGTTATATTGTTTCGGAGTGGATCTTGTTGCGTGAAATCAGTGTAGTTTTGTGTAATAAGTGTCAATAATGATGAACAATGTGGAGGATCATTGAAATAAGTGTCAAGTGGTGTGAAAAACGATGAGATTTTTATCGTGGTAATCCACCTCATCGAAGTTACACCACAGTGTCTGCCATCGATCGTTTGACGCCAAACTCTCCCAAGACGCATTGAAATGTATCACACTTGCATTTCAATGCAAATACTGAAGAATTGGCTGTATGGGCTGTAGTTCGCCTTGCCTTCCCTAAAAAACATACAAGTCATCACGCCTCTTTCCCCAAAGGGGTAGGCAGAGGTGTTACACGCCCACATTTCGCCAGATATCCACTTGTAACAGGTGGCCTGTTGTCATGCATCGGGCACAATGTGAGGCAAGCGATATTCACAATGAACTGTTCATAAGTTTTATTCCAACTCAGTGGTGCAGGCGGTGGGATCGAACTCGCATTTTCCGCGGCCTCTCGAAAGATAGTGCCCCGTCTGTCCCAACTCGGTTACCGCTGCCTTTAAAAATAATTTAAATACAAATGAGGCACTTTTGGATTGTTTAACGCGCTATCAAGGCGTAATGAAATTTTTTTAGGATTTCGTGCAGTAAAAGTGGTGTTTTGATGCCCAAGATCAATTATGCAGAATCATCAATATAAGGGTTTTATGGTGTGTGTGACGTTCATACTCTCTACTATATCGAGCTCCTTGAGGCGCTTGGTAGCGTAGTGGTTAGTACGCTTTGGCTTTCGATCGAAGATAAATGAAACCTACCTTCGCCATGGTCAGGCCGTAGATGGGTAACCAAAACCATGTGATCTCGAGCTCCTCCGTGCATAGGAAGGCACGTTAAGCCATTGCTCCTGGTCCCGATTCTACCCACTAACGCACATTGGGCCAGCGTGGTGGTGTTACGGTCCATACTCATGTGTTGCTCCATGAGGAAGGCCTGTGCCCAGCAGTGGGACGTATATAGGCTGAGGACGAGCACTCGCCGATAGCACTCGCCAAGAACTCTCATTGCAGCATTTAAGTATGTAACATGCATAATTTTATGCAAACTCAAGAAAGAAGAGAAGAACTAACCATGGCTGCATGGGGTAGATCCCCTTGCCTTCCCTAACAGGGAGAACTATACAAAAAAAATGAGGCACTTTTCCTGCATTGATATCAGATTAAGATACGATAAGTATAATATTTTATTTTTGATGGCGAACAAGCTATAGCCCATAGCTATTCCAGAATCAACCTCAGGCGTAGATGATATTGGCCATTAGTGGTGTTACGGCCTATACTCCTCAAGTGTTTGTTTCCATAAGGTAGGCCTGAGCCCAGCAGTGGGGCTTATATAGGCTGATAATGACGAAATTACGACAGTTTACGTCAGTGTTGTGTTTGAAGTCTTTTATAAAATGAACTGCATATGGACAGATGGAGAAGCTAGCGTAGCGATTTTCACACTTTGACTTTTAACATTGTTAACAATGGTACCATCGGTATGTTCTGATGTGAATTGGTGTGTTTATTGTTGCAGTTACAGTTTTGTTCTACATAATACCATCACTTATATGTATGATAATAATAATAATAAGCTTTTATTACTGACAAAATAGGTATTTACAAAATAAACAAAATATATTCACACATCATATTCATGTTTCATTGTCAGCGTGTCCTCCTGACACATAAGCCTCCTCTAACACCTTCCAAGTTTTCCTGTCCATAGAGGACCAGCAACTTTTTGCAGGTCATCAGACCATCTTTTGTGTGGTCTTCCCCTTTTCCTTTATACATCTTGTCTGGGAGTCCATTCAATGATATTCTTGGGCCCTTTATCATTTCTGTCTCTCAATACATGGCCAGACCACCTCCACTTCAATTCCTTGACTTTTTTCAAGACTTATTTTTACTTATATGTATAATTTATATCAATCTGAGTCAGAAAGTCGTCGGCCATAAAGCCATGCTACTAATTTCATGTTGTCCAACCAATGCTTGTATTGTCAACCTCTTTTACATTTGGTGATTTCTCTGGGGCCTATTTAGAAACTGCTCTTGTCCTTGATTGTGATGCCCTAATCAATTGCTTAGTTTGCCTATTCCTTAATGTTAATCGGGCACTCACAAGATGTAAGGAACTAGCCTATTGCCAATTGGTGAAAAATACATGCAAAATCTTTGAACTAAAAGTTTTATTATTTATTTTACATTAAATTCTTATAGACAATATAATCAAACTATTAGACATAAAACCATTAGTGATAATGAATTTTATTTCAGCTCTTTTTGGTTTAGAAAAAAATAAACTCTGGCCCTAAATCCTAAAATAACTGTATGTCTCTAACCAAAATAAACAGTTGTGTTTTTTGTGCTATTTACTGTTGTGCCAGTGACCCAGATTCAATGGTTTAAACAGTTCAGAGATAAGCAAACAGTACTGGATATTGTAGATTGTTTTCACTGAATTACTAAATGTAATGTATGCTTATAGCATTTTCATGAATGTATTATCAAGGTATTTCACAATACTTTTCCGTTAACTACGTCTTTACGGTCGAACTGTACCATAGAACCGACTTTCCTATTTACTTTACAAGATAAGTACCAAATGGCCTAGAAAAGACATGAGTCATGAAAGCTCTTAAAATGTCCCGAATTTAAAGGTTTTATGTGTACGTACCATCGTTTGGTGGCGCTGGGCCTGCATTGTGTCCAATACCGTTGACTCCGTAGTTAGAATTGACGAAACCATAGTCGTGAAATGCTTTGGCCTCTGAAGAGTGTTCGCATGTGTCGCGTCGCTCGGGCGCCGCGCAGTATAAGTCCCAGAAGACGCACCACCAAGAATGAAGGAACCCCGGCGGCTCACCAAGCGTTATATTCTTCTCCCATCGAATCTCAGAGAGAAACGTTTGTGCGGCTTTTGTAGCGCCGACATGAAGAAGATATTCGTACACATACAGCGCCAACTTTTCGCGAGCCTGAGCGTCCGAAGGCACCGTAGAGCCTTTGCCCTTGGCATACATATCGACTGGAAGCCGACTTTTATGATGGAATTGTTTATTATTTACATTAACGCTTTATATCAATAAATTCAACTTCACAAAATGTCATTGATCGATGGCGACATTTGGCGTCTGTGGCATAGAGAAACTGGCTTGTTCTCGTAAACATCGAACTGTCATAAAATGTGCACCATAAAGAACATAGAGTAATCTAATTAAAGGGTAATTTACACGATCAATAATAAATGAAAATGTTTATAATGACGCGCTATATTTGAAGAAATTTTAAATTAAGTTACATTTTATTAATTTAGAGAAGATTGAGGGGTTTAGTCAATATCATAATAATTTTATTACATTTCATTAAATAAAAAAATGTTATTGATCTGTTAAGAAGAACATACATATTTTTTTTTATAAATAGATTTGAGAATTAATTTTTCCTATTGTTCTATTGAGTATTTTTTTTATAAAGGAATTTTTACAAAAGTGAAGACCATAGACAAAGATGAAACTGAATCTGAAAAAACTGCTGTTGAAAACATACTTCAACTCTAGCAATGTCTACGATTGTCTATTACTCCTTCCTTTTCGTGCGACCGTGTCACCGCGTGGTTCACGTCCGCGTTTCTCAAAGAAACAATCAAAATGGCCATCAGACCAGTATACAGACCTAAAATCGTCAAAAAGAGGACGAAACGGTTTATCCGTCACCAATCGGATCGCTATGACAAACTTAAGCGCAACTGGCGTAAACCCAGAGGTATGTTAAATGCATGTTGTTCATTTGTAAACTATTCTATTCTAACCTTTCTCGGTGTTTTTATTTGACTAAAACCCCCATGAAATAGTAACTTGAAGCTTACACACGAACTAATTTCATCGATTAGAATGTTTATGAACTTAATAAAATAAATAAGAAGTACCTTTAAGTGTTGAGGTTATGTCGGTGTCTGTATCTGAACTTTTCGATTTTCGCAAGGGCACTCTGTGTTATACATGCTCAATATGATATCCACAATTTGTTACCTTGCTAGAGTAACTTTACTAACCCTATTCGACACAGCTTTTATAGCTTTGTGGTCATATTGGTAAAAACATATATAAACTCTCAAATGTAAACTAGCAATATATATTTGCAAAGTACAATGGTAGAATACAATTGTCACCACCCCAAATATCTCCCGTGGGTGTCGTACAAGGCGACTAAGGTTAAATCAATGATGAGGAAGAGGCAGCAGCGTTCCTCTTATACCACCTAGCAATGTACTGCGACTTTTGTGCCCGATAAATGACAATAGGCTCGCCAACTATTACATGGGACCTAACATAATTGGCGAAACGTGGGTGCTAGTTCACCTCTGCCTACATATAGGCGTGATTTATGGATGTATGTTAAAATGAAAAGTAAATTCCTGTTTATTTATTGTATATTCAAACATTGATGTATCAATTTGCTAGTAGAATCTAGAACTACCTAGAGTTTTAACAATACCAAGGCCTTATTCCAAGCCAAGCATTACCAAGCCTTATTTTTCAATTATGTTTTCATTTTAGGGATAATCCTTATCTTAGAAAATCCTTATTTTGGTTTGAAGATATTCCATGCTTCGAGATAAAAATAAATAAAATTATTTCCTTTTGAAGTTGTTGTAATTTTAACCTCTTATTATTTCTTATCCATACTAAGTTAGAGTAAATGAATTTGGTGGTGGTCTGTGGAAACTAGCCAGGATGGTTTGATACTCCAACTAAGAATTAATAAGATACTTAATCTTTTTCTTTAAACAATAAAAGAAATCATTATTATTAACATTTATTAAGACCACTGCAAACAATATCCAAGTTTAAAAACTAAACAGTAAATAAAAATAAAATAAAAAAGCCATTTATTCAATAACTCCCTTTTTACAAATATTCATTACTTAAAAAGATATGTGTTAGTAATTTACTTAAGCTATTTGTTATTTGAATTGTTATTATAATTTGGAGATATGGATCCCTTTCGGGAAAAGGCCTCCAGACTCTTCCATGACTTTCTGTCTCTCCCCAAGTTGTGCCAGTTTCTGCCAGCAATCTGTACTAAGTCATCAGCCCATTTTTTTATTGGTCTGTCGACACTTCTTTTTCCAAATGGGCCTTTCCACTTTGTGCTAATAGATGTCCATCTTTTATCTGTCAGTCTTGCAATGTGACCGGCCCATCTCCACTTTGTTCTTAAGGCATGTTCAATGGCATCTGTAATTTTTGTCTTCATCCTGATCTAAGCACTCTTGATTTTATATATTTTTTTAATTTTAAGCATACTTCTTTCCATCGCTCTCTGGGTTCTGATAATTTTATTTTGTGAAGACCCAAGTTTGACAGTCATACAACAAACAAGGCAGAAGACAGGTGTCCATTATTACTTTCTTTATTTTTAGACTGTAGTCGCCTTTCAGAATTTCTTTTAGTGAAAAGAATTTTCTCCGTGTTATATTTGATCGTCTTGTTATTTCTTGGTCATTGTTGGATCCGTCAAATGACACCCGTTTTCCCAAGTCAATATAGCTTTGGATTCTATGTTATTTCCTCTAACAGTTTTGTGACTGTTTGTTTACTTTCATTTTTGTCTTACTTTCATTTATTTCCAGGCCAATTTTAGAGCTTTCATGGTCAAGTAATGTTATCAACGTTTCTAGGTCTTTTGGCCAAAAACTAAACAGTACTAACTTTAAAATATTTTCAGGTATCGACAACAGAGTCCGCAGGCGTTTCAAGGGTCAGTACTTGATGCCCAACATTGGTTATGGTTCAAACCAGAAGACCCGTCACATGCTGCCCAATGGCTTCCGTAAGGTGAGTACCAACTGAGAATAAATGATTATTGAGATAATTCAATATTAGACATGGAGCTCGGTGGCGTAGTGGTCAGTGCGCATTGGCTTCGATCGAAAACAATGCTACCGTCGCCATGGTCAGGCCGTGGATGGGTGACCAAGACTTTGTGATCTCGAGCTCCTCCGTGCTTCGGAAGGCACGTTAAGCCGTTGGTCCCGGTCGCATTTGTGACCGTTTCTACCCACCAACCCGCATTGGGCCAGCGTGGTGGTGTTTCGGCCCATACTCCTCATGTGTTTCTCCATGAGGAATGCCTGTCCCAGCAGTGGGACGTATTTAGGCTGATGATGATTATGAGACATTAAGATACTAAATATTAATATTTATATGATATAATATCAGGAAGAATTTGTAATTAATAAGTTCTGCCTGCTCTAAACTTAGCACTCTAAGGGCCGGTATTTCAATGTTGACTTATCCTACTACTTTGTTAAGTGCTAGATTGGACGTAAGTGTCACTTTTAAAGGTAGACTTTAAGTACCACTTTACTTTAAACCTGTTTTGAAATGCACTTAAGTCAAACTTATTTTCAATCCTAGATTAATCCAAGATAAGTCAACATTGGAATACCGGCCCTAAGAGCTCAACCAAATATGCCCAACTATCAGAAAGGTAGACAAATTACAGAATCTCACATCATCATGTCCTATACTGCTAGGCACAGGCCTTCCTCATGGAGAAACAAGATTGTGAGGAGTATAGACTATAGGCTCTAACACCAAAACTTTGGTTCTATGCGGGTCCCTGGGTAGTAACCGTTGCAATCGGGGAGGATGTCTAAATTTTGGTCACCCAGGCCTGACCATGGTGAAGGTAGCTTTGGTTTCGATACCAAAAGCCAAAGTGTCCTCTTTACCATACTTCCTTCTAATCACACCATAAGACTTATTAAACAATAAAGCAAAAATCAAAGAATTAAATCAAATTTTGATACAAATTTTTGCTCATGACTACCTTAAACCCTTAAGTGGTTAGTACGCTTTGGCCTTGGATGGGTCATGGTCAACTTTGTGATTTCAAACTCCTCTGAGCTTCGGACAGCTGTTGCGGGTTGGGCCAACAGCTCATGCCTCATATTTATCATGCATTTATTTCCATGAGGAAAGAAGATGACGACGGGTTGAGTTTGTACATGCTTAAACTCAATCTTCTATGCAAGGGCACTCTGTGGTAACCATCCTCAATATGGAATTCACAATTTGTTACCTTGCTATAATAATTCTGCTAAACCCTATTCGACATAGCTTTCATAGCTATGTGGTCATATTAGGAGAAACATTTAGAATATTGGGTCCTTACCTATGAAATTGGTGTTTTTATTCTGTCTTAGCAATTTGTCCGTAATTATTAAGTTTCAGAACATTCTTATAAAATAATTGCCTCTTCTAAAATAGACCATATATTTGAGCTCGTATTATTTAATTTCATAATTTTTTATAAGTTTAATTGTGTTATGATTAGACACAAAGACAATTATTTTTAACTGCCTCCCAAATGCATCATTTGATTTGCATTAACATAAAGACGATGAATAATTTTTATCAAGCGTGTTCACACACATGTTGCTAAAGCTTGTCTAATGATACATGCCAAATATTATTATCTTTAGATTTGTTGTTGTGAAGAAAACTGATAAAATGTTAGTATGTAAAATGCAGACATCCCCTAAATCTCCATACAAAACACCAATTTCATAGGTAATTCTGAATAATTATATGTATTTAACTTTTAAATATATTTTAAAGTAGCATTGAGTTGCTTTAAATAGGATTGAGAGGTGTGAATGTCTGAAGATATTTATTTATATGATCGTTCACCCTTGGCCACTACTAACCACCCACTTTTCTCTTCAGGTCCTAGTCCACAACGTTCGTGAGCTCGAAATCCTAATGATGCAGAACAGGAAATACTGCGCCGAGATCGCGCACGGAGTGTCCTCTAAGAAACGGAAGACCATCGTAGAGCGGGCGCAGCAGCTCAGCATCAGGGTGACGAACGCCGCGGCGCGCCTGCGCAGCCAGGAGAACGAGTAAAATAAGGGTTTATTTTAAAGCAATAAAAAACGTTAAAAACTATTTTTTGTGTTTATTTCCTTCAGTCTTGAGTACAGTCACGTTCAAAAATGTGTATGCACTTTTAATTCTCTTCTAATAAGAGTGTGATCCTAGATTACCCCTTAAGCTTAAGGGGAAGATCTACAAATCCGTCGTTAGACCAGTTGTAATGTATGGATCTGAATGTTGGGCAACGAAAGCGATGGATGAAAGAAAGCTGCACTCAGCAGAGATGCGAATGTTGCGATGGATGTATGGAGTTACAAGAATGGACAAGATCAAGAATGAATATATTAGAGGAAGTTTGAAAGTAGCGCCAGTGACAGAAAAGATTAGGAGCAATAGGTTAGCGTGGTATGGACATGTGATGAGGAGGGATGAATGTCACATTACAAGAAGGATGCTGAGCATGGATGTGGACGGACCTAGAGTTAGAGGAAGACCAAAGAGGCGATGGATTGAATGCGTGATGAATGATATGAGGATAAAAGTGGATGCTGAGCTGACGAGTGACAGAGGAAAATGGAAGAAGAAGACATGTTGTGCCGACCCCACCTAGAGTGGGAAAAGGGCAAGAAGAAGAAGAGTCACTATAGTACGTCTCAATCCAAGTTGCAAAAAAGGTAATCAAAACAAATGTTTCATATCTAAAATATTTTGTGATGACTACTACAGTCATCACAAAAAGTAATTGAAATCAATTGAAAGGGACAACAATTGTTACCATTAATTATATGTATAAAATGTAAAAAGTGTGATTGTTGAATAACAAATTCGGTAAGTCTGCTTTTTTGTTTACCTTTCTGGCAACTTGGATTGAGACGTACTATACTATTGTGTACCTATATTTTGCACGTGGTTGTACCATCATATAAGTTTTATCAGTAAAAATCCACAACAGGTATTTTCTCCATACATTTGCTACTCTTATTAGTAACTGTAACAATAAAACTAGAGGTCGAATGTCTGTACAGAGAAAAAAAAATATAGATAGAAAAAGATGGCAAAGGATTTGCCATTTTTTATCTATATTTTCTATACTTTTTCTATCTATATTTTTTTTACGTAAAAAGGGAAAATACCAAAAAAAAAAAATTCTGAAATGGTTTTTGTTTCTCTGACTGTTTTGCAGGCTGTGCAGGCTAATCTCCGAAATGACTGGACCGATTTCAATAGGATTTTGCATGGTGATACCTTATATCCCTGGTCAACATCTTAGATACTTTTATTCCGGAAAATTATAGGGTTCCCGTGGGATAGTTAAAAAACCACAGTAACCGCGGACGAGGTCGCGGGCAACAGCTAGTTAATAATATTAGGTCCTTACCTATGAAATTGGTGTTTTGTATGGAGATTTTGGGGAATTCTGCATTTTCCATACAAACATTTTATCAGTTTTCTTCACAACGACAAATCCAGAGATAATAATATTTGGCATGTATCATTAGACAAGCTTTAGTTATATATGTAATATCACACTTCATAAAAATTATTTTTCGTTTTTAAGTGAATGCAAATAAAATGATGAGAATAAAAACACCAATTTCATAGGTAAGGTACCTAATATTTTTATTCGTGCTGTGCAGGGCTGACCTTCACGATTAGTTGCTATTTGCCCAGTAGTTATTATAATGGTCAAATCTATAATGTAACTAAATTATATGTACGGTAACCACATTGCATGCTTAGAAAACTATCGCACATGTGAATTTCCCACGTTCATTACCGAATAAGGTCCTTACATAGAGAGGTGTGATCAAATATTCATTTCCTGACAGTCGTGTACAGTCGATGCCACAAGGGGTTTAGCGGGACTTAACACTAGTAGATATAATTTTTTTCTTTTTTTCGGATTGGATCTTGCTCCATAAAATCAGTGCTAGCAATGTGTATGATCATTGAAATAAAGTTTAAATTAGACGGTTCATTTTTGATTTCAGTTTCGATTCATCACCAATGAATTGCTGAAGATGAAATGTCTGAATAGGCTAGTTGACCCTTTTTTAATTGGGCCCCAAATGATTAATTACTGATAGCCATCACCATAAAAAATAATATTTTTTTTTTCTGAAGCCTAAGCCTAAGCCACAATAAATTTTAAATTATAAATTACGTTTTTGCTTAAATGTCAAAAACGCCTTCGGTCCTGATGATCTATGAATGATCTGTGCCGTAGCGTCACGATTATTGTAAACAATTCAATACGCATGCGTGACATAGCCGACAGTTATGCTTGATTGGTTACGACTGGCGTTAACGGATTTTGACCATGCGTAGTAATTGTTTACATGAATCGTTACTCAACAAATTTCACGAAGATGGTAAGTAGATAGCGTTTTTGGCAGATGAAAAAAAAAGTAAAAATAAAACACATTTAAATTGAATTTCTACAGCAATCCCTTATTTATATTTATTGAACTTGGTATATTTCGGACCCTTGTACTAAATACTAAGTGAATGACACATTATTTTCATTACTTTTGATATGAGTCAACTAGCCTATTGACATTGATCGTAGTGATGAACGTCAATTTAAGAAAAACGTTCATCATTCACAATTCATTGCAAAATGAATCAATTTTGATGAACTGTCTTACATCAGCTTAAGTGTCAAGCTGATATAAGATAGTTCATCAAAATTGATTAATTTTTGCAATATAAGACAGTTTATGTTCATCATGACGATGCCCTTGGTTGAGAGAGTAGTTTGTGTCGTGGTTAAGGCCTCGTTATCTCGGAAAAATTTGTGTGCTGAATACAGACATTTACATTCATAGATCCATATAATCACGATTATTATCAGAGACTAGGACCTAATTGTCTTGTTATACATATTTTTTTTGTTGTTTTATATTATGTATTTGTATGTATGATCAATAAACTCATTCTTTCTTTAGGCAAAAGGAGCGCAAAAGCACTCCATTGCCATAGTCCGCGGCCGCGCTTCACCAAGCAGTGACTGGTGGTGAGCCCGTCGCCGCTATAAGCTATTGGATGATTGTGCAGTTCTAAGTCCATTAGTCGCCTTTTACGACACTCAAGAAAAGAGATGGGTTGGTAGTATTCTTTTAATGAGCCGCTACCAAACGATTCACAGGCATTTGGTGAACGTATTCCACTGGCTCTGGCTCAACATAGTTGTAAATAAATTAGGTAGTATACCTAAATTAATAAAGTAACATGACCTACCAATTAGAGGTGAAAACTTCAAGGATTTTCTTTCGATTCTATGGAAGAATTGCCGAAAAGATATACTAACGGGACCACACGCGACGTACATTATGTAGTATATATATACTACTCGACAGTCAGCTCGTGACCACGGTTGGTGTAACCCAGCCGAAACGTCAAGCAGTAAGTAGTATCGTAGTATATAAATACTACATAATTTACGTCACGTTAGTAGGTATAACTTTTATATTCCCGAAAACTGCCGGCAACTTTAGAAGCTATCAAAATTTTTTAAGCTATTGCATAGCTTCTATTATTAAAAAAGTAGAACATAAAATATCATCTTTCATATATGCACTACACCACTTGAAACGCGTTACAAACTTTCAAACAGCTCTCTCAGCATACTATGCTTATGCATACTCCATTCTTTCCTATGGCGTCGTTTTATGGGGTAACTCCTCTGAAATAGATAAATTATTTATACTTCAGAAGAGATGTTTGAGAATATTGACAAATATAGAACAAATGGAATCATGCAGACCTCACTTTATCAAACACAGAATATTAACACTCACATCCATTTACATATTAGAAGCATGTAAATTTGCCAGAAAACATCAAGAATTTTTCTCACCAAATAATAAAATCAAAAGAAATGACAGATATTTAAATAAACTTAAAATTCCTTTTACAAAATTAAAATTAGTCTCATCTAGTCCATATTTTATGTCTATAAAAATATACAGTGTATAACCGGCAAGTGAAGACAAAATGAAAAAATCAAAAGTGTATCCCGCCTGAACCCTATTTACAAAATATTAGAAAAATAAGTTAAATAGAAGTCGAGATATAAGACATCGAAATTAGAAGATTTTATCGATATTAAAGGTAAAGGAGTCACATCACTGGTGAATCAGATGTTAGACGGCAACGACCTGGCAGAACATATTATACCTCTTTTAGATCGTATGTTCCTAGTACACCTTTCTTTTATTTTTTGTACCTACTAGACACGACACGTGTATTATGATTGCAAAGTGCTCAATGTTTGCGCTATTTTCACCTTTATTCTGAATGAATAACTAGAAAATCGAAAGTTTTCGTTTAACACTCCCGTTCCTTTGACGCCGCCGCCGCCGCTTAGCCCGAGAGTGGCATTGAAATGCCATTTTCGCACCGCTCGGCGCTCCTAGATGTCTGCGCCTAAAGTGCGCGCGCGCCTTGTGTTGAAGCCTACGAGTACCAGTCACCCATGAGCAGGACTTAGCAAATTTGGAATAAAATAAATTCCCTTTTTTTACCGTAGACAGAGAGCATTTCATTTAAATCAATTCAGTTTAGGTGTAAGACAGAGACAGATAATATTAGTAAGGAAGTAGTTCCCAAAAAACAACCAAAACTAATAAAAGTGTCTACTTATTTAGATATGAGGTACTAGGACAACAGAAACATTAACAAGCAAACGTGGTGGAAGTGGTATAGCGCGCAATCGAGACTATTTTTATCCCTTTCTTCCGATGGCATCCTTTTTCATCTAACATAAACATTAATTGGTTCAGTACAAATATTATTAAATATTTTTTAATATTCCATTTTGGTTTAGTAAATTTTAACAGGTTCGTAAATGTTTGAAAATATTTTTAATAGAAAACACTAGAAAATAAAAATTCGTGAGATTCGAACCTGCGAACTTCAATAATCCGTGCGACTAGGCTGACTACTGAGCTAAGTTCTTCTAGTCTTCATGTTTTTGCGTTACGATGAGCTAACGTTGAAGGTAGACGGTAATCCGTGTCCAACAGTTTTATCATGATTGTTTTAATTAAATAATACTCAAAAGTCAAAATATTCAAATAGGTAATTAAACAAAGTAAGAAGTTGTGTTGACTTATTTATTTAATTTCATAGGTTCCTACGTTATCCCCTATGTTCCTAGTTTTGAATATTTAAGTAGCACACTTATGAACGTTGCTTTTATTTTCTGCATTTGAAAAAATATTACAACAGCAGAGCTATGAGTAATCAAAAGCATAAGTGGTTTATTATTATGATACATCGAACCCTAAAAAAATCGTAAATCAAAATATTCCTGTAGCCTTGGTAGTCGAGCGTGCGGAATATTTCATCAGTCGCTTGCTATCCGTCGCGGTCGTAAGTTGCTATTAAGTAAAAGATACCGTTTTTAACAAATAATGAATATTTTGAAATGGTTTTAAGTGTTGGGGCAGCCAATGGCAGCCTTCTTGGAGCTCGCGATTTGTATCGCGAAAGGTTCATTGACGGTGCACTATGCCTTGAAAACCAGGGTCGGCATTTCGAACCATTTTTGTGATCTGTGTTTTAAAATAACTCAATACAAGAAAGGATTTAATTTTGATTTGAAATCTTTCATAGAACAATGTCTAAATAACGTGTTCAGTGCTTTTGTAAATTATTGTGTGTTACGTACGATGTTATGTACACAGTACCTACGTAGTGTACCTACTAGACACGACACGTGTATTATGATTGCAAAGTGTGAGTGTTTGTGCTATTTTCACCTTTATTCTAAATGGATAAGAAGAGAATCGAAAGTTTTCGTTTAACAAACTCCCGTTCCTTTGAACCGACCGCCCGGCACGAGGCATAGTGGCATTGAAACGCCGCTATCGCGCCGCTGCTCCTTTGACGTCGCCGCCGCAGCCTAAAGAGCCGCGAGTACCAGGCTCCCATGAGCAGGTAAGGAGCATTATAATACGCATAATTCGAAGCTGTGAACTCGTGACCCCGCTAGTGTTGTAGTTCAAAAATGACGTAATAAATAAATTAATATAATTAAAATTGCACATTAAATTAAAGTTATTATTTAATTCTTATATTTTGTGTATGGAGTCCAGGTGGGATACTCTTTTGATTATTTCATTTTGTCTACACCCTTCTATTACACGCGGTATAACCATATCCCAAACGACATCAAAAACTTTGAGAAACTCCCGAATTTTACTGAGCAGTTAAAAAAGTTCTTGATCGAGAAATGTTATTACAGTTTAAAGGAATTTTTCGAAAACGCATAAACCATTCCACTATATAATATTATTTGTAATTAAAAGGTAGATAACGTTACGTATATAAGTAAATAATTTAAAATTTGATCTCATGTTTTTCTTGTTTCTGTTAAATTTTGTTAGTAATACGAGTATTAGAATTTATTTTACGTTGCTTATAAAATTTTAATTTAAAAATAAGTTTATATAATTGTTAAGTAACTAGGGCCCTCTGGTCCAATATTATAATTATATATTGCTATACCCTTGCAGGGTGTCACATGTATACAATCCTATTTTTTAAGACCTTTGTATTTCTGTACAGTGATTATGTGACATGCAAATAAATAAAATAAATAAATAAATAAATAAAAAATATTTATCGTTTTTAAGTGAATGCAAATAAAATGATGTATTCGGGAGGCACTGTATGTTACTACCATTAAATACAAGATTTCTATCGCGGGCCTGGAGCGCGGGGACCGAATCCAGAAATTCCGTAACGAAAAAACCTCACGCTCCCCACTCCGATGCGCAAGGAGGTGTGGCTTGAAGGCCGTGCATCGTCTAACGTCGTTTCAGTTCGGCAGTAAGATCGGCACGAGCGTTAAGATAATAAAACCCACATGTATTGTAAAATAATAAAAAATATTTTAAACAATATTAACTTTTTTTATTTATTTAATAATAGAAAAATTATCGGTCACCACGCTCAAAAAGTGTAACTTGAATTAATATCAAAGAAAAAGAAATACTGCATGAATAAAATAAATAAATAAAATTATAATTGCATAAGTTGATACAAAATGCTATGCAATAGCTTTACCGCGGCAGTCCCCGAGTGCCACACGTCTTTTTTTTTTACTTATAATTAGGTAATAAAACAATAACTACTAATAGAAATATTACAATAATATAGTTAAACTATTATGATACTTTTAATATAAGTAATAGGTACACACTTTAAATACGAAGTTAAGGAAAATAAAACTACGATGAAGCGGCTTTTGTTTGATTTTGATTGATGACAATAAAAAATAAGTATTTGTAGGGAAAAGGAGCAGACATCACAAATGAAACAGCTTATATACCGTCTTTTAATACTTCTATTCGATTAATATTCTTTGGCAATAAGGTACAGATCTTTTCACAAGTTACCAATTGTAATAAGGTCCTAAGAACACCTAGTACAATTGATTTATTTAGTTTGTTAATTATAAATCGCACAGCAATTTAATAATTAACCAATAATAATTAATTTCGTGTAAAATTAATTATCCGGAGCGTCTTAGATGAGCTAGCCATTTACACCATGTGCATCGAGCCAAGCCAGAGCCAAGACTGCCACACCACTCCGAATGATCGCTTTTATACCCGCATCAATGCGAGTGGTGGGGCAGCCTCCATATTAATTTAATAGAATTATTGATCAACTTCCGGTGGTTAAACTCAACTCAATATTAGGCTACATCCGGCAATTGAAACAAATTAAATATCGGACTACATCCGGTGCATAAAATAATTCTAAAATCAGACTACATCCGGCGAGTGACTATTCGAATATTGAACTACATTCGGTGAATAAATAAATAAAATATTAAACCACTTCCTGTCAATAGGTTGGTTATATCAAATATTCGACTTCTTCCGCTTGATAAATTAAATCGAATATTAAACTACTTCCTGTGGACAAATTAAATTAAAACTGCTTCCTGTGAATGAATTAACATGGAACTTCCGGTTCCTATTCAATTTATTATTTCTACTGTATTACCTATTTTCATTTTATAAATTTCATTCTCTTTTTTTATTTAATTGTTTAAATAATCTATGGTATAGCTCGACCACTTATAATTAATCATGTTAAAAGACTGCGTATGACGACGTCGCCGACACGGCCATGCTGACATGCGAACGTCCTCGTGCGCTTATAATTCAGGAATCTGTAACAGGCATATCGTTCGATTATCCTGACAATATTTAAATCAAATTAAACAGAAAGATTTCTGGACCGGTTTATTAAAACCCTTCAGACTGGACCGGTCTTTATCGACCCTACAGCCATAAATCCTGGACCGGTCTATGTAGACCCTACAGGCATAAATTCTGGACCGGTCGTATATGACCCTTCAGAAACGACTTTTTTTTTTTACCCTTTTTTTTTTTTGTTTTACTCTTTTTTTTTTTCACCCTTCAGATCTTTGTTCTGGACCGGTCTAGTTGACCCTTCAGAAACTCCTTTTTTTTTTCTCTTTTTTTTTTTTTTTACTTTTTTTTTCACTCTTTTTTTCACTTTTTTTTTCTCCTTTTTTTATCATAAAAGACTTGTGCACATCAGCTTGCACTACTAAGTGGATTGGCTCAGAAATTACAGAAATAGCATTATCGGTATCAATTGACTCAGTACTTAAATTAGTGACATGAAGATGTACTAGAATCCTCAGTTTCTTTTTTCAGAAACATCGGACTGGCAAGTAGTTTTTTGAATAATGATATAAGATTCCGCCGACACGTCATCAGACCAACTTTCTATGAAATCCATAAATGCTGACGGGCCACGGGGCATCTCTAAGATTTTCATGGGAATATTTTGATAGGCCTAAGGAATTACCTTTAATTCCGAATATTAATTCAAAAGGAGTAAGTCACTTTACAACGTGTATTGTTGCGAGCCAATTGAATCTTCCCCAATTGATCTTGCCACGAAATATCTGAATCACACTATGATTGTTAACCGACCTATGAGGATGCGCATTACGCGTTCAACTTGGAAGCTAGATCCCGTGGCAATAAGATTATGTTATGATCATTACAGCATTTTTTTAAACTATATTGTCGTACGAGCGACCGCGATCACGCAATTATCCTTTTCGCTGTACCAAAAACAAATTGCGTTAAACGATTCGATCGATTGCAAAACAAAAATATTCTTTCCGTTCGCTTTTACCACTCAATTTGCCAGATAAGTCTAAATGTCTAGTAAGCCAAGCAAGTTTGGAAGTATTACACAAGATCGACAATTTTTTACAAACTTTGCCATATTCGGAAACCAGTAGAGGCCGTACAATTTATCGACAGTTTTTTTTTTTTTCGAAAATTAGAGTCCATGTTAAAGCTCTAGGAATAATGGGAAGCCACTTGGAAACTACCACGTTAAATTTTCCGAAAAAAGAATGCCCTGTCTTATATCATGCGTGTGACAACTCGAGTGAGTAATCATTGGATCGTAATTTAAAAACTACCTGGTATTTCAGGATCGCGCTGTTGCGCGACTAAAATTCTTATTCATGGAATGAGAAGCTTTCAAAGAATTGCAATTCGTAGAAACAAAATTAAGGGGGTCGTTCAACGGGTTCAGTAGTTAAATGAGCAATTTATCTAGAATACTAATGAGTTTTTATCGGGACCTGCTTAATTGCAAATGTGAACTATCCTCAATCATCGGACAACCATTGTTAATACAGAAATCTTTCTGAATTATTTGTTAATGAAACCGCTCACCTATAAGATTAGGTATCTTTTGTTTTACGAAACTACACTGAACCAGAATCAAAAAAAATGAAAGAACCTCATCAAGAAGTTGACTCCGTATAATCAGCTTTTATTAACAACGGAAAATTATTGCGGTTTCTGTTCCGACATTCGTTAGAACGGTGACCAATTTTCCCACATAAATGGCAACTACCCCCGAAGTTAGTGTTTCGGGCTCTCTTTTGTTCACTCTCGGAGGAAGTAGGGTCTCATTGGCTCGTTTGAGGTTAAAACCTCTTAGGATTCGGAAGAGTTGGTGCTTACCGGTAATGACTACCGAATTTAATTCGCGACGAATTTTGTCGTCACACTGGGACAAAACTGAAATGGCGAACCCTGTTGCGACAGATTCGGGAAAATTGGCAAAAGGTATTTGTTATTAAGGCGGAATTTAATGATTCGATCAAAATGATCTTGCATCATCATGGGATTTGAAAATTTTGTCTTTAATCATAGGCCAGGAAAGATTTTCAGGTTTTAAACTGGTCAGACTGTTAGCGGCCGCACCCTTAAGCGCATGTGTAAGTGCCATTATTAAATCAACGCCTTCAAGTTTTCTGTCTTTATAATTTCGCATAAGGTACACCAATTTGTGATATCTGACTCGGGCTCGTCTGGGTCAAAAGGTACCAACTTGGTGCTTAAGGACGAGGGTTGGCGTGAGGTCATAGTATCTAATAATTTTTGGAATATAGCTTCCATGCTACTTGCAAAAATAGATGTCTGCTGGGACATTATACGAGCTGTATCAGCTTGATCAACAAGAGATGGGTCCGATCCCACTTCTGATGTAGGGAAAAGGAGCAGACATCACAAATGAAACAGCTTATATACCGTCTTTTAATACTTCTATTCGATTAATATTCTTTGGCAATAAGGTACAGATCTTTTCACAAGTTACCAATTGTAATAAGGTCCTAAGAACACCTAGTACAATTGATTTATTTAGTTTGTTAATTATAAATCGCACAGCAATTTAATAATTAACCAATAATAATTAATTTCGTGTAAAATTAATTATCCGGAGCGTCTTAGATGAGCTAGCCATTTACACCATGTGCATCGAGCCAAGCCAGAGCCAAGACTGCCACACCACTCCGAATGATCGCTTTTATACCCGCATCAATGCGAGTGGTGGGGCAGCCTCCATATTAATTTAATAGAATTATTGATCAACTTCCGGTGGTTAAACTCAACTCAATATTAGGCTACATCCGGCAATTGAAACAAATTAAATATCGGACTACATCCGGTGCATAAAATAATTCTAAAATCAGACTACATCCGGCGAGTGACTATTCGAATATTGAACTACATCCGGTGAATAAATAAATAAAATATTAAACCACTTCCTGTCAATAGGTTGGTTATATCAAATATTGGACTTCTTCCGCTTGATAAATTAAATCGAATATTAAACTACTTCCTGTGGACAAATTAAATTAAAACTGCTTCCTGTGAATGAATTAACATGGAACTTCCGGTTCCTATTCAATTTATTATTTCTACTGTATTACCTATTTTCATTTTATAAATTTCATTCTCTTTTTTTATTTAATTGTTTAAATAATCTATGGTATAGCTCGACCACTTATAATTAATCATGTTAAAAGACTGCGTATGACGACGTCGCCGACATATTTTATAATGTTCAAAGTATCCCCAGTTTATAAAGTCAATAATCTATATTGAAAACATCCAAAGTTGTAATTTTGGAAGTTACTAGGAATTAAGAACTTCCGGTAGTTTTCTTGAAATATTCCAATGTTTTGGAAATATTCCGAAATATTGCACTCTAATTACCAAGTTAAGAATTATACCAAGTAATTTATTAAATCTTTATTTAAATAACTCAAAGGTGACTGACTGACATAGTCATCTATCGACTCAGCCCAAACCAATGTACGGATCGGGCTGAAATTTGGCATGCAGGTAGATATTATGAGACGGAGGCATCCGCTAAGAAAGGATTTCGATTAATTCTACCCCCAAGGAGATAAATAGGTGATGAAAGTTTGTGTGAAGTGTTTTTTATTGTCATTTTTAAACCGATCGGGCTGAGACTTTGTGAGAAAATGAAAGTGGGATAAAAAAAAAAACAGTAACCGCGGACGAAGTCGTGGTGTGGGCAACAGCTAGTTAACTTATACATGATATGAAATAAAAATTTATTACCTATACAATGACCTTGAAAAATACTTAATATCAATATATTAAAACACTTTTGTTGTTGTCCGTCCGAAAATCATAAGCCGTTATGAAATCACTGCTAACCATATCGCCCCGCCCTTGTTTATCCATTATAATGGTTGCCTTGTTTACAACCTACTAATAATTAATTTCAAATTTTTCAAGACGTAGCTTGTCGGCCATTTTGTAAAATTTCAACACACGTTCGCGCGCTTTGAAACTATACCATAGAGATTTATTTTCAATAAATGTTGGTTAAGTTTTTTTTTAAGACAATGTAGAAATATTAAACTAGGCCTTATGTTAGAAAAATTACGCATTTTATTTTATATATTTTTAACAATATTCATACCATTCTTATTGCAAGAATATATTTCTGCGATATTAATTAATAAAATTAATAGCTGCAACAGCTGTAGGTCCTGCAAAGTTTGAAAATGGAGATCATTTATTTGTTTTTGTTACTTTTTTCTAGTTATATTATATGTGTTCTTTCGGAAATAAGTTTAAGATATGGTAAGTATTCTTTTTAAACATCTAAAGGTATTTATTTCACTGTAATTATTAAAGTTTATTGTGTTTCGTCCATCATAAATTATCATCATTACCTCCGTGGTCAAGTGGTCTGTATGCCGGTCTCAAGGCGTCGCCATCTCGAAAGGTTCTGGGTTTGATCCCCGGTGGGGGCAAATGCTTAGGTGATGAATTTTCAGGCATTTGTTCTCCAGTCTTGGATGTTTATATAATATTCAGGATATTTATATGTATTTATCTATTAAATATATTTATCCGGCATCTATTAGTGTCCGTTACAAGCAGCATTAGTTGCTTAAAATGGGACTAATTGATAGGTGTGAATGTTTGAAGATATTTATTTTATCACAAAATCATTTAGAATGAACACATTTGGTAGTTAATATTTCTATTGTTATGTGCCAGTTACATGTCCTGCTACTAGTCGTCGTAGACTGGGAGCCTTGGAGAAAATACAGCTTAACAAATTTCGTCTTCTTCAGTGTTCCTACTGCACTTTAATACTCGTTTCTCGATGCTTCTACCTACATTGTGTTCCACCAATCGCACTCAATTTGCCTTTATATGTTTAGTTTATCATGCGAAGTCTATTTACTGGGTTTCTCAACAGCTGGAGTATTTTAAAATATATGTGTAATAATTTGGGCTAAGTATAGACCCCTGTGGAACACCGCGCATGATTTTTCTATCTACTGGAAGCTTATACCTACATCGTAAAACCTAGTTGCCTACGTACCAGCATATCCGTTTAGTATTTGGAGATCTGCACATAACTGAGCAGTATCCTGCCTAATGCTATATGCCTGCAAAAGAGAGGAGGTCAAATGCTTTCGCAATATTGAAATAAATGATTGACTACGATTTATAGAACATTATTAGGACACCATGATTACCTACTCATAGTTATCTGTTATACACCAAAAAATATTAAAAGATTTTGCGACATTATGTTACGCAACCCCTAGTAATTTTGTCTGATGGTAAATTGACTCTGGTGGAAACTTCGTTGATGGTGTAAATATAAATTTACCTAATAGCTGCTTGTTTTGATGAAAATCGACGATAAATACTACAAAAATTCTTTGCAGTATTTATCATCGAATCCCAAGAGCCAGAGCTGACGCAGCATATAGGTAAAGCGTTGAAGATGCTGGAAGAAAAGACCCCAGGACTGACGGCAGATGATGCGATCGTGCCGCTGGACAGGGAGAACGAGGAAGAGAGCTATGCGAGATGTAAGATTGACATGCTGTAAAACAGAAAATAAATTATTGAGTGGATGAGAAAGTAGACTCATGAGGCTCACATACTAGCACCGCTACCTAAGATTAGGTAGACGAGGTTGTTAATTCATTAAAAATAACCCTGTATAAGCTGCCCATTAATTCTGAAAACACGCGCTGTTAAGGCCGGCGCACATTATCGGCATCGGCACGGCTCAGGATTTTAGGTGATAAATAGCATCATATATTGGGTCCTTACCTATGAAATTGGTGTTTTTATTCTGTCTTAGCAATTTGTCCGTAACTATTAAGTTTCAGAACATTCTTATAAAATAATTGCCTTTTCTAAAAATAGACCATATATTTGAGCTTGTATTATTTAATTTGATATTTTTTTGTAAGTTTAATTGTGTTAAAATTAGACACAAAGACAATTTTTAACTGCCTCCCGAATACATCATTTGATTTGCATTAACATAAAAACGATGAATAATTTTTATCAAGCGTGTTCACACACATATTGCTAAAGCTTGTCTAATGATACATGCCAAATATTATTATCTCTGGATTTGTCGTTGTGAAGAAAACTGATAAAATGTTAGTATGTAAAATGCAGATATGGGGATGTCTGCATTCTCCATACAAAACACCAATTTCATAGGTAAGGACCTAATATTAACTTCATTCCAAAGTAGAAATTTCCTTGATATATGGCCGTAGTAACAAAAATACCGCTACCGTATGCTTGAGGTTGCTTTGGGATACTTCGGCATCCTTCAGTACGCGGCCGCCCGCCGCGCCAAGGCAACACTCGCGGATAGTTTGGACGGTACGGCATGCTTATGACGCTTCGTCATCCCTAAGGACGTTGCAGCATGCCAAGGCATAGTTGCCGACAGTGTGCACTTGCATGTAGGGATGCCGAAGGATTCCTTTCCTTGCCGATGCCGATAATGTGCGCCGGGCCTAAAGAAGAAGCGCGACACAGATGCGCCTATTCGCGCAAAATGGCCACCACAGGTAGGTATATAGGCACTATCCATCTGAAGAATTCAAGAATGGAACTGTATTCGTATGGGTTTGTCTGCTACTCAATTTATCAGAAACTCGGGAGGTTGTGAACTTCTCTGGAGGTGGTGTTATAAGTACCAAAATATTTCCAGTATGCTCCGCACTATCAGCCGGCGTCACCACACTCGTCGACCTGTCGTGGTCTCCGTGGGAGCTGCTGACGCAGGTCTCGGAGGCCGGCGTGCCCGTCGTCAGGAGCGCGCTGGGGCCGCAGCAGCTGGTCGCGGCGCTCGACCAGTACCTGGAGAGCAGAAACGGTTCTGATGCTGCTTTGCTGTTCGAGAATGAGGCTGGTGAGTGAAGGTTTTAAGAGTTAGATAAATTGAATGGCCGGAACATATCTTCGACCATGTGTGAAACGAAGTTCAGGTTATTAGAGAGTTAGCTGAAATAATACTGTCTTCGATTCGCATTGCACTTTTATTTATTACTCACAATAAATAGGGCAATTACATGTCCACACAATACATAATACAAATGAATGTAAAAATATACTTTTGGATTACAAAATTATTGTACATAAAGAGACAGACAGTCACAGAGCGAGAGCAGCAGGGCGTGAGCACGAGAGCACAGACGAGAAAAAACATGGTGTGACACCACCATAAATTCAGTATGAATAATTTAACCATCAACATTAAGATTTAAGAGACTCTTTTGGAACAACTTTTATTTCCTGAACGAAAAAGGCAGGTTTAGTCCTTAGGAAGTATTTTTAGATGCCCCCTTCATATCTTTAAGTACATATAACAAAACTGTAAAAACCTGTCTGTACAAAGAATATATTTTGGAAATATTGTGCGCGCTAAATATTGTTAATATCTTAGTCAAATCAATATCTACGTGGACGTCTCGGGCACAGCTAGTTTTTTGATAAAATGCTACATTTTGAATGTTGCACTGCTGGAGTTAGAATTCTAGACTCAGACGTTTGTAGGCAGTGTAGGTATTAGAGCTGTGACGGCGTGAGGCCAGGAAATAATGAAAGGCGCGGGGTCGTCACTTATGTATTTATATTATGGAAATGAAGGCACAACTGAAACAATTATATAAAAAAGGTAAATTACACTGAACACAAAAACAATTTCACATTTAACACTAAAACAAATTATAAAAGGTAGGGCTACTTACAATTAGTGCCTTAAAGAGACTTATAGACTTTGTTATTTATCAAGAACTGATCTTGTGGGTTGTTGTAACTTTTAGTTTAAGCTTATTATATCATTAAATGTAGTAATAATTAAAAGTCGTAGAACAAAATTTGCTTTTTTTTTAATAAATTATATGACACATTTTACTTTCATAAAAAATAAACATCAATTTCTAAATGTTCTTAGCTCTGTGGGCATCGCTCGCGAGCGTCGCGCGTTTTTACTTTTCGTATGAGCGGAACATAGACTTACTAATGTTACGACAGTACAGTATGAGCTTGTAAAATCATTTTTAATTAATGTATTGAGTTGTTGTAACTCGTAGAACAAATATTGTTATTTAATATGTTAGCTAGTTACCTATTATTGTAGGTTGTTGATTCATAAATATTAATCTGTAGATAGTGTTTTTTTTTTACCGAAATGTGATTCCGATCTTAACGAGACCACCACAAAATTTTATTTCATAATTCATTGAAATGAAACTTAAAGCGTTTACGATTTACCCATTACTTTACAATTTTTTTATTATAAGTAACTAGCTTTTGCCCGCGACTTCGTCCGCGTAGAATAGTTACTGGGATGTAGCCTATAGCCGTCCTCAATAAATAAGCTATTCAACACTGAAAGATTTTTTCAAATTGGAACAGAAGCCTCAATTGGGGAATTGAAAATTTACTCATACTCTATTATTAGAAGCAAAGTTCATAGTGGCGTAAAGGAGAATGGCAGAATCCTATGTGTTTTCAGTACCATACAAAAACATGACGTTTCATGGAACGAATGCCCTAGTCTTGATACTCTAATTAAACCTAAAAAAATATGTAATGGCAAGATATACTGAAAAGCTAGGGATAAAAAGTTGACAAAAAAGAAAACCTAACCTTAAAATATTTTTAATATTTACCGACATTCAAACCTTCAAAATAAAAAAGGAGCTTCTAAGCAGTGGACAATATCGTTTTTTATGAAGCTGTAGGTACTTTTATTCAAATATAATATTTTAATAATATTCTTTAGATAATTAGATAGATAAGCAATGGGTGGCAGGGGGGCTAAGGTTGTCAGCTTTTATAGCGCCTTAGGAATGCATGCAACAATATTGCGTGTGTGAGTATTGGTGCGCAGGCGACGCCGGCAGGAGTTGATCAATTATTATATTAAAACAATTATAGGTACACACCATAGTGTTTTCATTGTGTATAAAATTAATAGAAGATGTGTGTTTGTGAAGACATGTACAAAAAGGGAGTGAAAAAGAAAAATATATTACATTACGTGTCGCCGCGAGTTTTGGTTTAGATATGCAGGCAATAATAGTATCGGTGCGGGCGCGAAGCCGGCAGGAGTTGAAAAAAATGTAACATGTTTTTATCATTATTCCCAGCTTTTAAGTCAATATTTTTGCTTGAAAATAAACAACCTTATTACAAATTTTAAATATAATATCACACGGTTTAAAAACGTTAAGCGATTTAAAACTCAAAGAGTAGTTCCCATTTCCCCATTCTCCTTTGTCCTTCATATTTCTGGAAGGTATTATTTAAATTTTATAACATTCACCCGCATGGCACCCGTTCCGGTAGGAATATCGGGATAAAAGGTAGCCTATGTCCCTTTTCAGGCTCTGGTTAAATTGGTTCAGTACTTTTGACGTGAAAGCGAGACAGACAGAGTTACTTTCGCAGTCATAATCCGTTCAGTGTTAAGTAAGAGTGTGATGATGTTAATATGTTGTTGTATTATTCATTCTGTATAACTTTATTTAAGTAAGTTTGTGTCTATTGTTACTCTATTATTATTAATATGTATTATATCGCAACAGCTTCTATATGTTAACTTAATTTATATAAAAAACTCATTCAAAAAGTAATCACATTGAAATTTTTATTTCTTAAATTGTACACGCCATGCTTGTACTGTGGCAACCATATCTGTTTTATACACTTTGTGATAAGCGCCTTTGGCTACATTATTGTTAACACAATTAAGTAACTTTAATATTAAGATTTTATAATGTAACTATTTGCTTATCCCAATAAATAAAATAAAATATTTCACTGCTCCTGCAGAGGTAGACAAAGGCCTCTACGAACTGCTGGGCAGGTCGTCAGTCCGCGTATGGGTTCACGCCGGCCTCACCAAGGACTCGGTGAAGGCTCTCAAAACAATGAAGCCCACTCCCAACTTCTACGCTCTCATTGGCGATGGGGCTTTCGTCATGGATTCTTATAAGAGGGTATGGATACTAATAGGGGATGGATACTATTTTAATACCTAGTTGTCGTTGTGTTGAATAGCCGTACATCAGTGCTTAATAGCTTTACACACACTCATGCTCTCAGGCCTTTACAATCAATCCTGTCAGCTGTTCCCATTGGAAGCGCACGCGCCACCGTCATCTTTGTTCGGCTCCGGCAGCCCCACCGAGGAGTCACCTCATAGGGTATATTTTTTTATATGACTGGTAAGCTCTTGGCTTTCATCTCACCTGATGGTAAGTGACGATAAGGCCGAAGGTGGAAGCGAGCTTCACCTGTATCCTCAACAACTGAGACACTGGCTGTCTTACCTACCTCTGATTGCCGGAACACATCGATGCTTATAACATTGTTATTACGGTGACAAATTTAGGTAAGACGGTGGTAGCTAGCCAGGCGGGCTCAGAAGCCCTACCACCAACCAAATGGAGCAGAAAAATCCCTGCCCCCGTGGGGAATCGTACTCCGATCTACACCCAGTGGTATCAACCACTAGACCAGAGAGGCGGTAGAATTTATTTAAAAACATGTAAAGATCATGCAATTTAAACAGCACCATCTTATCCGTTCATGCATTGTCGCGACAACCCCAAACTCATGTAAATCCACCAGCATTACTATCTTTAAAAGAAGACCAAGAATTATTTCTTCACTGTTCCGATACCTTGCCCGGTACAAGTGCGTTATCTTCTTCCAGCACCTTCTGTCATTGAACATAGTTCCTTTAGGCTATGATGACTATTTTTTTATACCAACAAAGGGCCATCTGATGGTAAGTGGTTGCCATAGACTATGAACGCTCGCAATCTTGATGCCGGGGGTATCACACCGGGGTACACAAAAAAAGTTATCAAAGGGACAACCCCTTTAATAACTTTTTTTTAGTGTATGCGGACCCTACCCTTACCACCTATCACTTAGGCACTTCTCTCCTCATCATTTCATTTCATTACCTACTCCTCCACTGGGCTGGTTACATGAGCCGTAGAACTGACAGCCGTTGGGGTCGTAAAGTGGAGACCGCGACTCGGTAAACGTTGTGGACGGACCCTACCCTTACCACCTACCACTTAGGCACTTCTATACTCATCGTTTCATTTCATTACCTACTCCTCCACTGGGCAGGTTACATTAGCCGTAGAACTGATGGCCGTTGGGGTCGTAAAGTCGGTAAATGTGTGTGGGACTGGCTGGAGTGGGCTGGATGAGAACGGCCAAAAATCGTGAGCGATGGCGTGTATTCGTGGAGGCATTTGTGGACAGGAGTGGACTGATGATGATGAGGAGCTACTCCTCCACGGCGACAAAGGTTGACAAGACTGTGTGGTATCGTTACGTCCTCATCATTAACTGGGATGACGCACCTAGTCGAAAACTTCAAACTTTCTCATCATATTAGGTCCTTACCCATGAAATTGGTGTTTTGTATGGAGATTTGGGGATGCATTTTACATACTAACATTTTATCATTTTTCTTCACAACGAAAAATCCAGAGATAATAATATTTGGCATGTATCATTAGACAAGCTTTAGCAATATGTGTGTGAACACGCTTGTTAAAAATTATGCATCGTTTTTATGTTAATGCAAATCAAATGATGTATTCGGGAGGCAGTTAAAAATAATTGTCTTTGTGTCTAATTTTAACACAATTGAACTTACAAAAAATTATCAAATTAAATAATACGAGCTCAAATATATGGTCTATTTTTAGAAGAGGCAATTATTTTATAAGAATGTTCTGAAACTTAATAGTTGCGGACAAATTGCTAAGACAGAATAAAAACACCAATTTCATAGGTAAGGACCCAATATCATCATTTCCCTAAGGGTCTTGGAAATAGTGTATTATGGTCTTGGTAACGATATACCAACTATTGAGTTGCGTTGACATTTTCTGATATTTGACGATCTCCGTGATGGAGTGGTCTGTTCGCTGGTCTCAAGGCGTCGCCATCTCGAGAGGTACTCGGTTCAATCCCCGATTAATATCCAATATTTAAAAAATCTGCATAATTATAAAATATGTATTTATCTATGAAATATATTTATCCGTCTTCTAGTATCCGTAACATAAGCAGCATTAGTTGCTTAAAATGGGGCTAGTTGATAGGTGTGAAAGTCTGAAGATATTTATATATTTCATTGTAGTTTTTTTCTTCTTAGGCAGTCGAGGAGAAGTTGGTTCGACGTAATTACCGGTGGAACCTGGTCCTCACAGACTATTCTGGGGGCAGCTTCGATGTGTCCCAGCTGGTTTTACCCACTATCATCTTGTATGGAGACCCTAGCGAGTGCTGCAAGCTGATGAATCTTAAAGAGGAATGCAGTTGTCATACGGATGCGCAGGTCTTTGATAGTTTTATATCATTGCATCCACAGACTAACATCTAAAAAAATGTATTTTGACGAAAAGATTTGACCGATGACCCGTCCTGGCTTCAAGTGTAGTGTGTAGGGACTGGACTTATTATATTTTAACTCCATAAATAAAGAATGGTCACCTCTAAATGTAGATATAGATTTTTTGTACTTTACTGTACCAGACGAAATTAGTGTTACCAACACCCTAGTGGGCACATCACGAGATGAAACAATAATTGTCGTTATGAAATGCCAAAATAAGATTATCAAAAATTCAAAATGTCAAAGATATCTACGTTATTTAAGACAGTTTCTTTTTTTTAAAAAAACCTTTAATTATACATCTTTTTTACATTTCAGAGAAAACAGTACATCATAATGGCCTTACTCCAATATTTAACTGAAACCATATCCAAGATAAGTTGGCCTATAGCCTCTATAGACTGCAATAATCTTCAGAGGTCTGAACTGAATGGTACAAAGGAACAGTTCTATAAGCTTCTAGAGGAAGACACTGAGATGAATAATGAGGCGCTGTTTTATTGGGATCCTGATAGGTAACATTTATATACAACATCCCTCGTCTTTCCCCCGATAGGGTAGGCAAAGATCACAGATCTTCAAATCAAATCAAAACATTTATTTGTGAATATGGGTATTGTAGTGATCACTATCTCACCAAATGGAAGTAATAATGTAATAAGTAATTATTAAGTATGACACTGGCTCACTACTACACACAGCTCCGAGCGCAGGCGCACGTCTAACCCGCAGTGTCTGGCACAGCGACTCCTGTCATTCCCGGTTGACAGCCACCCCCTCTACTAAGTGTACGTGAGACAATGTATATTTGCATAGATACAAACACTACAGGTATAAACAAAGAAAATATCTCCACTTGCTATGATACTAGCATACAATTTTCCTCTACCCTGATTACTAACTTCATACAAGGTAAGTTAACACTTTCTCTCAATATAACTTAATAATTTATGCCCACAGTATACCTACCTTGCGTATAATATTAATATGGCTACCGCAGATAGTTAACAAACAAAAATAACTTTATTTCATAGGCCAAACCTGGCATTCAAAAACGTCAATATTTTACAACTTAGAAATTTTATATAATTACTTAGATAAAAAAGTTTATTATATACTAGATGTTGCCCGCGACTTCGTCCGTGGTTACTATGGTTTTTTAACTATTCCACGGGAACCCTTTAATTTTCCGGAAGAAAAAGTATCTAAGAAGTTGACTAGGGGTATAAGGTATCACCATGCAAAATTTTATTAAAATCGGTCCAGCCATTTAGGAGAATAGCCCGTACTAACAGACATACAGACAGAGAAACAAAAAAAAGCCTTTTTTGGTACCTATTTTCCCTCTTTTTACTGACCCTGACTTGATTTTAAGCTTTTTTTTTCTATGTACAGACATTCAACCTCTATAGTTTTATTATATGTATAAATAGATTAAGGTTCATTACCCTGAGCGCTTGTAGTAAGTACAACCACAGCGCTTTGACTGTGGTTGTAATCGATACAAGCGGCCGGATTCCGAAAGTAAGGCTTTTCATGAGAAGAACCCGGTAAGAAACTCATGAGCCACTTTTTTTTAAATAGCCGATCATATAATTATTGTCAGTATTAAATATCGTCGTTCTAATAGTACTGCCTTACTATAACTCTCTGTTTAGGCTAATGGTTGACTGGTAATAACAACGATAGTTGTTAGTCCGCCGTATGTATATAATATGTAATTAAAGTTTAAATCATTAGTTCCCAAAGTTGTCCACGTGGACCCCTAGGGGTTTTTTCATTTTCATTTTCACATTTTTGCCGAGTTTTGGGAATATGATAGAAAGTGGTCTATGAGAAAAATAAGTCTGGGAACCTCTGGTTTAAATAAATAAATGAATATTTTTTTACATTACATCGATTCGTTTAACCTCTCAACGTTCAGAAAACGAAACAATAAGAAACCTATTGTTCGCGAGCACCGGTGTTCAATGACCACCAAAAAACAAATGGATTGAGTTTCCTCACGTATGAGACCATAGTCTTTGAAAGTCAGGTGCCGTTAAGCAAAAAAAAGAGAACCTAACGCATAAGCCCCGCAATTTGCTAATGCGCCTGGCCGCCATTTTGGTGACGTAATCTCGGGACGTTATATGGTGGTTAAAAGACTTTTTCTTACATCATATAGGTACTTAACGCTATCGTATTGACAATAATAATTCGATAATTAAAAATAAAGTTAAGAAATTATTATATTTTTTTGTTATATAGTATTTTTTATTTCCTGATGACGTCATGTGGATGTTAATTTGACAAGGTTCCAGCGCATCAGTAACTTGCGGGGCTTATTTAAATATAATATCTTCAGACATTCACACCTATCAACTAGCCCCATTCTAAGCAGCTATTGCTGCTTGTGTTACGAATACTAGATAACGGATAAATATATTTAATAGACGAATACATATAAATATTGACATTTTTATGTAATACATTTAAATACATCCAAGACTGGAGAACAATTGCCTGTATTCATCACACAAACATCTGCCCCCACCGGGGATCGAACCCTCTCGTGATGGCGACGCCTTGAGACCGGTGTACAGACCACTCGACCACGGAGGTCGTCATTCATTATTTAACAGGAATTATCTCGTAAGTACCGCACTAGCAGAAGGGTGGGATCACCACAAACTAAAATACAAGTGTATAAAGCAAGTACCTATAGAGTCGAGGAAGCGATAAAAGAGCTGCTTAAACATTCAGTTCAATTCCCAGATCCGGTCTTTTCCTCCGCTCCCGCTTCATCCTGTCCACGTATGAGCCAGACGAGGGCCTGAAGACGGTCGCGTCCTGGCCTGCTGACGAGCGGTACAGGCTGCTGCCAGGGGTTGCGTTGGAGCCTCTGAAGGCGTTCTTCAGAATTGGGACTGCGCCTGTAAGAAATAGCTTTTTTATATTAGGTTCTCACAGGTTTACAGGTATGTCAAATAATTTGAATTAAAATAAAAAAATCTGTAACATAAGTGAATCAATCAATTTGTTGATAACCTCTTTTTTTAGTTTGATCTTTGTTTTATTTGAATTTTATGACAGAGTACCCGTAGTGTAAGTTTTCATTGTAAAAAACTTACTTTTAGTTGCGTTAAGAAATGTCAACAATGTCAATTTCTATGGGAAACGTGAAAAGCGCCCCTAGCGGAAACTAGTTGAAATCACATTTCTCATTGAAATTGACATTTCTTAACGCAACTAAAAGTGGAGGTTTTTTACAATGAAAACTTACACTACGGGTACAGTGTGTTTAAAAATGAACAGAAATAAGTTAGAAAATATAGGTTAACGTGAAAAATATTAGTTTTTCGTGAATTTCCAACACTATCTTACTGGGATTGAAACTAGAACTTCTGTGACGGTGTATAACTCTTTTATATAAATAACTTAGTCCGGGGGTCCGCCAACTAAGTTTTTCATGCGCTGGCGCTGTTAACATTCGTCGTGTAAATAGCACAGAGGTATATAGTGTAAATTGCGAGAAACCTGAATCGCACTATTGAGATTCTGCTTAGACGATATATATACTCCTAGGTTCATTTTCTAAATAAACACACTTTTTGTCACCTAATTTGGCCTTTTGTTTTATAAATAATTAGCCCAATTTATTACTTATGTAGTTCATGGTTTATTCAGAAGGTAAGATTAAAAATCCGGGCAAACAGCGGGCAATCACCATCGCCCATAGACGGCTGCTGCAGCTAAGGAACTGTAAATGTGTTGGCGTTTTAGGAGTGCACTCTTTCTTACTCGAACAATATCTGAATATTGCAATTGCGTCCCCTGCTACGTTTCACTTGTTCATTAATTCAAACGTAGTTTCTTGTTTCTTCTATTCTTTTTTTCGTCCCAGGCAGTACCGTGGACATTCCCAAAGCTGGACCCAGTCTCTGGGGAGCAGCTGGTAAATGAAGACGGCTACCCAGTCTACGAGGGGTACTGCATTGAGTTGATCGCCAAGCTGGGTGAGGTAATAGAATGGAGATAGCAGCTGAAATGAATGACAGTGCAGATAGTAAAGTTTACAAAAAATACAAGCTAAACTCGCAGCCAGGGTGGCGACCTGATGTATCAGAATATCTTTGTATCTCTCTCTCTCTTCAGCCCACATTAGTCCACTGCTGGACATAGGCCTCCCCCAATTTGCGCCATTTTTCCCTTTCCTCGGCCTGCTGCATCCAGCATCTGCCTGCAGCGCTACGCAGATCATCAGTCCATCTCGCCGGAGGGCGTCCCACACTACGCTTGCCGAGTCGCGGTCTCCACTCAAGAACACGTCTACCTCAACGGTTGTCGGTTCTCCGACAGATATGGCCCGCCCACTGCCACTTCAGCTTGCTGATTCTGTGCGCTATGTCGGTCACCCTGGTTCTCTGTCGGATAACATCGTTGCGGATTTTATCCTTCAGAGATACTCCGAGCATTGCACGCTCCATAGCTCGCTGAGCAACTTTAAATTGGTGGACTAGACGCACTGTCATCTTTGTATCATTTCAGCAAAATATTGCCTGCGCCCCGATCGCTCTAAATAAGAACCGCCGTAATAAGGGCCATTACGTTTTCGATGTTCTTAACTATCGCGATCGGGGCTCTGTTGTCTAATTTGGATGTCTATAGTCTATCCATTTTAATCTGAGATAAAATGTAAACAAACCATAAAAAGGGTTCTTTAAGATGTCATTACTCATTGCCGAAATGTTTTCTCAAAAACATACGATTATTTAATATTTTATTATTACAAACTTTTTAAATTACTTGTCACCTTCAGTAGTATTTGGTATTTTTACTTCATTTTTAATGTAAGTTTTGATTACAAAATTAATTTTTGCTATTAAAAAGACCTTAAATGAATAGTATTCTCAAACTTGTATTATGAGTTAGAAATACTTTCAAATGAAGATGAACAATCATGACATGTTCATGACACCTTGAATCTACTTCGAATTAAATTGTTATACCTATTTCCATTCATATTTAGATGATAGCAATGATAGCTTGTTTTTAAATACACTTAACATAATACTCGTAAAACATTATTTCACAAATAAATAATGTTTACATTCAATGACGATATTGGTATATTAAGTCCGGTTACTCCTTTTCTATTTTATAAAAAAAAAATTTTGAGACCGTATTATTTCTGTCCTAGAATTGGATGTAAAGTTTGAGAGCCACAAATTCTTCTTCTTCTTTTGTCTCAGATCAAAATGGACGGAGTAATGGTATAATTTCACTGAAACGGCAACAAGATATTCACACTGGCCAACAGGTCGCACCCTGGTCGCGAGCTTAAGCCGCGTCTGTCTGGTAAAGGCCTAATTATGCTTGTGTTTGCTTGCTAATGCTTTTTTTTTGCATATGACAGGTAAGCTCTTGGCCTTCATCTCACCTGAAATCATGTCCTTAGCTTATTTCCATTACAGGGTACAGGCCTTCCTCATGGAAACAAATACACGAGGAGTATGGGCCGGTTTGTTGCTTTTTGTATCTGTTTGTCAATTTTCAGACGTTAAACTTCGAATTCGAAGTAGTCGTACCCGAATCCGGGAGTTTTGGGAGGAAGCTGCCCAACGGAACTTGGGATGGGGTTGTCGGCGATCTTATGAAAGGAGTGAGTATCTTTTTACAACATTTCTAACGCTCACATCAATAGTTACACAGGCGACTGATGGACTTAGAAGTGCACAACCGTCCAATAGTTTATAGCGGCGCCGGGCTCACCACCTGTCACGCTGAGTACAGTCACTGCTGGTGATGCGCGGACTATGGCTGTGGACTGCTTTTGCGGTGCTTTTGCCTAGTCTCTGACAAAGGGGATAATAACGTGATTAAATGTATGTATGTGCCTCCCACAGGACTCCACATATACTCACCTCCCTATAACATGGTTTTCCTCAAAATATGGCATGAAGAGACACCTTATGGGCCTGCAGTGACAAGGTTAGACTGGCATTTTATCACATCAGATACTCTTGCATCTGGACTAATCAAGGGAGATGACGCAATTTTTCCGGTTGTTTTAACCAAGTTGTAAATTTGTCCATTTGCAAAAATACGATTCAGAAAACAGCAGGCTACCTCCACTTTGCTAATCTATTAGGTTTTTTGGAGAAGCCACAGATACAGATGTACATAAATAACGCACGTATAACGATTTGTATTAAAACCAAGCGTGTCAACTTAATAACGTCTACTGTGACGGCACAGCCTTAATTTTGAGACGGAAGGTCTGACTGATAGAAAGATACCGTTGCCGCCAAAGCCTCTCTAATTATCACACAACGAGGCATTTTTTTAGGATTTACAGCTTTTCGGACATGCGCAGTGCATTTAATTTTGCGTTAACTATGTTAATGTTTATCTGTGGAAGAAACCCATGTTACAGGGCCAGGGGAATACGTATGCCGGAAGGGAGTTCCGTACACTAGATGTGTGTACAAAAAAGACTGTCTGAATCTTCTTGATCAGGCACGACAAAAAGGTCTCCGTAAATCTCTCTTTTAATTTGTTAAAGGAAACTGATATGGTCGTAGCAGCCCTCACCATGACAGCGGAGAGGGAGGAGGTCATTGACTTCGTGGCACCATACTTCGAACAGACTGGCATTCTTATCGGTAATTTTATGTCATAAGGGTCCCGTGACTCGTTTTAAGAGCAGGTTACACCGCCAGCGAGCGGGCAAGCGAGCTAGGCGGGCATCGTTTCACCTTAAATTTTTCTTCGGTTCACACCGCGAACTACCGAGTAAAGCTGCGTCAGCGATGCGAGCGAAACTAACAAAATATCCAACGATTTCAGCGAAGCTCCTCGTTCACGTGCCGAGCCGTGTGGTAGCTCATTAAGAGAATACTACCAACCCATCTGTGTGGGAAATACATATACTCGTGGGCGGATGAGAATTATGAATGAAAGTACCTGGATTGGATGATGTTGAGCAGGATTTATGGCGATTGAGCTCATGATGAGAGCGTGGTCTCCACGCCTTCCGATTATCCTTCCGACGGCACAGTGTTGGGCGGATTAACACTGATTATTATATGTATTGCACTCGTTGGTTCACTGGTTCATTCTCGGCCGGGCACACACTAAATTTCTCGCAAGATTATGGTATGGCGCAGACACACGCGGATAGATGCGTAGACGACCGCGAGCTCAGACGGAAGCAGAACACTGCTTCAATGCATGAATGGCTGAGTCGATTCAATGCATGAATGGCGCTAGTGTGTATCTAGGTGTCAAACGTCGCACATTCATATTATGGCGCGAACGCCATCTGTTCCTTTGGGTGTCGTAAAAGATGACTAATGAACTTATAACTACACAACATCCAATAGCTTGTAGCGGCGACGGGCTCACCACCTGTCACGCACCAAGACTGCACCTGCACTGCTTGGTGAAGCGCGGACTATGGCAATGGACTGCTTTTACGGTGCTTTAACCAACCTCTGACCCTTGATTATATGTGTGTTTGTTCTCGTTAAGCACGCTCACTCGCCCGCTATCCCGCTCATCCGTCCTGATGATTTCGGACTAGTCGTCGCTTGTCTTTCGAATCACAGTGCAGGTTACATTGCGAACATGAGTGACAATGGGCAGATAGAACGCTAGCCTCGCGCTCTAGCGCCCGCTCCACCTGCTCCGCCTGCTCGCTTGCCCGTTCGTACTTTTTGGGGTGAACCCCATAGTTAAGCTCGCCAATATTCCTCTTAGTTTGTAGTTTTCTTCTCTCGCTTCGCCCGCCCGCCTAGCTCGATCGCCCCCTAACTGGCGGTGTGGTCTGCGTTTTATGATTTTGTGGATGGATTGAGATGCAAGCTAGCTAGGTAGACTATTCATTATTTATACTATTTAGTTTGCTGAAAAAGGGTTCAGCTATGGCAAAAATCAAGTAACAAAAATATCAAAGTTTTCAGTTGGGACCTGAAATCTATTTATATCGAAGCTTTCTTTTATAGGACAAGTAAGGAACAAAGCACAGTAATGTACAATAGTTTACACGCATAATATGAGATAAAAAATCTAAAAATCCCACGTTTTTAAAAATAACAAAATAACCAATAAATAACTATAGAGATTTTAAATCTAATATTATTATTTTATTCTTTTTAACTACGCACAGCGCCATCTATTGATTGGTGGCTTAACACCAATCAATGGACGGCGTTGTGCGTATTCTCCATACAAAACCTGAGAGTTGTTGAAATTTCGACCTGAAAGTGCTCGTAGAAAGTTGAAAGCAGTTGCAAGTTGCATTGTCATCGTTCTCTGAACTATTCCCAAACTTTCAGTTAAAAAAATTGAGTTACAAAAATCCAACCGGACAAATAAATTAAAAACGTGGAAAAAATCACTGAGGGGGGGATGAGTGTTGGCGATCTGAGTTACGACTTACGATGTCTCAAAAATATTGTTTAAAAAACAGTAATATTTCTTTCTCCTATTCCCAGCTATCCGGAAGCCCATTAGAAAGACGTCGCTCTTCAAATTCATGACTGTCCTCCGTACTGAAGTGTGGCTTAGTATCGTCGCTGCTCTCATTCTAACTGGCTTTATGATCTGGCTGCTGGACAAATACTCTCCGTACTCCGCTAGAAATAACCCTGAAGCATACCCTTACCCTTGCAGGTGAGAATAAAAAAAAGTATAAAAAAAATAAATTGGCGCCCAACGTGGGACTCGAGTTTTGGGCGCCATTAGAATAGAAGTATGTGTTGTAACAACCACTGATTGGTGAGTAGAAAAGGCTGTAATAACAACTTGGGCTACTTACAAATACTTAGACATAGCTTACATAAATATAAAATAATAAAAAAATGCATAAACCTTTAAGCCACCGAAATATTATAAATATTATATTATTATGTTTTCTTTAATGATGTAAAATGATGGATTGTTTTCTGGCACCTTATTTGATTTAAGTTTTGTCTTAAAAACCCTAGAAAAAAGTGGTTTTTTCCCTTCCAAAAACTTATCAATAATCTTAGCATTATTGGCGCCCAACGTGTGGTTTTGTCAACAGGGAATTTACTCTAAAAGAGAGCTTCTGGTTTGCCCTGACGTCGTTCACGCCCCAGGGGGGAGGAGAGGCGCCTAAAGCTCTATCAGGAAGGACCCTGGTCGCGGCCTATTGGTTGTTTGTAGTACTGATGCTTGCTACGTTTACTGCGAACTTGGCTGCGTTTCTCACTGTGGAGAGGATGCAGGTAGGTTTTTATTGCACAAGCCTCTACACGCCTTAGTGTCAGGCATAGGCACTTCTAAATGGAGGAATATAAAAGGAGTACGGCCCACAATACCACTGTAACGAGGCGTTATACGAGTATTAGCGACTCTTTGCTGTTATTGCGCTCTGGCCATTTTCTCGTTGTTTCTGTTGTTAAATTGACTGTCAGTATCCTTTTATCTTTCGTTGTTTTGTTCTCGAAATTCATTGCTATCAGAGTCAGCATCTAGAGCGGTTGGCTCATTTTAAACTACTAAAATTATATTGGGTCCTTACCCATGAAATTATTGTTTTTTTTATCTCTTAGTATTTTGTCTGTAACTATTAAGATTCAGAGTATTCCTAAAAAATAATTACCTCGTCTAAAAATAGACTATATTTTTGAGCTCTTTTGATTTGTTTTGATAATTTGTTGTAAGTTTAATTGTGTTAAAATTGGACACGGAGCCAACTCTTTCTAAGTGCCTCCCGAGTACATCATTTTATTTGCATTCATTTAAAAACGATAAATAATTTTTATGAAGTGTGATATTACACATATTACTAAAGCTTGTCTAATGATAGATGCCAAATATTATTATCTTTGGATTTGTCGTTGTAAAGAAAACTGAAAAAATTTTAGTATGGAAAATGCAGAATTCCCCAAAATACAAAACACCAATTTCATAGGTAATAGGACCTAATATTAAATTAAGTGTTGTTGAATAAAATTATTAATGTTTGCTGAAAAGTTGTTACATAGTATATAAAAGTTGTTACATATATAGGCCGCCTGTGTTGCATTGTATTTTTTTCTTTACTTTATTTCTGTGTTTTTATTAGTTGCAATAAAGAATTTTATCTATCTATCTATCTATAGTACGAGTTATACTATATTTATAAAGTTTATAAATTTACCAAAGGCATTATTTGTGCCCTAATATAATTATAATAAATTAAGTGACGTCAGTTTTTGGAGTTTCCTTATCATCGGTCCACCACGTCACACCACGTCGGCCCCAAGCGGATTGGTGGGAGGGAAGGAAACCGTCACAGCCGGGACAAACGGATTAACTTGCATTCCGAAGTATGGAAGAACTGAAGGTCGCACTTTTGGTCACCAATCCAAATTCTCGAAACTTTTTCTTCACAGGAACTCACGACCTCCTTATATTACTCCTGGCCTGTTCCTAATTCTGAGAACTGCGCATCTAGTTTACTTCATTTCATACATACAATCACGACTTTTATCTCCCCTAAGGGTTAGTCAGAGACTAAGCTAAAGTACCGGTAAGGCAGTCCACTGCCATACAGTGTCAGGACGTGATAGGTCCGTCGCTCCTATAAGTTACTGGATCAGTCGAAACCCAACAAGAGATGGGTCGGTAAAAAAAAGAGAAATGATTTTTTGGCAATAATAAAATATATTATCATTACAAAATAAATTTACGTATATCTAATTGCCAAATTGGTCTCAGCATGTGTCGAGGCATTAGCCGCGACCAAAGAGAATATAATCACTACGTTTTAGCCGCGACGCTGGTCTTCCGTGAATGTCAAAGATAAATTAAAAAAAAAAACAAACAAAAAAACGAAATTAAAATTTAAACATAATTAAATAACAATAACACTATTTGAACATTTGCCACAAATAACGGGCGTCTCAGTAAGAGTGCACTTTTTCATTTTAAAATAAAAACACGTATTTTATGAGAATGTTGTGATTTTTTATTGAATTTTAATGAAGACATATTCCGATTAAGTATGGAACAAAATTTTCGGCAATGGGCCCCCACGGCTCTGATGGCAGGCCATTTCTTTTCATGAAATTTTCCACCACTTTTACACAGAGATGTGGCTGTATCTCACCAATGACGCGTTGGATCTCTGATTTCAGCTCAGGAATTGTAGCGATTTTTTTCTTTGAGGTTTTGTGAAATCTTGCGTTTATGCCAAGAAACAATTCCTGAGCTGAAATCAAAAATCCATAACGTCATTGGTGAGATACAGCCACATCACTTCATGAAAAGAAATGGCCTGCCATCAGAGCCGTGGGGGCTTTTGCCGGAAATTTTGTTCCATACTTAATCGGAATATGTCTTCTTTACAATTCAATAAAAAATCACAACATTCTCATAGAATACGTGTTTTTATTTTAAAATGAAAAAGTGCACTCTTACTGAGACACTGAGACAACATTTCTTATCATTGTTCATACAATCCTATCCATGTTTTCTCCGTACTCTTATAAAATTTTATTAAACTTTTTTGTATTCCCCTTCAGACTCCAGTATCATCTCTGGAGCAGCTAGCCCGACAGTCCAGGATCAACTACACGGTGGTGGAAGGGTCTACCATCCATCAATACTTCATCAACATGAAATTTGCTGAGGATACTCTTTACAGGTACATTCAGAACAATATTAGGAACTGACGCCTTATATCCCCGAAAGGGGGCGTGAACACCGACATTTCGCCTGAAATTTAATTGACCTACTTAATTTAATTTCAAATGTACTTAATTTATGTTTTGTATATAATTTGATTTAATTTGTGATAATTAATTTATGTTTTAATATTTGGTTTAGAATCATGTATATTAGAGGTGGGCTAAAGGATGGACTAAAGGGATATATGAATCGGGTGTGAGTGGAGATACGGGACGAGGCAGACCTACGCGAACGTTCCTCGACCAAATTAAAGACGTTCTAGAGAAGGGCCAGGTCAAAAGTACCCGAAATCGCCGAGCATGCACGATGACTGTAATGAGTGTTGATGAAGCGAAAGAAATATGCAGGGATCGTAGCAAGTGGAAGGATGTAATCTCTGCCTACCCCTGTGGGAAATGGGCGTGACTTATGTATGTATGTATGGAGGTGAGCGCTAATGACTGCGACTCAGTTCTACACTAATGCGGGTATTAACGAACGCTATTTTATTTGTACTAATTGTCTGTGTACCAATAAAGTTATTATTATTATTATTATGTCAGATGGTATAGCGCTGTATCAGTCCATCCTGATGTACCCTAAGCTGAAGTCGCGTCCTCATTGTTCAATAATGGTATTTTCCCTTTTCGATTGGGTGTTATTTAAACGGGTAAGTAGCTTAAAATTCGAATTTTGGTCAGCAAAACAATACAAATTGCTCAGCGAAATTAACTAATTGGACAGAATTTATGGGCGGTAAATATTTCTAAATTGGTCCGCAATATAACTAATTAGGTGGCAACATATGGGCAGCAAATATTTCTAAAACACGCCATAAAGTTATTCGCCTGGTGCTGGGTTCATGTCCACCTAACCCGCTCGTCGCTTCACTTTTAATGAAAATCTAACCATTTATATTGCTAACCAAATGTTTTCTCTCTTGCAAGTTTTATTCAGTCTCGGTACAGGCGGTAGGGATCGAACCAGCGACCTCTTGCACTAGTAGTAGGTACCGTTTTTGGGAACTAAGCGAGAACATATTATGTATGCGCTGGAGAGTTTCTGGGTTCGATCCCCGGTGGGGGCAGACGTTTGTGTGATGAATACAGGCATTTGTCCTACAGTATTGGATGTTTATTTTTGTATTGTATATATTCTGAGTATTATGTATTTCTTACCTTTTATTTAATATATTGGGTCCTTACCCATGAAATTGGTGTTTTTTCTCTCTCTTAGTATTTTGTCTGTAACTATTAAGATTCAGAGTATTCCTAAAAAATAATTACCTTGCCTAAAAATAGACTATATTTTTGAGCTCTTTTGATTTGTTTTGATAATTTGTTTGATAAATAGTTTTGAACTTTGGGTATACCATGAGAATCCCATGCATTTGGGGATCGTCGCCATAGTAAAAAATGTCATTTTGCTAAGGTCTATCAGTTGAGATAGGTTTCATTTCTGTTGTGAACTGACTGACTGAGGTTCAGGCGATTGCCTGCCCGCGTAAGAGCGTGGGGAGGGGGTTATTGTAACCTATTACCTTTATATGCATCCACACACACAGAAATAGATAAATGAGAGGGTATTATGAATTATTCGTCAATATTAAGTTGTCTAGATATTTGTTGAATGGGTATACCATGAGAACCCTATGCATTTGGGGATCGTCGCCATAGTAAAAAAGTTACATTTTGACAAGGTTTATCAGTTGAGATACGTTTTATTTCTGTTGGTGTTGGGGATGGTTTTACCCATTGTCCTTTAGCTCGGCAAACGAACGTGTGCTATGCGTGACGTATTGGTGACGTGTGACGCGCGGCCGGGTCCGTCGCGATGTGTGGCCCCCTCCCGCGCTCCTCATACCCCGTGCACCGGCGGCGTGGTGTTGTCACCACTAATCTATTTTGTGTATTTTACGCAGGGTATGGAAGGAAATAACTCTCAACGCGACGTCAGACCAGGCGCAGTACCGGGTTTGGGACTACCCCATCAGGGAACAGTATGGGCACATACTGTTGGCGATCAACGCCTCAGGTAAAGTCTGTGGTGTAAGTTGCTAGGCAGGCAGCGAACAACGGACAAAGGGTAACAATGTATGGACCCTGGAACCAGCTCCAATAGCATATAATAAAGCAAACATAGAAAAAATGTGCTTAATTCAATTTTTTTTTTTTTTTTGTTTTCTATGTCTGTTTGCACGGACTAATTGTGGTGTATTTGGCTTAAAGTATGTGGTTCTATTGCCAACAATAATATTGGGTCCTTACCTATGAAATTGGTGTTTTTATTCTGTCTTAGCAATTTGTCCGGAACTATTAAGTTTCAGAACATTCTTATAAAATAATTGCCTCTTCTAAAAATAGACCATATATTTGAGCTCGAATTATTTAATTTGATAATTTTTTGTAAGTTTAATTGTGTTAAAATTAGACACAAAGACAATTATTTTTAACTGTCTCCCGAATACATCATTTGATTTGCATTAACATAAAAGCGATGAATAATTTTTATCAAGCGTGTTCACACACATATTGCTAAAGCTTGTCTAATGATACATGCCAAATATTATTATCTCTGGATTTGTCGTTGTGAAGAAAACTGATAAAATGTTAGTATGTAAAATGCAGACATGCCCAAAATCTCCATACAAAACACCAATTTCATAGGTAAGGACCTAATATTAGTTATAAATGTATGTAATCTATGCCTCTCTCTCTTCTACTGGGTCCGTAGCTGCGATTAGGTCGTGTTACAAATGTCTGTCTAATTAAGCAATAAATAAACAAGTGAGTCAGTTAACACAGTCGTATTTAGTGTCCATCACCACCCCAGAACCCACGACTATAAGAATACCTACAACACTATCTCCGAAATGGCTGGACCGATTCCAATGAAATGCATGGTGATACCTTATACGAGTATTTTTGGTCAACATTTTAGATACTTTTTACTCCAGAATATTAAAAGGATCCCGTGGGATAGTTGTATTGATTATTACCTATTATACTGATTTTCCAGGACCTGTGCCAGATGCGAAGACTGGGTTCGAGCAAGTGAATGAACACACAGACGCCGATTTCGCTTTTATTCACGATTCAGCAGAGATTAGGTGTGTATCCACGATGATTGTGTTGAAAACGTATCAGCTAGCTCTTAAACGAGGAGGAACTTGCTCTTGAGCAGCTCGGTAGCGTGGAGTACGCTTTGGCTTTCGATTTAAAACAAGGCTACCTTCGCTATGGTCAGGCCATGGATGGGTGACCAAAACTTTGGGATCTCGAGCTCCTCCGTGCTTCGGAAGGCACGTTAAGTTGGTCCCGGCTATTGCGATTGTGTCTACCCACCATCCCGCTTTGGGCCAACGTGGTGTTACGGCATACTCCTCACGTGTGTCTCGATTTGGAAGGCCTGCCCAGCAGTGGGACGTATATAGACTGAGGACCTACACACTAAAAATCGTAACGATTTGCTTACACACAAGGCGATCTAGGAAGCGATTTAGGTCGCTCTCCACTGCTCCGATGTTGGTCCGACATTATCTCTCTTGTTATGTACGTAAGTACACCCTTTAGGCCCGGCGCACATTGTCGGCTTCGGCAAGGAAAGGAATCCTTCGGCATCCCTACATGCAAGCGCACCCTGTCGGCAACTATGCCTTGGCACGCTGCGACGTCCTTAGGGATGCCGAAGCGTCCTTAAGCATGCCGTACCGTCCAAACTTCCCCCGAGTGTTGCCTTGGCGCGGCGGCGGCGTACTGGAGGATGCTGAAGTATCCCGAAGCAACCTCAAGGCCGCCGATGCAGCAACCCCAAGCATACCGAAGCTGTATTTTTGTTACTACGACCATATATCCATATATCGACCATATATCTTCGTTCCCGTTTTCAGATCTTACCTCCTTCCACTCGCCCTAAGCGCTCCTGTGATACCAGATCCCTGATGCTTCCAAAAAGTGACACCAATTTCTTTTAAAACTCATTCTCAGTTCGCGCCGTGTTGCTGTGGAATGAATTGCCATCAGGGATACAAAACTGCCCTTCTATTAACTCCTTCAAATTTAATGTTAAAAAACATTTTCTTGCGATTGGTGCCAACCGGAACCATTAGCACGTAGCATATAAGTGTATTTTTTATAATTTTACATTATCGACTTTTTATTTTCATCTGTATTAATTTCTCAGTTTAGGCATAGTATTATGTATTTATTTTTATTTATTTATATTATTTGTATTTATATTTTATTGAGTTTATATATTGTTTAATTATATATATCATTTTATTTGTTTAGTAATGTATATGTTTGCATAGATTTCTGTTTTGTCTTGTGCACTGGTGTCGCTTCTCTTACATCCTGAGATCTCACACACCTGTAACGGGTTGACTGGAAGATATCCCTACTAGAGATAAGTCCTCCCTTGTATACTTCTGCTTTTTACATTGTTTCTTTTTGTTTATGTGCAATAAAGAGTTACTAATATATTATGGAAATTTCTTTGTTGCCATGAAGTTTATATATGGTGTTATATTGGGTCCTTACCTATGAAATTGGTGTTTTTATTCTGTCTTAGCAATTTGTCCGTAACTATTAAGTTTCAGAACATTCTTATAAAATAATTGCCTCTTGTAAAGAAAGACTATATAATTGAGCTCGTATTATTTAATTTGATAATTTTTTGTAAGTTTAATTGTGTTAAAATTAGACACAAAGACAATTATTTTTAACTGCCTCCCGAATACATCATTTGATTTGCATTAACATAAAAACGATGAATAATTTATATCAAGCGTGTTCACACACATATTGCTAAAGCTTGTCTAATGATAAATGCCAAATATTATTATCTCTGGATTTGTCGTTGTGAAGAAAACTGATAAAATGTTGGTATGTAAAATGCAGACGTCCCCAAAATCTCCATACAAAACACCAATTTCATAAGTAAGGACTTAATATATCACCTTAAATCCTGAGCCGTGCCGATGCCGTTTTAAATAACACATTTTTGACATGAATTTGACAGCTGTCACAGATATCATAACACAAAGAAAAGGCATATTAATCAGTGCCATTTCACCAGGTATGAAGTGACACGGAACTGCAACATCACAGAAGTGGGCGAGGTGTTCGCAGAGCAGCCGTACGCCATCGCGGTGCAGCAGGGCTCGCGGCTGCAGGAGCACGTGTCGCGGGCGCTGCTGGACCTGCAGAAGGAGCGGTTCTTGGAGCTGCTGGCTTCTAAGTGAGTTTTGATATACAGGGTGAAATTTTAATCACACAATTTTACAGGACATTTTAAACGTTATAAAATAATCGGAATAACAATTAAAATTTTAATGAAACATTATGTAAGAAATACAATAACGCAATTCTTAGTTGCAGCTGTCGCGCTGTGTTATTAAATGAAACATCTGTACATTTTTAAAGAAAAGCGTGTATCGAATTAAATGTAATATTTTTTAATACTAATATTTATGTTTTTAATACGTATATTTACCAGTTTCGAGTAAAAGCAACTCAAAATAAGATTTTTTTTTCAATTAAATTTTTTTTCACCCTCACAAATATATCTAATGTTTGCACTAGAAACCCCCCATTAAAATTTGTCAATTATTTTCGATTTCACGCTGTAGATGACCAAACAATTTTAATGGGGAAGAAGAATACTAAGGGCCTGTTTCGCAATCGATAAGTAAAGTCATAATTAGTTACTTGATAAATAATGTACTTCTTAATTATTATATCCTTCCAATAGCATGCTGTAAGTTTCACAGATAATGTGGTGATTAACCTTATTAAGAGATTGTGAAACGCAAGATAAGTTATTATTATTTTATATGTATATATTGTTAAGTATACGAGACTCAGTTTACTCCTCAGCATTTTTCCTTCGCAGGTGGGTTGGAAGACATTTCTATTAGGAATAAGCCCTACCTTTTGTACTCAGTTACCTGTCTTCTTTTGTATTGCTTATTGTATTTTTTTTGTGTGTACAATAAATTGTTAAATAATAAATAAGTGTTCTACACCGCCTCATGAGGAGTTCGGTCGCGGAGTGGTTACTCCGCTTTTGATATCGAAAATAAAGCTATCGTCGCCATGGTCAGGCCTTGGATGGGTGACTAAATCTTTGTGATCTCGAACTTCCCCATGCTTCGGAAAGCACGTTAAAGAGTTGGTATTGGTCGCTATTGCAACTAAACCGCATTGGGTCAGTGTGGTGGTGTTACGGCCCATACTCCGCATGTGTTTTTCAATGAGGAAGGCCCAGCAGGTCCACGGGAGACTCGACGGGGGTCTTGTTGTCTTTACATGTTCAGATTTTTGTCGAGTTTTCAGAATATAGTAGAAATGTAGCAGCAGGCCAAATTGCGCTCAGTGCGCTTTGGCTTCTATTAAAAACAAAGCTACCTTCGCCATGGTCAGGCCGTGGATAGGTGACCAAGGCTTTGTGATCTCGAGCTCCTCCGTGCTTCGGAAGGCACGTTAAGCCGTTGGTCCCGCTCGCATTTGGGACCGTTTCTACGCACCAACCCGCATTGGGCCAGCATGGTGATGTTACGGCCCATACTCCTCATGTGTGTTTCTCCATGAGGGAGGCCTGTCCCAGCAGTGGGACGTATATAGGCTGAGGGCGTAGCTCAAGCACAAGAACCAGATAAATTTTGAAAGTGGTCTATGAGAAAAATGAGACTGGGAACCTCTGGTCTAGTGGCTGAAAGCACCGGGTATTATTCTCCACGGGGCAAAAAAATTTCTGGTGCTATGATAGGTGGCCGAGGGTTTAATGAATGAAATTTCATTGCCCTGCCCTGTTCCCAATTCTATTTGGGGTCGGCGCAAAATGTCTTCCCACTCTCTCCTATCACTCGCTGTTCAAGAGCTAGTGCATGTAAAATGGTGTATAATAAAGTTAGTTCCGAACGTCGCCAAAAGATGGCGCTGCACGGTGTTGCATCGCGCTTACGTTTGCCCGCGATGCAACGCATATATTATTTGAGGTCAATATTAAAGTTGTTACTAACCACCCTGTACATTGGTCCATACATTGGTCCAAGCATTAGTACAATCACTCGCCAAGACAACACTCACTCCCTTCTGTTGAAATAATATATTGCTGTATACACGATATACCTCTGTCAAGTAATTCTGTTCTGTGTAGAAAATATGGTGGTAACAGAGCGTAATACCATTTTGTAAAAGTCAAATTAAAATAAAAGTGCATCTCCATTTCTCCAATTGTTTGATTTAGGTACATAACCACAACACCTTCCTCGTCATATCGTCATTCACTTCATAAATGAAGATGATGAATGATGTGTTGCTTGTATTTTGTGTAACCATATGTTTTTTGGCAATAAAGTGTATAATAATAATAGTTCATTGCACAAAAAAAGTTACATTTGAGACATACACATACATTACGAACAAAATTACATTGCAGTTACAAATAGCAGAAATATTACATTTAGACAGAGGTCCCCAAACCAGGCTAAGCCTGCTTGGGGGCATTGGATAATTTTAAAAATCAAAAACAAATTTAAACCGTTACTATACAAACTGCTTTTTAAGTAAATGATAGAAAACATGAAATTATTGGACCATATCCGTCGGTTTCACGATTTGACACTTTTCAGTCATTCTCGAACCATCAAGCTGTTATTTTGCGGATTATTTACGTGAATATGCCTTCATGTGCTGTTTTGACCTGCAGGAAACAAAGCATAACATTTAATGTTACAAATATAAATATTTCTTTTCATCGGTTGTTCGTATTTATCTGTTTATTTAGTAAAAACTGAAAAATATCAAATGTCAATATAAAAATATACATTGCTTGTTAAAAACTTGGTCAATGTAAATTACGTCGTTTCCAGAAAGCAATGTACATTGTTTTGTGCAATTGTGCAGTTGTAGAACAGCTTTAGTGCAGTGCATGATTTTATTGTACCAATATTTTATCGATAGTCTTCTAGATTCTGGTAATAATTGATAGAGTAATATTTATTATTAATTACGTTTTTAGTTTTCCCTCGGAAAATAATAAAAAATTAAAATAGATCGCCGCGACGGGCGGATGACGGATGACGACATCACCTACAAGTCCAACTACACGAAAAAGGCGAAGAATGGCAAGTTAGGATAATAAATGTTGCGCAGTCAGTAATAGCCATGAGTATGGAACTACTCACAATAATGAATAAAATGTTACTGATTACACTCTAGAAAATATAAATTTACCGGTATGTTATGTATGATTGTCACATTATTTTTTGCATTTTCCTGTTTTGTTAACTTTCTAAGGCGTCTGATCAAAAATCATAGTTTTAATCAACACAGCGTATAAATTGTTTACATTTCAACAGTCGGCGTTAAATATACTTCATTAACCATGTTCAATTTTAAAAAAAAAGTTGCATTTGTAGTTGAACAAAAAATAATAATTTTAAATTTTTCTTGCAGATTCACGAGCTAGTAAAGCGTGTTATACAAAAAGATGATTCTGGATTATAATCAAATACACAATATCCACCAGCGCTCAGAAGTTTTGAGCTTACTCTTCGCTCACATATTATTTGCCAAAAGCATACAGTTATGTTCGAAAAACGTTTTACACGTGCTCACCTCATCCTCAGACTATTAAAAAATGGTATCAGAGCATCAGTGGTGATCCTGTGGTGATTCTGTGGGTAGATGTCGTTGAGTAAGGTCGGGTGGCGTCATGCTGCTCGTCGTCAAGCTAATTCTGTTCAGCTGTAACTGATTATCTAGTATCCGTTTATGTAGTGGCAGTGTTTATAGGCTAAGTGAGGCGTTGGTAGTTTAGTGTGTTCGTAGATGACTATAGTGATTGTGTGCTTGGTGAGTGAATCAGTGACTGTGTGTGTGAAGTTTACGACGAAGTGGATTAACGAGTATGATCCAAGTTGAAGGTTGATCAGAGTAAGGTAGGTAGGGCAACAAGGAACCTCCGGTGGTTTGGAGGGAGGTAGTGTGTTTTCTAGTTAAACGGGATAAGGCACTCATTCAAGGGGAGCGTGTTTACATTTTTATTGACGTAACTGATACTTTTGTGGCCTAGATCCTGACAAGTGATAGGCGTCGTTATTCTAGTGTGATGTTATTCTGTTGCGTTAGTATTCTAGTTAGAATGACTATTCGAATTGTAACAAGCTCAGCCGCCCTGTCCCACACTTACTGCGTCATATATTTTTTAAAATAAATAAATAAATGCTATCTACTACTACTACACTATTCTACGCAGACGAAGTCGCGGGCAATAGCTAGTTCCTAATAAATCGAGCACGATCTTTTCAAAACAGGTGATTATTGTTTTACTAGATGTCAGTGTAACCTTTCATAATTATCGATCATTGTCACATCACTAATACTGCACAATTTAAATGTTACCAGTAGCGGCGCTATAAATAAATGTTATTAGTTAACAAAATAACTAATAGTTAATTATTAACTAATACTTATTTTGATTATTTTATTGAAAAACTTGAAAAACTGCTATAACGCAACATACGCGCATTTTAAACCATGTCAGATATTATAATGATGATTACTTTTGAGATAATATATTTTTTTTATTACAGACCCATTTAGTTTTAATCATCATCATCATCATCATCAGCCTACTCCTGTCCACTGCTGGACATAGGCCTCCCCTAATGCACGCTAGCGCTCGCGATTTTCGGCGTTCTCATCCAGCCCACTCCAGCCAACCGACGAATATCGTCATCCCATCTGGTCGCAGGGATCCTACACTACGTTTACCGAGACGCGGTCTCCACTCGAGAACTTTACGGCCCCAACGGCCGTCAGGTCTACGGCTAATATGACCAGCCCACTGCCACTTCAGTTTGCTAATCTGGTGAGCTATGTCGGTGACTTTAGTTCTCTGTCGGATCACATCATTCCTGATGCGGATGCGGGTGAATTCCGAAGGCGTGGCATGGAAGCTTAGTCGTACTGTTCTTCAAGAAAGGCGACAAGACTGTTGAAGAACTATCGACCGATTTCACTTCAAAGTCTCACGTCTATAAGTTGTTCTCAAGAGTCATCTCGAATCCTCTTACAGGAAGACTTGAAAAAGCTCAACCTCCGGAGCAAGCCGGGTTCCGACGGAGTTATAGCACCATAGTCCACATTCACATGGTAAGGCAGGTTATACAGAAGACAAGTGAATATAACTAGCCACTGTGCATGGCGTTTGTGGACTATGAGAAAGCTTTTGATTCTGTCGAGACCTGGTCTATTCTAGAGTCCTTGCAGAGGTGCCAAGTTGATTGGCGATACATCGAAGTGTTGAGATGTCTGTACGAATCTGCCAATATGTCTATCGAAACCCAGAATGGGCGGACTGACCCTATCCTCCTGCGCCGTGGTGTAAGACAAGGGGATGACATATCCCCATAACTCTTCTCTGCGGCGCTGCAGGATATGTTCGGTACGCTGGACTGGACAAGACGCGGCATTAATATTAATGGCGAGTACATCTCACACTTGCGATTCGCAGACGACATCGTCATCATGGCTGAAAGCCTGCAGGACTTAAAGGAGATGGTGCACAGCCTAGCTGAATCTTCTGAACACGTCGGTCTTCGGATGAACTTGGATAAAACTAAGGTCATGTTCAACGAACACGTTGATCCAGGACCGATCACAGTAAATGGAGTATCTCTCGAGGTTCTACAAGAATTTGTTTACTTGGGGCGAATGCTCCAATTAGGCAGAAACAACTTCGAGAGAGAAGCCAATAGAAGAATTCAGCTGGGCTGGGCAGCATTTCATAAGTTTTGTGAAGTTTTCTCGACACCCATCCCTCAATGTTTTAAGTCGAAAGTCTTCGACCAGTGCGTCCTTCCTGTCATGACCTACGGTGCTGAGACGTGGACACTCACGGCTTGACTAGTCCACCAGTTTAATGTCGCTCAGCGATTTAGTTTTATTTTTCAATTTTACTGAAGGGTTCTTCTATCGGTATATTTATTATGCAGCAGGAACACAAAGCATTTTTTAAACGCACTTTAGTCAGAATTAATAAAGATTTTAAAATTTATTCAAAAGTTTTAAGTAAATTTTGATTATTTTAATTTTAAATTTTTTATTTATCTGACAACACTGTGCAAATATTCTGCACAAAATTTTGCAAATCGTAACGGCAGATATTTTATCTACGTGCTATGTAAATATTGACGGGTAAAGTAAACTAATGCTTAATATCAAACAATAAAGCATATATTTCAATGTAAACTTTTTTACTTAGATCTTTCTTTTCTATGTCGACCTATTGTATTGAACTACGAATCACATACTTACCAGCGTTATATGTGGTGACAATGAGAGCATACGCTTATTTGTGTGCGAGAGGCGACACTGGTTACCGTACTAAATTGTTTATATTATCAATCTATTAAGAAGCGAAGCGGCTCTCAGTGATCTGTGGTATAACCGAATTGTAGACTCGCGCTTGGATAAAGTCATATCTTCCAGCAAATATTAGTGTAATTTTTCTACTTACCCTGGGAAACAGACTCCAATAATGAATGTTCAGCTCTCTGTATAATCTTCCGCCTCTTTCTGCAAAATTTTCTGGTCACAATCTCCCCGTCTATATCTTTATCCTCTCTTGCAGGTACTGGAACGAGACCGCGCGCCAGGCGTGTCCTGACGCTGATGAGTCAGAAGGGATAACCTTGGAGAGTTTGGGTGAGATGAGTTGTTTATTTGATAACATCGTTGCAATCGTGCATTTACAAAAGAAAATTGTCGGGAGGCGGGACTTCATGAAAAATAAACAAGCTCGATGAATATTTCAACTGCTTTTTTGCCTAGCATGTCGTAAAAGGCGACTAAGGGCGTATTGGGTACTGGGTCTGTGATCGTGTGGCGATGAGCTAGCCACTTGTCACTACTCTTCCACGATTTTTCATCTGACCAAACCCAATTTTGTATGGCTAAATGTGGTCTTAATGAACACAAGGTGTCAACATCTTAAGCCACCCCTTGCACTCTGCCTACCTCTTCGGGGATTACAGGAATGATTGTATGTATGTATAACTAATCATGACGGCTACTGCCAACAATCCCAACGGATTGAAATGGTCTCAAGTTGAATTATTTAAGAGCCTTCGTGTATTGCAATACGGCTACTGCTTACTTCAGTAATGATGACGAAATATGATTTAAGAGTTTTTAGCGGCGTTTGACTATGGCGGACGTCATTTTTATTTCGATCATTGTATATGTTTCGGAGAGGATCTTGTTGCGTAAAATCTGTGTAGTTTTGTGTAATAAGAGTCTGTGTTGACGAGCAATGTGGAGGATCATTGAAATAATCGTCAAGTGGTGTGATAAAGAATGGGATTTTTATCGTGGTAATCCACCTCCTCCAAGAAGCACCACAGTGTCTACCATCGATCGTTTGACGCCAAACTCTCCCAAGATGCATTGAAATGCATTACACTAGCATTTAATGTAAATTACTGAACACATAATTACGAAAGACATGGCTGTTATGGGCTCAGTTTCCGTTGCCGTCCATTTATAGGGAGAATTTTACCAAAATAAAACTAGCAGAGGTGCAGAGAGGTCCGGTCTCTAGCAGAGAGGTCCGGTCCCCATGTTACAGGTCTGTTGCCATGCACCGGGCACAATAAATAATAATAAATAAAAAAAATATATCCTTCGACTTTCACACCTATCAACTAGTCCCATTTTAAGCAACCAAATGCTGCTTGTCTTACGGATACTAGATGACGGACAAATATATTTAATAGATAAATACACATAATTATTCAAATAAATATAATATTATACATATATAATGAACATCCAAGACTGGAGAACAAATGTCTGAAAATTCATCACCCAAACACTTGCCTCCACTGGGGATCGAACCCAGGACCTTTCAAAATGGCGACGCCTTGAGACCGGCGTACAGACCACTCGACCACGGAAGTCGTCAACAATGTGAGGCAAGCGATATTCACTACAGTTGATTGTGAATATCGCATAAGTTTTATTCAAACTTAGTGGTACAGGCGGTGGGAATTAGCCCGACTACCGCGTTCGAGCGAACGAGTGCCCCGATCGTCCCATCTTTTTTTACATATGACAGGTAAGCTCTTGGCCTTCATCTCACCTGATGGTAAGTGACGATTAGGCCGTGGAAGCGAGCTTCACCTGTAATCCTCAACAACTGAGGAAATGGCTATCTTACCTCTGATTGCCGGAACGCAACAATGCTTATAACATTGTTATTATGGCGACAGATTTAGGTAAGACGGTGGTAGCTAGCCAGGCGGGCTTAGAAGCCCTACCACCAACCAAACAAGCAGAAAAACTTCGGACCTCCCGATCAACACCCCGTGGAACCATTACACCAGAGAGGCGGTCAAAAATACCTCCCCACCCCTTAAGTGTGTAAATTGACAATTTTCTTTTTTTTTTGTAAAATTCTCCCATGTTGGGAAGGCGAAGCCCATACAGCCAAGTCTTCAGTATTTTATTTCTTCAGTAGTTTGCATTGAAATTCTAGTGTATTGCATTTCAATGCATCTTGGGAGAGTTTGGCGTCGAACGATCGATGGCAGACACTGTGGTAGTACCACGATAAAAAACTTATCACTTTTCACACCACTTGACGCCTATTTCGATAATCCTCCACATTGTACATCATCACAGACACTTATTACACAAAACTACACTGATTTTACGAAACAATATCCACTCCGAAACAATATTACAATTATCGAAATAAAAGTCACGTCCGCCATAAGTCAAATGCCGCCAAAAACCCAATTTTCTTTTTTTTTAGGTGGTGTCTTCATTGCCACCCTATTCGGGTTAGGTTTAGCAATGGTAACTTTAGTGTGGGAAGTATTATACTACAAACGCAAAGAGAAGAACAAAGTGCAAACCATAGACGCTAAAATAGAGAAGCCGGCATTCATAGACGAGAACAAACTTGACAACGTTAGACAGAGAAAGAAAATGAAAGGGACTAAGTTTGGTAAAGATGATGCCAGAGTTGGCAACGAACTGTTTGGCCAGTTGGCCAAGTTTGACAGAACTGGCAAAAAGGGTGTCACTATTGGTGACAGCTTCAAGCCGGCGTTGGAAACGCGCGTGTCTCATATCAGTGTGTACCCGAAGAGTGATTATAGGCCTTAAGTCGACGGGTTATAGTTTATATTTGTATGCACTATAGATACAAAAGTTTTTTGCATAATTCTAGATTGTGTTTGTATTTGTATGTAGGTACTGAAAAATGAAATAATATGAATTATTATAAATTAATTTGAATTATTATTTAACCGTTATGTTATTCAGACGTTCAAAACCCATCATCCTTCTCATAACCGAGAGCCGTGTGGTAGCGGCTCATTAAAACAACACTACCAACCCATCTCTCCCCTTGGGTGTCGTAAAGGCGACTAATGGCCTTAGAACTGCACAACATCCAACAGCTTATAGCGGCGCCGGGCTCACCACCTGTCACGCTGAGTGCAGTCGCTGCTGGTGAAGCGCGGACTATAGCAGTGGACTGCTTTTGCGGTGCCTTTGCCTAGTCTCTGACTAAACCTTCAGTGCGAGCATAGAACTTCGATAGTCGCCATATTTGATCGACAAAAGCATCCGTCCCTTTCACTCTTTAGTTATCTGTCAAATTTTTAAATTTTTTCGACAATTGTCGATCTTAGACGTCAAATTTGGCCTATCGAGGGCCTATCGAGAGTTCTATGCTCGTAGCGCTTAGGGGATAATAATCGTGATTATATGTATGTATGTTCTTGTCATATCCTGTATTTCCGCTTCAGCACAGCAGTTAGCACGGGATGGCGCAACGTGGGATAAATACCACTAAATAAATATAAATAAATATCTTCAGATATTCACACCTATCAACTAGCCCCATTCTATCTAAGCAACTAATGCTGCTTGTGTTACGAACACTAGATGACGGATAAATATATTTAATAGATAAATACATATAAATATTCAGAAAATATACAATACTTAAATAATCATTCATGACTGGAGAACAAATGCCTGTATTCTTCACACAAACACTGCCCCCACCGGGGATCGAACCCAGAACCTCTCGAGATGGCGAACGCCTTGAGACCGGCGTACAGACCACCCGGCCACGGCGGTCGTCGAAAATCCATCACCTTGGTCTTCATCTCATTCAAGGACCATCCACATATTATTATACAGGGTGTAAACTTTAAGTGTGGTCAGGCGAGTGTTCAGATTTAGTAGGATTTATATATAACTCAACTGACTGACATAGTGATCTATCAACGCACAGCCCAAACCACTGGACGGATCGGGCTGAAATTTGGCATGCAGGTAGATGTTATGACGTAGGCATCCGCTAAGAAAGGATTTTGATTAATTCTACCCCCAAGGGGATAGAATAGGGGATGAAAGTTTGTATGAAACTTTGTCAATTTTAAACCGATCGGGCTGAGACTTTGCATGCATAAAGCTACTATGACGTAGGCATCCCTGAAGAAAGGATTTTGATGAATTCCACCCCTAAGGGGTGATGAAGACGTTCGCTTAAATAGGATTAATCAAAGTAACAATTCTACGCGGACGAAGTCGCGCGCTAAAGCTAGTAACAGATATAAGAAAACGTAAAACTGATATCGAAAGTGTTTGGGATGCTAAATGTATGAGAGCGTCTCAACTCATTATTTTTAATATAACTTCTTTAATTTAAAAAACATATCAATGTGACATTACTCATTGGGTGACGCAGTTCGATATAAGTTTGAAGTTTTTTTTTTACATACGACAGGTAAGCTCTTGGCCTTCATTTCACATGATGGTAAGTGACGATAAGGCCGAAAGTGGAAGCGAGCTTCGCCTGTAATCCTCAACAACTGAGGAACTGTCTATCTTACCTCTAATTGCCGGAACACAACAATGCTTATAACATTGTTATTATGGCGACAAATTTAGGTAAGACGGTGGTAGCTAGCCAGGCGGGCTTAAAAGCCCTACCACCAACCAAACCGAGCAGAAAAACTTCTGCCCCCATGGGGAATCGAATCCGGACCTCCCGATCAACACCCGGTGGTGTGAACCACTAGACCAGAGAGGCGGTTATCAGGCGCTTATTCTGTTTTATTTACATGGAAGCGCCTGACCACACTTACCCCTTACTAATAAATGAGTTATAAGGAAGGAATAGTAATTCTGACAACTACTGTCTTTTGAATCTCTGACGAAGACAAAACACTGAATAACTACACACACAACTACACACACATAACTACACTCTATAACTATGTCATTTATATATAGTAATTTATATATAGTAGTTTATATATGCACCTTATATATGTAAGTATATTACACCTAGCTTTTCTTTAATTCTCTCTCTCTGCCCAAAGGTTGCCTGGAAGATATTGCTATTAGCTATAAGGCCGCCTGTTTTGCATTGTTTTTTTTCTTTACTATATTTCTGTTTTTATTAGTTGCAATAAAGAATTTTATCTATCTATATATCTATCTATCTAACTATATCAGCCAAGAATTTTGTACTCTATATGGATGCCAAACTCCCATACAATAGCACGAGGCAATGTTTTGTCTCGATCAGTAGGTGTTCCCTCTCATTCTATCACTATTTATGAATGAAGCCTATCCGTGGGATATCCTCTTCCTCTCTTTCTATCCATAGTTTCTGTCTCACCTGTCATATTTACGCCATTTTGACGCCTAGACTGAAAATTGTTACAAATTTTTGTAATTGAATATTTTAAATAAAAAATTATAAAAACTGGTGATGTCGTGCGTTGTTTTATGTTGTGTAAGTGAGTGATATCCTGGATGTACATTATCATTTCACAGGTGAGTCAAAAATCATATATTAAATGAGAGTATTTGTTTGAGAAATTTGTGTGTATTTTTGTGTGACGTCATTAGTAGTAATAGAAAGCTTTACAACGAAATGACAAACTCATTCATTAAAGTGATAGAATGAGAGGGAACACCTACTGATCGAGACAGAATTGCCTCATGCTATTGTATGGGAGTTTGGCATCCATCATACAGTACAAAATTCTTGAATTCAGCCTTATACCTCGTTTATTAGTAAGAGTGTTAATGTTAACACTCTGTATAATAAATGGCTAGGATTATTGATTTCTCAAAAATCCAATGATGCAGTTTTTGTTTTAAGAGTTTTTCGATATTTTTTATAGTTTAGGATTTGGACCGAAAGGCCTACTTAAAAAATTCACCTGTAGAAAGGGAATCCCATCTCAAAATAATAAAAATCTTTTATCTCTTTCTTTTTAATTGTCTTTTTATATAAATTTTTGCATATATTTCTGTTTCGTCTTGTGCACTGGTGTCGTTTCTCTCGCAACACGAGATCTCACACACCTGTGACGGGTTGACTGGAAGACGTCCCTATTAGAGATAAGTCCTCCCTTGTATACTTCTGTTTTTTATGTACTGTTTTTTTTGTTTATGTGCAATTAAGAGTTAATTATATACTCTTACTCTTTATTGCACACAGAAAAAAAAATACACAATACATAAAAGAAACAATAGTTGGCAAAGGCGAACTTATCCCCTAGAGAGATATCTTCCAGTCAACCCAAACAACCAGTCCAAGAGTAGGTGTGTGCACAAACACAAAGATCTTTTGACAAAATACAATTTAAGTTAAAAGAGTTTAAAGAGTTTAAATTCATTTATTTTCACCAAAATGTCCTCGCAGTGGGGTTCTCGAGCAACACATCGCTGGTATCCAGGGTTTTCTTGCCAAACTCGATCCTGAAGTGGTCCTGGTTGAGGAACTCCCCGTCATCTATGTCTTTGATGAGTGTCCGCACCCTCTCCTTGGTGGAGGTCACGAAGCAAGCAGCTAGCTTCATCTCTAGTTCTGCGTTGCGCAAGCCTATGCAGTATGACCTGGAAAGTCGATACAGGGTCTAATTTGAGGCAGTTATATAAATAAAGGGTGTTATTAAAACGGTCAGCAAAATATTCGAATTTTGGTCAGCGAAAAAATAAAATTGGTCAGCAATAATGATGTGAAATTTTAATTTATTCTCGAAAAAAGGGGTAGTTCTGCTGGCCAGCGATCCTAGGTAACGATCGTATTAAATTTTATAAAAAAAAAATGATATGCGAAAAACAAATGCCAATTGAGGCTACTGTTTCAATTTGAAACAATCTTTTAGTGTTAATAGCCTATTTATTGAGGAAGGCTATAGGCTACATACCATCACACTATCTCAAACTAACTATTACGCGGACGTAGTCGCGGGAAGTTCTCTCTTAGTATTTTGTCTGTAACTATTAAGATTCAGAGTATTCCCAAAAAATAATTACCTCGTCTGAAAATAGACTATATTTTTGAGCTCTTTTGATTTGTTTTGATAATTTGTTGTAAGTTAAATTGTGTTAAAATTGGACACGGAGACAGCTCATTTTAAGCGCCTCCCGAATACATCATTTGATTTGCGTTCACATTAAAACGATACATAGTTTTTATGAAGAGTGATACCACACATATTGCTAAAGCTTGTCTAATGATACATGCCAAATTTTACTATCTTTGGATTTGTCGTTGTGAAGAAAACTGAAAAAATGTTAGTATGGAAAATGCTGAGTTCCCCAAATTCTTATTATTTTGTCAAGGGTGCCTTACCTGGAAGCTCTCGCGAGTGCCGCTGTCATGGCTAATATCTCTGTTCCTGCTTCGGCCAATCGATTCAGTTCTCTGAAACGTATACACGTAACGATAACATAAAAGATCACGCTGTCTAAGGGTTATGAGATTTTAACACCGAAATTTCGCGATACGGTCCAATTTCGTGTATTTGTTTCAAATATTTTATAGGGATATAAAAAGTTATGATTAAAGATATGCAAAATTACCTTGAAATCTGTTTAGCCATTTTGGAGATTACCCGTAAGGGCTATACAGACAGAAAACAAAATAAAAACAAGTTTTTGGTTATTTTCCCTGTTTTCTGGAGAGGGAGAGAGAGGGAGAGGGAGAGAGAGGGAGAGGGAGAGAGGGAGAGAGGGAGAGAGGGAGAGAGGGAGAGAGGGAGAGAGGGAGAGAGGGAGAGAGGGAGAGAGGGAGAGAGGGAGAGAGGGAGAGAGGGAGAGAGAGAGAGAGAGAGAGAGGGAGAGACAGAGAGAGAAAGAGAGAGAGAGAGAGAGAGAGAGAGAGAGGAGACAGAGAGAGAGAGAGGAGAGAGAGAGAGAGAGAGTAGGTGTCGAATGTCCGTCATCATTATCCTGCCCTTTTCCCAATTTCATTTGTAGTCGGCGCAACGAGTCTTTCTCCTCCACTCTCCTCCATCACACGCCATCTCAACATTCACTCCCATTCTATCCATGTCCTCATTCACACGATCTATTCATCTCTTCTTCGGTCTTCCTCTCCCTGCATTACCATCCGCTCTCATATTCATTACTCTTCTCGTTACATTCTCATTCTCTCTCCTCAAAACATGTCCACACACGACAGCCGCTTTTCTCTCAACTTCTCTATCACTAGAGGTCGAATGTCTGTACATAGAAAAAAAAGCTTTAAACCAAGTCAGGGGGATGTAACAGTGGGAAAATACCAAAAAATGATTTTTATTAACGTCTGTTTCCCAATCGGTTTGTACGGGCTAATCTCTAAAATGGCTGGACCGATTTCAAAGTGATTTTGCATGCTGATTATATCCCTGGTCAACATCTTAGATACTTTTCATTCCGGAAAATTAAAGGGTTCCCGTGGGATAGTTAAAAAAAAACATTGTAACCGCGGATGAAGACGCGGGCAACAGCTAGTTAGACAGTGAAATAATAATAAACTAATAGTTAGCTTTAGTTTGCGTTAGTCCCGTGTTGGTCCGGGACACAACAATAATGTACCAACTGCTTTTCTTGCCAAGCATGTCGTAAAAGGCGACTAAGGGCGTATTGGGTACTGTCTCTGCGATCGTGTAGGCGATGAGCTAGCAAATCTTTCACGATTTTTTCATCTGACCAACCCTATTTTTGTGCGGCTAAATGTAGTCTTAGGGAACACAGTGCTCCTTGGACTCTGCCTACCCCTTCGGGGATTACAGGCGTGATTTTATATGTAGTTAGCTTTAAATGCAGGTGTTAAGGGCAGCTTACTCATAAAAAATTGCCATACACTTTATTAAGGCAGTTGCCACACTCGAAAAATGCCCTACATGCAGGTAGGGCAGTTGCCCTAAAATTTTGCCCTACTCACGTAAAAGCCTTCGCTACGTCGACTCCGTGCCTGCTCATGAGTGTCTCGGATGCATATTTCATGCGAAGCACGCAGTACTCTAAGTATTCTGATGGAGCCTTCAGGGTGGGGTGGAGGTATTCTGACAGGTACAGGTTCAGCTTCGGGTCGTCTTTTTCCTGGAATAATAGTTTTACGATGGTTTTAGTGATGGACTTAGAACTGCACAACATCCAACAGCTTATAGCGGCGCCGGGCTCACCACCTGTCACACTGAGTGCAGTCGCTGCTGGTGAAGCAAGGACTATGGCAGTGGACTGCTTTTGCGGCGCTTTTGCCTAGTCTCTGACTACCTTTAAAAATGAAAACTGTAACATAATGGCCATTATGCAACAGGTTGGACTCATTATGCAACACTTATTTTTCTTAAAAACGCACAAAACTATGGCAAATGTTTACCAGACAGCCAAAAATAAATAAAATTTATTAAACTTTTTGTTTTATTTCTTTGAATGAGTGTAGATAAAGTAGTGTATGTAACTGCAAATAACTCGGTATTAACGTTCGGATAGGCAAATGAAGATGAATAATTACCGACCTGGTGTCTATCTGCTAGAACCTTCTTGAGTATGAACGTTGGATGCAGTAGTGGGTTTCTGATCTGCTTGATTTCTTGGGCCATTGCTTTGCCAGCGTGGTGGATTCCATTGATAGCTACAACAGAAGACAGTAGTTAGAAGAGAAGAGAAGATGGATGTATTGTGTGAATGATATGATGAGGGAGTGAGTGGTGATATGGTAAGCTATAGGGCAGAGTGGCGGAGAAGAAAATGTGCTTCTGACTCCAAATAGTTTGGGAACATGGTAAAATAGTTTACAAAGGGCTGTAGCGGCTACGTCGTAGCGCGCTACGATATCAAATAACCGAGAAATGGTTGATGATGAAGTACGATAGTGAATAATAATATTGCATACATACATACAATCACGCCTGCAATCCCCGTAGGGGTAGGCAGAGTCCAAGGAACACTGTGTTCCTTAAGACCACATTTAGCCATACAAAAATTGGGTTTGGTCAGATGAAAAATCGTGAAAGAGTAGTAACAAGTGGCTAGCTTATCGCCTACACAATCACAGACCCAGTACCCAATACGGCCTTTGTCGCCTTTTACGACATGCTAGGCAAGAAAGGCAGATGGTACATTCTTTTTCTTGGCATTTTCTTTTCAATAATATTGGTGTCAAAATAATACTAGACCTACTGTATACAACAATAAGGCGCATACAAGATTGGCGAGTCTGAATCACGATGGCAGAGTTTCCAAGATAGCTTTATATTGGGTCCTTACCTATGAAATTGGTGTTTTTTTCTCTCTTAGTATTTTTTCTGTATCTATTAAGATTCAAAGTATTCCTAAAAAATAATTACCTCGTCTAAAAATAGATTATATTTTTGAGCTCTTTTGATTTGTTTTGATAATTTGTTATAAGTTTAATTGTGTTAAATTTGGACACAGAGACCACTCTTTTTGAGTGCCTCCCGAATACATCATTTTATTTGCATTCACTTAAAAACGATAAATAAATTTTATGAAGTGTGATATTACACATATTACTAAAGCTTGTCTAATGATAGATGCCAAATATTATTATCTCTGGATTTGTCGTTGTGAAGAAAACTGAAAAAATTTTAGTATGGAAAATGCAGAATTCCCCAAATTCTCCATACAAAACACCAATTTCATAGGTAAGGACCTAATATATATACATGTTCCGACGAATAACAGTAGGACCGCGGTCCCCGAGCGTACACATTTTCGCCGAGGATGCGGTACACCTTTCCCGCACCCCACAGCCAGCTTTATTTATTTATTTAATAGCAAACTTTACAGCTTATAAATTTCACATCATAATCTTTAACTAAAATGCATACATAGCCAATTAAAAAGTTTGTCATCTTAAATTTTGATTGACGGGCGGAATAAAGTAAACAAGTTGTAAAAATACAAAGGTGCTGGTAGAATATAACCTCTTCCTTTTTTTGAAGTCAATTAAAAACACAAAAATGTTCTGTCCGTGTGTGTAATGTGTGGGTATGTGTTTGTACGCGTGCATGTGAGTACAGTCTGAAGTGTGAAGCTCTGTTTACTGGGGTCGACACAGTGTCTGAAATACTTGAGACATAAATTGAGAACGTGCCGAGAAGAAAATGTCTACGTCGCTGAACCTGTCCTCGAAAAAGCACTTTCGAAAGCGATTCTGTGCAGCACAGAGTGAGCCGTGTAGCTCGACCTGGTGGAGCCTGTGTAAAGGCAGCGCATAGGCCCACGACGCCTTGATCGAATTGTCGTCATCAGCCTATAAACGTCCCACTGCTGGGACAGGCCTTCCTCATGGAGAAACACATGAGGAGAATGGGCCGTAACAACACCACGCTGGCCCAATGCGGGTTGGTGGGTAGAAACGGTCACAAATACGACCGGGACCAACGGCTTAATGTGCCTTCCGAAGCACGGAGGAGCTCGAGATCACAAAGTCTTTTCACCCATCCACGGCCTGACCATGGCGAAGGTAGTTTTGTTTTCGATCGAAGCCAAAGCGCACTGACCACTACGCCACCGAGCTCCCCTGATCGAATTGTAAAGGTGCGGTGCGGTAAAGGTATTACAGCATTCACCACATCATACAGGAACTTCATACCTGCGACTAAGCGCCTTTTCTCCAGGGATCCTATATGTACATTTTTTTTTATGGGATAGGGGGCAAGCGAGCAGACGGGTCACTGATGTTAAGCAACTACCGCCGCCCATGGACACTCGCAACATCACTATATCACGATACATCTCAATACATCTCACTACATCATTCATACACATGCGTACATATCACACCTCTATCCCCAGAAGCGTTAACACTCATCTTTCGCCAGATATGCTTTACAGCCGTCGCAACGTAAATACAGAAAAGAAAGGACGCGGACACGACACTTTCTTGACGGCCTATTTAAAAAACACATAGTAAGGACACGGCGCGGGCCTGCGCGGGCGCAAGCGGGGCGCGGGAAGGACGCGGAGAGCAGGTCGTCGCCCGCTTGCCATTGTGTAGTGAGCCTCTTGCGTCGGTTAGTTAAAGCCATGTGTACGCCGGGCGTCACGCCCGTTCCTTATCTTTTCTTACAAACATATAATCACGACTATTATCCCCTAAGGGTTAGTCAGAGACTAGGCAAAAGCACTGCAAAAGCAGTCCACTCCCACAGTCCGCGCTTAACCAGCAGTGATTGCACTCAGCGGGACAGGTGGTGAGCCCGTCGCCGCTATAAGCTATTGGATGGTCGTGCAGTTGTAAGTTCATTAGTCGTATTTTACGACACCCAAGGGAAGAGATGGGTTGGTAGTATTCTCTTAATGAGCCGCTACCACACAACTCAACCGACGACCGACGTCTACCGACGTCTGTTCTTGATGTTTTAAAAAGTCGTATCGGCGCCCTGTCTGCGACGGGTCCGCGCCCTGTCCGTGTCTTGCGTCTGTTCTGTATGGCCGGATACTAAGTAATAAAAACCATCGGCTGGCGGAACTGCGCGAAGAATTTTATCAGAATAAAAGAAGTGGATGTTGAGCTGACGAGTGACAGAGTAGAATGGAAGAAGAATACATTTTATGCCGACCACACCTATTGGAAAAAGCAAGAAGAAAAAGAGGTTGGCGGCACTCACCAATAAACATATTGATAGAATCGAAGCTGTCGCCCCTCACCGCTAGATGTCGCAGGTCTTCGAGCAGCCTGGTGCACTCTAACTCTTGCTCCAGTGCTGGGATGGCTAGTAGTTTCAAAATGGCCGCCAACCCGTGGTTCGCCATGAAGTTTCTGCGAGGAATAAGTCAACCTATTGAGGAGTTCGGTGGTGTAGTGGTTAATACGCTTTGGCTTTCGATATCGAAAACAAAGCTACCTTCGCCATGGTCAGGCCGTGGATGGGCGACCAAAACTTTGTGATGTCGAACTCCTCCGTGCTTCGTAAGGCACGTTAAATGTTGGAAATAATAGGTCTTTCCCTATGAAATTGTATTTTGTCTGTTAGTATTTTGTCTGTAACTATTAAGTATACAGTATTTAAAAAAAATTATTACCATCTCTAAAAAATAGCCATATTTTTAAACTCTTTTGATTTGTTTTGATAATTTGTTGTAAGTTTAATTGTGTTATAATTGGACACGGAGACAACTCTTTATGAGCGCCTCCCGAATACATCATTTGATTTGAATTCACTTAAAAATGATAAATAATTTTTATTAAGTGTGATATCACACATATTGATAAAGCTTGTCTAATGATACATGCCAAATATACTAAATAACTTTGGACCTGTCGTTGAAAAAAAATTGAAAAAAATTTAGTATGGAAAATGCAGAGTTCCCCAAAATCTCCATACAAAACGGCAATTTCATAGGTTAAGACCTAATAGAAATTTAATAAACTAAAAATCGTGTGTATAAACATATAAGCGGTAACTAAGTAACAAGCTTTCATGAACTTTTCTCAATAAGTAGCCTATTCAACACTGAAATATTTTTTAAAATTTAAACATCAGCCTAAATTGGTGGAATTGAAAATTTACTCCTACTCTATTATTAGAGGCAAAGTTCATAATGGCGTAAATTTGTCCTTCATTTTTCTGGGAGGCGTTACTAATTTTTTTAACATTCACCGCATGGCCATTCCCATTGGAATATCGGGATAAAAGGTAGCCTATGTCCTTTCTCAGGCTCTAGACTACCTGTGTATCTTTCGGGTAAATGGGCTCCGTAGTTTTGACGTGAAAGCGAGACAGACAGAGTTAATTTCACATTTATAATATTAGAACATACATACATATATATCGTCATCAGCCTATATACGTCCCACTGCTGGGACAGGCCTTCCTCATGGAGATACACATGAGGAGTACATACATATAATCACGACTATTATGCCCTGAGGGTTAGTCAGAGACTAGGCAAAAGCACCGCTAAAGCAGTCAATTGCCATAGACCGCGCTTCACCAGCAGCGACTGCACTCAGCGTGAAAGGTGGTGAGCCCGTCGCCGCTATAAGCTATTAGAGGTTGCAGTTCTAAGTCCATTAGTCGCCTTTTACGACACCCAAGGGAAGAGATGGGTTGGTAGTATTCTAATGAGCCGCTACCACACGACACCACTATAATATTGGTATGGATTCAAAATCCAATCTAAGCCAATGCCAGTTAGTAGCATTTCTTACCTACACATGGCCATCTCCATCTCAGTGTCCGGGTTCTCGTAACCATCTGCCAGTCCCGCCGTGAAGAACTCGGCGCTCTCGCTCGCATACATATCCACCACCGCGTTTCCTATCGTCGATCTTATTGTTGACACCTCTGATAGCGGCTTACCTGGTGAAAGTTGTGTCCGTTCAATACTCATGCACTGTATTAGACGGATCCCTATCTGTTTGCATAAAATTTTCAAGCATAATATGAATTGGCATACACTAAATATACTTACGTATCAATATATTGGCATAAAATTTTACGCGTAATTATTTACGCATAATTACACATGGCATAACCATCTTGAGGCATAATTAACTATTCGCATAAAATTTTAGAAATAATTATCAATAAAAAAATATCGATTCTAGCGTATCGCCGGCCGCTGCCACGCACGCTCGCTTTGCTCGCTCGGCTCGCGCGTTGAGGGTACAGTTCTACCTAACATTCCTCCTCGCTTCGCTCGTCTTCGTTCCTAATCGACTTTACATCATAATCAGACCAACCAAGATGCAAAAATGGCGAGCGATAGAGAGTGAAAGATGAAGAAATGTGCCGACCTGTAATAAAATTAGGAATAAGTCCTGAGAACGAGGGAGAGCCACATATCGTCGAAGACATAATAACAAGAATACATGCTGACTTCGGAATGATCATGACATATAGACGCTATCAGCAATGATAAGCAATGCAGCAGCCTAAAAGGTCTAAAAGACCATTTCCGTCTGAGAGGCGCAACGTTAGGCTCTTCACGAGTATAAAGATCTCACAAAAGTCTCGGGAACTCGCTGTATGCGACGCCGGACCGTTTACAGTTCTTTGCGGGAGGCATATGCCCAGCAGTGGGCGTCTCTGGCCTGAGATGATGACGCTGGTCGATGAACAAGTATCCTTTCTCAAGGGTTCTCCTTTCACTTTTCCCAGTAAGTAGCTTCACGAATGTCTTCGTCTCTTCCATCTTCTGTCCCTCTTTGAAATTTTAAAGTCAAGGTCAATGTATGTATTGTCGTGCACTAGCAGTGCCTCGTCATATTTTATCTGGGCTTCTACGGAAGATTAGTGTTGTGAGTTGTGTTTTTGCAACAATATACTGAATGTCTTTTATGTGGCACATTTTTATTGTATTATGTGTACCTAGTTTGTAAGTTAAGATGTCACAGAATAAACACTTTTTCTTTCTTTCCTCATGATCACATTCACGTCAGCTTGACGAAGTCGACGCAAGCATACTTTCTTAAAGGTTCTCCTATCTTCTCTTGACTGTTTAAGAACTCACCGAAAAGGTTACCTGTCACTGGTCGCCAACTAATAGGCAATTAGGTTCTTCTTCCTTCTTTTTTCCAACAAAGTAGCGTTGACACGCTTCTTGCCCTTTTCCCACTCTAGGTGGGGTCGGTACAACATGTCTTCTTCTTCCATTCTCCTCTGTCACTCGTCAGTTCAACATCCACTTCTTTTATTCTCATGTAATTCTTCACGCATTCAATCCATCGCTTCTTTCACTCTAGGTCCGTACACATCCATGCTCAGCATCCTTCTTGTAATGTGACATTCATCCCTCCTCATCACATGTCCACACCACGCTAACCTATTGCGCCTAATCTTCTCTGTCACTGGCGCTACTTTCAAACTTCCTCGAATATACTCATTCTTGTCCTTATGTCCTTTCTCTGTTATTAAAGTGGAGAAACTCACCAGAGAACACCCTGGGCTTGACGTAGTCGACGCATGCGCCCACAGCCTTGGCGAGCGCGACGCGGCACATGGTGGCCGCGTGTAGACGCGCCGCGCCCAACGTCTGCGCGAGCGCCGCTTCCGATATCTGGCTCAGGGGCGTCGCTTGGAAACAAACGCACTTGGATCATCCATACTAATATTATAAATGCGAAAGTAAGTCTGTCTGTCTGTCTCGCTTTCACGTCAAAAATACTGAACCAGTTTAACCGAAATTTGGTACACAGTCTAGAGGCTGAGAAAGGACATAGGCTACCTTTTATCCCGATATTCTCATGGGAACGGGTGCCATGCGGGTGAATGTTAAAAAATTTAAAAAAACGCCTCCCAGAAAAATGAAGGGCAATTAGAAGAAAACGTACCTAACGTTATGAACTTTGATTTTAATAATAGAGTAGAAGTAAATTTTCAATTCCACCAGTTGAGGCTAATGTCCCAATTAGAAAAATCTTTGAGTGTTGAATATTCTATTTATTGAGGAAGGCTATAGGCTACATATCTAACATATATGGCAAAATGTGGGTGATAAAACTTGTCCTTACCACCTTTTACCGAAGGGCTAGCCATCGGGTAAAGAGGCATGATGACATTTTATGTTTATGTTATTTAGAAAAAACAAGTTTTAACCAGGAATATTCTTTATAAAAACTGGTTTTCACTAAATTATACACGTTAATATTAAATAATACATAGGTACATCAGAATCGATTTATTTTTTTTGTAAATTAGTGACATGCCAAATGTAACGTCTATGTTATATGTGGTCAATAAATGATTATTATTATTATCGTACATACAATCACGCCTGCAATCCCCGAAGGGGTAAGCAAAGACCAAGGAGCACTGTGTTCCTTAAGACCACATTTAGCCATAGGTACAAAAATTGGGTTTGGTCAGATGAAAAATCGTGAAAGAGTCGTAACAAGGAGCTAGCTCATCGCCTACACAATCACAGACCCAGTACCCAATACGCCCTTAGTCGCCTTTTACGTCATGCTAGGCGAGAAAGCAGTTGGTACATTATTTTTGTGTCCCGGATCATGTTAGTATTAAATAATACTTGCATGTAATTACCTGGTGTCTTCATGAAAGATACAAAATTCCCATTCTGTGTAACCCCTTTTACATTTGGGTGAACGAGGAAGGCCATCAGTCTACCCCCCTCTACTGTGCTTAGAACCAATAGGTAATTGTTTGAAGAATCCGTATTATCACAGATCTTTTCACCATTCAAATGCCATACTCCTGAAAATAGAAAAAGGTTAGAATACTTACATAAAATCACGACAATTATCCCCTAAGGGTTAGTCAGGTACTACGCAAAAGCACCGCAAAAGCAGTCCTTTGCCATTGTCCGCGCTTCCCCAAGCATTGACTACACTCAGCATGACAGGTGGTAAGCCCGTCGTCACTGTAAGCTATTAAATGTTTGTGTAGTTCTAAGTCCATTAGTCGCCTTTTATGACACCCAAGGGAAGAGATGGGTTGATAGTCGAATCATCATCTTATTATGTATGTATTTATGTATACTTATATATTATTATTTATTTAACTATTTATGTAGTTATATATTTATCTAGTAACATGTAATTTTATTTAATATTAAATTGATGCATATGTTAATTTTATTAAGCCCCCACCAGATCTCTGCTTTGCCTGATGGTTGACTGTTAGAGAGCGATATTAGTCGTTAAGTCCGTCATGTGTACATTTTCTTTTTGTAATGGACATGAAATCTTAAATAAATAAATAAATAGTATTCGTTTAATGAGCCGCTACCACACGACTCTTAAGGTTAGAATACTTTGCCAATATACGTCCCGCTGGGCAGAGGCCTTCCTCATGAAACAATAACATAAGGAGTATGGGCTGTAACACCACCACGCTGGCCCAATGGGGTTGGTGGGTAGAAACAGTTGCAAATGAAACTGGGACTCACGGCTTAATGTGCTTTCTGAAGCATGGAGGAGTTTGAAATCACAAAGAATTTATTTATTTAGGTAGCTATCATTTAAATAACAAGTTTAATTTATTATATTAGGTCCTTACCTGTGAAATTGGTGTTTTGTATGGAGATTTTGGGGATGTCTGCATTTTACATACTAACATCTTATCAGTTTTCTTCACAAGGACAAATCCAGAGATAATAATATTTGACATGTATCATTAGACAAGCTTTAGCAATATGTGTGCGAACACGCTTGATAAAAATTATTCATCGTTTTTATGTTAATGCAAATCAATTGATGTATTCGGGAGGCAGTTAAAAATAATTGTCTTTGTGTCTAATTTTAACACAATTAAACTTACAAAAAATTAACAAATTAAATAATGCGAGCTCAAATATATGGTCTATTTTTAGAAGAGGCAATTATTTTATAAGAATGTTCTGAAACTTAATAGTTACGGGTAAGGACCCAATATAACAATAAATTAATGTTAATGTGGAGAAAAACATGGCATGCACATGACATAATAAGAAACTGAAGTAATTAATTGGGCAGCAACAAAAAAGGCAGCCAAAAAATTATTTGGGCAGCAAACCAATTTTTGTCAACAGAATGACTATATGGGTGGCAAAATAATTATTTGGGCAACAAAATATTAATTTGGTCAAAAGAACAATTAATTGGGCAGCAATATAATATTACTGGAAATGTATAAAATCTAGAAAAAGGATCAATGAAGGATATAGGATCAATTCCTAGGAAATGTATTCTGAGAGATATTTGGTTAAGTTTAATTTTTTTATGACCCATAAAACCAATATTTGTGTCATCAAAACATATATAAAAGAATTTGGCAGGAGAGAAAACATTTAAGTTGCTGACCAATTAGTTATTTTGCTGACTGATTTAGATATGTTTGCTGTCCATAAGTTGCTGACCAATTAGTTATTTAAGCTGATCAATATAAGGAATAAATTATGCAGAGTGGATAGTGAGGTGTAAATATAACTAAATATAGACTAAAATATACCATTGCTATCCATTTCAGCAACAGTCCTGAAGTCAGCCTGGGTAATCCTCTCAGCCACTCTCTCCTTTATACATAGTTTTATTGTTCTGTCTCCGGATATCAAATCATCTATGATCTGTTGATATTGTTCCGATTCCAAACCCTTCGCTAAGGCGTCTAGCGCTACCCAATGGTCACTGACCTCTTGCCCGAGCTTTATATCATTCGATATGACTTCTAAATACCTTAAACTTTCAGTACAATTCATCGCTAGCCCGCCTTTTGTAAGACTTACTGGTGCGCCATACATTCCACACCGTTTCAAAGCTGTTTTGCGGTCTTCAGTGGTTTTTTCTTTATTATTGAACACGGAATTTAGTGCGCCGAGTCTATGGTTTAAGCTTTCAGTTTCTTCTTTGTTTAATATCTCTGGATAAGCTAATAATTCTTTGTCAAACACTGATACGAATATGTTTTTCATGAAAGGTTGTATTTGGGGTTTGCGACGTTCTGTCCGCTCATATATCTTTAGGTCTTCGAAAGAGAACTTCTCTTCTTGAACTACCGGCTCAGATGCATGCGAAGAGTCCATATTTACGGCGGAAAATCGAAATTTCCTGGTGAAACTGCTGCCGAAATTTTGATAGCGTATTACACATATTTTTCGAGCAAAATTCATTGTTATTATTTAAATTATAGGAACAAATTATTGTTTAGAAATTACACGTAAATAAACTCTATTATATGCAACAATAAAACAATTATTCATTTAAAAATAATTGCTAATAATTGCTTTTTAATCTGCTTTCAGGTTATTTTGCGTAATTTTTGACATTACTGACATTGACAGCCTGATTTAGATTTTGACAGTTCTAGTGTTGTATGAAGTATGTCACTGATATCACATAGTAATAATAATAATAATAACATGACTATAAAATACTAGTTACTTGAAGTCAATAGCCGATCCGTGTGGTAGCGGCTCATTAAAAGAATACTACGAACCCATCTCTTCCCTTGGATGTCGTAAAACGCGAGTAAAGGACTTAGAACTGCACAACCATCCAATAGCTTTTAGTGGCGACGGACTCACCACTTGTCACACTAAGTGAAGTCACTGCTTGTTAAAGCGCGGGCTATGGCAATGGACTGCTTTTGCGGTGCTTTTGCCTGACTAATCCTTGGGGGATTGTAGTCGTGATTATATTTATGTATGTATAAAGTAAATAAAATATGGTAATTTAAAAATACTTTAATATTAACTTTTATTAAAAAGACTTTTCTGGCTAAATATGTCTTTTCAACGTACTTAGTAATTATTGCAACGTCTTTTAATTGTATTAAAATGTGTAAAAAATTCATTTAGCAATTTACTGCTTTTTTTCTAAGTATTGCAACACCAATTTTAAGATTCATCTTCTCAGATGCTTTTTTTCTTCTTAGTATCATGCAGATACGTTATTTCACTCTATGAACACTCATCTCCCACACCTAAAAATACTTAGAAGAAAAGGCGCACCTGCCATTACACTTTAGCGACTCTCGTACTTAGATATAATGAAGCATCTACTCAGGTGCGTCTTTTCTTCTTAGTATCATGTAGTTACGCCATTTAAACCTATGAACATTAATATATTTTATAAACGAATGAGACTCTTCTTCTTAGTAACGCCTTTTCATATAAGTATACTACAGAAACGTCTTTCCTATTAAGTAGTCCACAAGAAATTAAGTAGATAATAATATGTCCTTTTTCGTTGTTAATAAAAGCAAAAGTATTCGTATTTCACAACATTAAAAAATACTAGTTGCTGCGCCTTTTTCTGCTGATTCCCAATCACTATGTAACTCAATTTTGAATAAAATGTTAGATGCGCCCTTTTTCGTAATGACGGCAGTATAATTGCGATAATGTTTTTTTTAATACTGACTAAAACCACGATCGTTATTCTAATAAAGCTTGATTCCCACGATCTTTAAAATTGCAGTAACTCATTAATGAGAGATTCATGAATGAAATTAATTCACAGCTCTGTCTACCCGATGGGGTTGGCAGAGCTGTTAACACCGCTTCCGCCAGATATTAAGTCCCCGTGTAACAAGTGGCGAGCCTGTTGCCATGCACCGGGCAGTCGGGAACAATGTGAGGCAAGCGATTTCTTTTCTTTTTATAATCAGCCCAGCAAATGAAGTAAAAAGCAGTAGATAAGTCCATTTGCGAAGGATGCTAGGGCAGCACCAAAGTATGCAGGCCTAGCGACCTCCACCTTGCTGGCTCACAAGATGCCTTTTCACCGCCCCGCCGTCATTTTCTTAATCAACCGTACGTAAGTTTTATTCAAACTCAGTGGTAGCGGCGGTGGGATCGAACCCGCGGCTCCTCGGTCGAGTAGTTCCGTAGTAGTCATGCACTATAGCGGCCTATATAAGCCATTATTGTGCACAGGGCTTTCATGAATAGAAGATATTCACGTGGAGCGGATTAATGCGAAAGACGAGCCATGAGAATTGTCGGCGATCCCGAGCTCACAAAGCGGTATTGAGCCCTTAAACTTGAGGAGAGATTTTGTTTCCTTGTGTGTGTTCTACCGCTTGTACAATGGGATCTGCTCTGAGGAGCTATTTGACATGATGCCAACAGCTTCTTTTTATCACCGCACCGCTCGCCATCGCCAGGGAAATCATCATACGTTTGAACCAAAATGGTCGCGTACCCTGCGTTTTAGGAGGAATTTCCTTCCTCGTACGCTTAGGCTGTGGAATGAACTCCCTGGTGAGGCTTTCCCAAGATACTACAGCATGGAGTCCTTCAAAAAGGGCGTGAAAAGGTTTTTTAAGGGTCGGCAACGCGCTGGTGATGCCCTCGGTGTTGCAGGCGTCCATAGGCTACGGTGACCACTGCCCATCTGTGTGGGCCATATGCTTGTTTGCCACCCTGGTGGAATAAAAAAAAATGCTGATTGCTATGTAGAAAAGGAGTCAATTGGATAAGGAGCCGTAACCAACGTGCTATATGAATAATGGAGGGACGAATTAACTAAGTGAACTACAGGTCACTTAGTTTCGTCACTCATCCTAGGTCCGATAGTGTTTGGCGGTTTACTATCACTGGCGAAATTAAGGCATACAAACACTTATACGTCCAAATAATAAGAGAGCACCGTTATACCACCAAGCTCTTTGAACCACAAAAATACCTAACATAATACCTTCAAAATTCTACCTCTGCATAGTAAATCTCCCTAGATACTGTAATGATACAAACACTAAATTAAGCTTACAAAATAAGCATTGCGAAAGCTAAATAATCTCAAGCAAAAATATTTAAATCAACAAACGCCCGAGTCTTCATAAAAATAATTATTATGACAAATAGAAGTGACTTTTAAGATCCCTTCAACAGTACAATAATTTTGACTGGTAATTTATGCAGCCAATCAGACAGCCATCAGTCGTCCAATTATGTACTCTAATTAAGCTGTGAAGTACCGACAAATATAAATACAAATATTCTAAAAGGGGTGCCTCATTTATTAGAATATGAATTTTTGATTTGGCAATACTGATGAGATAGTGTTGTGACTAGAATATAACGTTACATTCTACTATGCCGGGCAAGTCAATACAATCGGTTTGTACAATATAATGAATTATCTTATTTCATCTAATTATACTAAAGAAATCAGAAGGTACGGCTAGAAGCAAAAGTAAGTTCACAATTTACGACTTTGTCGCAATAACTTGCCACGCAGTTCCTTTTTTGTGCAAAAGATTTTCTTGTTTTGTTGTTTGTGTCTTCTCATCTGTAACGTTTGTAGACACAATAGGAAATAGGTAACTCGTGTGGTTTTAGCCACCTCACAGACGAAGGGATAATGATCGCATGTTCATACACTGAAAGAGTCGTAAATGAGAATGATGATTACATCAATGGTTGCGTTATTTTGCACTAAGTTTGTATAGGACTGACATATCTGTAAAGATAAAAGTCCTTAAAAAAGAAAGAGAAAATAAAGCCGTGGTCGAGTGGTTTGTACCCAACCCAGGTCCCCGGTTGGGTACAGACCACTCGACCAGGATTCCCGGTGGGGGCAAATGTTTGTATGATGAATCCAGGCATTTCTTCTCCAGTCTTATATGCTTGTTTAGACGAGTAGGTATTTATCTATTATATTTATATTCGTCTTCTAGTATCCGTAACACAAGCAGCATTAGTTGCTTAAAGTGGGTCTAGTTGATGCTTGAAGATATTTATATTTATAAATTAATATATATAAATAGATCGAAAACAGGAACTTTCATGTTTTCAACATTCATAGCATATGAAATTTAAAATTATTTGAAAACTACTCTTTAGAACCAAAAAAGTGACGAAAACGAAAAAACAACGAGCAAACCGTTACAAATAGCAATCGATAACGTTGGCAGAATATCGCGGCAACAACCCTCAGTTATGTTAGGGGTTGGGGCGTTAAGGCCGCCCTCTTTCCGCGATCGATGGACTACCACCCTTATGTCAACACCAAACGACTGACATTACATTGCTGCAAAATCCAACTTGTTTTATGTAACTATGACTATGTATTTAGATGAAATAATCAGTAGGATTCACCCGTAGACGGAGCCTTTATCGTGTGGGAAAAAGTAGCTTTTTTACATCACAAAGAGGCGATATTGTTCGTCTAATGACTTCGGGATCGTTAGTGAGATGATGTGTTCGTATTCAGTGGCGTGAATAGTGGCAGTGTAGTGATTATGTCCATGCATTGTGGAGTGATAAGGCAGACGGTGATTGTATGACAGAAAATGACCGATGCAACCATCATTGTCAGATATATTTGATGGTATGTATAGACTGTAATTAGTAATTGATACTTATTCTTGTTTCTTGGTAAAATTATCGATGAATTTACGAACTATCGCAGTGAATGCTAAACAAATCTAGGACACATCATTATCAATAGAATTATAAATGATTTTTATCGTTAAAAAACGTTCTTTCTAGAATACATTTAATATGTAATAGTATTTCGCGTTAAGAACTGGCCTACATTGTTTGTAATAAACCTGCAATAAGGTTATTATATTAAGGAAAGTCATAGTGATGGGATTTTTCTTGTGATTAAATATTTTGTGACAAATATCACTTCGATTAATACGTTACTTGAAATCGTATAAAGATAAAAAATCAATTAAATTCCTTTTTTAAATTCCAAATATTTATTTTTGATAATAACATAATTTAAAAAATTATAAGCAATGTTTATTTAATTTGCTTTTTAATGATATTGGACTTTAAATCTTAAAGTCTCTGCCTAAGCGTAATAACTACGTTCATTTAAAAAAAGTTACAGCTTTACGAATTACGAACATAGAATTCTCAACATTATTGTATTGGCTTGATTAGCTTCGGTTTCGGCCTGGCTTCGGCAGACCCTAGGTCACTCCCACGGAAGTGCAGGATTGGGTTCATACTTCGGAGATATTTATTGGGTATTCTCAGTTCTAAGCAAGATTTATTTCTTTCTTCTTTCTCCTCGACGTACTTCTGGTTTTTATTTCTAACTAGTGGCTTCCCGCGGTATCACCCGCGCGATACCCGTTCCCATGTGAATACATACTTACATATAATCAAGACTAATATCCCCTAAGGGTAAGTCAGAGACTAGGTAAAAGCACCGCAAAAGCGGTCCACTGCCATAGTCCGCGCTTCACCAAGCAGTGACTAAGTGTGCTAAGCGTGGCAGGTGGTGAGGCTACTTACAAAGGCTACCTTTTATTCCGGTATTCCCATGGGAACGGGTGCCATGCGGGTGAATATTAAAAAATTTAAATAACGTCTTCCAGAAAAATTGAGGACGAATTTAAATTTGCGTCCGGAGAGTGTTATTACGCGCGGAATTTACAATGAGGGTCGCACGCGACGCAATTAAACGCTTGCTATTTAGAAATAGCTGAAACGCAAAACCGCATACAACACCAACTGAAATGAAAATTAAACGAAAAATGTTTATAATTACACACTAAACTACATATTAAAATAAATATTTTAGAGGAGCTGGCTGCCGTTGTGGTTTGACTTTGACTTTCGATTTCGGAAACAAACCTACCTTCGCCATGGTCAAACCTTGGATGTGTCACCAAAATTTGTTATCTAGAACTCCTCCGTGCTACGGAAGGCACGTTAAGCCATCCAGCATTGGGCCAGCGTGGTGGTGTTACGGCCCATACTTCTCATGTGTTTCTCGACGTGGAAGGCCACACCACTGGGTGTTGATCGGGATGTTCGGGGTTCGATTCCCCACGGGAGCAGGGGTTTTTTGGTTTGGTTGGTGGTAGGGCTTCTAAGCCCGCCTGGCTAGCTACCACCGTCTTACCTAAATCTGTCGCCATAATAACAATGTTATAAGCATTGTTGTGTTCCGGTAAGCAGTGGTAAGATAGCCAGTTCCTCAGTTGTGAGGAATATAGGTGAAGCTCGCTTCCACCTACGCCCTTATCTTCACTTACCATCAGGTGAGATGAACGCCAAGAGCTTGCCTGTCATATGTAAGAAAAAGCAATCTTATAATATCTACCTACTTTAATAGGTGAGAGACACGTAGCATTTGATAACAGTATAATACTAAATATGTAGAAGACAGTATCTAAAGAAAGAAGAAAAAAAAAGAAAACAGAAAAGAAGAAAGAAAAAGATGAGAGAGTAAAATGGTTTTCAGAGTTAAGCCAGAGCAGAACGATCTCCGTCGTCATCAGCCAATAAACGTCCAACTCCTGGGCACAAGCCTACCTCATATAGAGAAATACACATGGGTCGTATCTCAACCACGCTGGCCCAATGTGGGTCGGCGTTTTTGTTCACCCGCGCCGGTTTCAAGGCGTTCGTCAATTGTTTGTGTTTGTGTGCATTAGTTTATCCTCTTGAAGGTCCTTAGAAGTTTTAAGATCATTTAGAAATCTCTATTACTCCTAATTTATATGTTTCAAGCTCTAATTGTAATGTTTCATTTTGGATTTTTTTTTGGAATTTGTAAGTTCTACAATACCTAGGTAAATGAATTTTTTTCTGATTAATGGCACGAAAAAATCATTTGAAACGATAGGACGAAAGAGATAAAAAATAACAAACATACATATAATCACGACTATTATCCCCTGTGGGTTAGTAAGAGACTAGGCAAAAGCAGTCCACTGCCATAGTCCTTGCTTCACCAGCAGCGACTGCACTCAGCGTGACAGGTGGTGAGCCCGGCGCCGCTATAAGCTGTTGGATGTTGTGCAGTTCTAAGTCCATTAGTCGCCTTTACGACACCCAAGGGAAGAGATGGGTTGGTAGTATTCTTTTAATGAGCCGCTACCACACGACTCCGATAAAAAATAAAAACCTTGAAATGTGAATATTTCGAATAAAATGCTTTAAAAGCTTCCAGCTCCTAAACTATCAATAATCGTGGAACATTCATGGGGCCTGGGTGTGATCCAGGTACTACCCTTTAGATTAAGGCATCTGTTTTTTTCTTTGGACGTCTATCAACTGGCCACCCTGTATATGTATGTATAGATGTAACGCAAATTAAATATAAATCAAATCCAAGAAGTCCCGGTTTTTATTAATCCGGATAAGAATCGGAATCAAATTGCTTTTATTCAAATAGCTCTCGTATAAAGTTACTTTTAGATTAAATTTCTTTGCGCATTTTAATTATGTCCGGTTGCCTTCGGTCGAACTCATATTTATTTATGAAAGATAATTTTATTGGTTCTTTATTGGACTTGAACTGCACAATAATCCAAGTATGGCAGTGGGCTGCATTTGCGGTGCTTTTGCCTAGACTCTGACTAAGCCTCAGGGGATAATAGTCGTGATTGAGGGAGCACACATAAATGGGGCTTCTATGGCGACGTAACCGGCGGGGCTCCGCTCTTGTTACAGGTTTTAACCGCCTCTCTGGTTCCTTCTTACCTAAATTTGTCAACATAATAACAATGTTATAAACACGGAATAGATAAAGAACCTTCTTCATCTATTCTGTGGTTAGAAAGCATTGTTGTGTTCCGGCAATCGGAGGAAAATAGACAGTTCCTCAGTTGTTGAGGAATACAGGTGAAACTCGCTTTCACCTTCGGCGTTATCGGCGAAAAAAGGTTGTTATTATAATGGTGGAAGCCTTTTATCATTCACTGGCTAATTGATGGAGACTGTGCTAGGTTTACACGATTGAAATTATAACGGTTCGTAGACGAGGTTGCTGCTTGAGAGCGTAGTTCGCGCACCGACGTCACCGACGTGGTATGATGAACTGTCTACTTAGTTCTTTATAAGAAGAAAACTCGTATAGTTATGTTAGTATAGTCTTTATATATTATGTCTTTAGTAGTAGGTACGAGTATTAAGTCTTCATTTGCATTGAAATGCAAGTGTAATACATTTCAATGCGTCTGGGAGAGTTTGGCGCCAAATGGTCGATGATAGACACTGTGGTGCATTTTGATGAGGTGGATTACCACGATAAAAAACTCATCACTTTTCACACCACTTGACGCTTATTTTAGTGATCCTCCACATTGCACATCATTACAGACACTGATTACACAAAACTACAATGATTTTACGTTACAATATCGGTGTTATCAGACCAATCCATCGATCGATAGTAAAATTGATTGATCGTCTGGTAGAATCCATCGATCGACGTCGATTATTCAATTTACCATCGATCCATGTCATCGATTGGTCTGGTAACACCCTAAAAGAACTCTTATCGATCGGGACCAGCGGTAAAAGTGCCTTCTGAAGTGCGGATGAACTGGAGAACAAGTTGGTCACCCATCCAAGGTCAGGTCATGGCGACAGTAGCTTTGTTTTAAATATAGAAAGCCAGTACGAAACTCTATGCCACCAATCTCCTGCATGCTAATGTATTAAGCACAGATACATAGAGCAATGTGGTAGCGGCTCATTAAAAGAATACAAGTATTTATACTTGCGCTATCTAGGTATATATATGTATATGTATTGTATTGTATTGAAACCAAGCGTGTCAACTTTTTTACGTATGCTCTGACGTCACAGCCGTAGTTTTAAGACGTGAGATCCTGTGGGAGATCCACACTGATTGAAAGATACCCATGCCGCCGATTCCCCTCAGCCAATTATCACACCACGAGGTACTTTTTTTTATTTTGTAGCCATTAGGACGCGTTCCCATTATCAGCGGCCAGCCCCGACGTTTGGTCGGGGTTTTCAGACACGTGCAGTACATGCATTTGCGTAATCTATGTAAATCTATACATATAATAAAACTGTAGAGGTACATAGAGAAAAAAGGTTAAAACCAAGTCAGGGAGATGTAAAAAGTGGGGATTTACGAAAATGTTTTTTTTTTATTTTAAGTTTTATCTGGCTGGACCGATTTCAATAAAATTTTGCATGGTGATACCTTATATTCTTGGTCAACATCTTAGATACTTTTTATTTCGGAAAATTAAAGGGTTCCCGTGGGATAGTTAAAAAACCATAGTTACGGCTGACAAAATCACGCCTGTAATCCCCGTAAGGATAGACAGAGTCCAAGGAGTATTGTGTTCTTTAAGACCACATTTAGCCATACAAAAATTGGGTTTGGTCAGATGAAAAATCGTGAAAGAGTAGTAACAAGTGGCTGGCTCATCGCCTACACGATCACAGACCCAGTACCCAATACGCCCTTAGTCGCCTTTTACGACATGCTAGACGAGAAAAGCAGTTGGTACATTCTTTTTGCGTCCCGGACATATATTCCGATAGGCAGCGGTAGCCGAGTTTATATACTGTGGTATTATATTAAGCGCAAGTCTTAGGCGATCTTTAGTCATATTTTCTTGTAGGTTCCGGGTGCTGTACGATAATAGATCTAATTCCATTGGATCACTGCCAATATTTGCTCTATCGATTTCATCTTTTGTTCGTCCTTAATGTCTATTATACTTGATTATGAAGTGTTCCGAAATATTTTCTATATTAACACCCTTCATAAAGATTTGTCGACACCTATCACCATTGAAATAAAGACACAAAATACTTGCATAGCTTAATCGTCATCAGTCTATATACGTCCCGTCCCACTGCTGGGACAGGCCTTCTTTATGGAGAAACACATGAGGAGTATGGGCCGTAACACCACCACGCTGGCCCAATGTGGGTTGGTGGGTAAAAACTGTCACAAATACGACCGGGACCAACGGTTTAACGTGCCTTCCGAAGCACGGAGGAGCTCGAGATCACAAAGTCTTGGTCACCCATCCACGGCCTGACCATGGCGAAGGTAGCTTTGTTTTCGTGCGAAGCCAAGCCGCACTGACCACTACGCCACCGAGCTCCTCCTGGCATAGCTTAATAATGGGTGTTATTTAAACGGTTAGCAAAATAATAGGTTTTTTTGGTGTTTTTTTTTCTCTCTTAGTATTTTGTCTGTAAAAATTCAGTTTCAGAGTAATCTTCAAAAATAATTACCTCCTCTAAAAATAGACCATATTTTTGAGCTCTTTTGATTTGTTTTTATAATTTGTTGTAAGTTTAATTGTGTTAAAATTAGAAACGTCAACTCTTTTTAAGTGCCTCCCGAATATATCATTTGATTTGTAATCACTCAAAAACGATAAATAATATGTATGAAGAGTGATACTCGTATCACACATATTGCTAAAGCTTTTCTAATGATACATGCCAACAATTATTATCTCTGGATTTGTCGTTGTGGAGAAATCTGAAAAAAATGTTAGTATGGAAAATGCAGACTTCCCCAAAATCTCCATACAAAAAACCAATTTCTTATGTTAAGACCTTTTTGTCAACAAACATGTCAGGTCAGCCATAATTAAAATAACTACAGCGACCACATATGCATAACTATCTGGTCAGCAACTCAAATGTGTTCTTTACTGCCAAATTGTTTAATATATAGGTACGTTTAGATGACACAAATATATTGTTTTAAAGGGTCACAAAAAAAACCTTAGCGTTTCCAACGAATTGATCCTTGATCCTTCATTGATCTTTTTCCGAGCTATATACATGTCCGGTAACATAATTATTTTGCAGCTCATCTAATTATTTTGCTGCCTAATTAATTATTCTACTGACGAAATAATTATTTTGCTGCCCTAAAAATTATATTGCTGACAAAACATTTCTGTGCTGTACAAATGATTTTTCGGTTGACCTTTTTGTTGCTGCTGAAATAATTAAATGGCTGCCCAATTAATTCCTTCCCCTTAATAATCTAAAATACAGTTCAGAACAACATCTGTTAAGCGATTTTATTCATGTTCGGATTCCTGGTTAAGGTATGAAATAAAAAAAAATTACGCTAAGCGCATAATTACTTTTTTAATTTCATTCTCTAAGGAGGAGGAGGAACTCGGTGGCGTAGTGTTTTGTACGCTTTGGCTTTCGATATCGAAACAAAGCTACCTTCGTCGTGGTCAGGCCTTGGATGGGTGACCAAAACTTTGTGATCTCGAGCTCCTCCGTGCTTCGGAAGACACGTTAAGCCGTTGGTCCCAGTCGCTATTGCAACCGTTTCTACGCACCAACCCGCATTGGGTCAGCGTGGTGGTGTTATGGCCCATGCTCCTCATGTGTTTCTTCACGAGGAAGGTATGTGCCCAGCAGGGGGGCGTATATTCTTAATTTATCTTAAATCGCACTGTGTTCCTTAAGACCACATTTAGCCATACAAAAATAGGGCTGGTCAGGTGAAAAATCATGAAAGAGTAGTGACAAATGGCTAGCTCATTGCCTACACGATCACAGACCCAGTACGCAATACGCCCTTTGTCGCTTTTTACGACATGCTAGACAAGAAAAGCAGTTGGTACATTCTTTTTGCGTCCCGGACATATATTCCGATAAGCAGCGGTAGCCGAGTTGGGACGGACGGGGCACTCGTTCGAGAGCCCGCGGGTCTCACGAGTTCGATCCCACCGCCGCCACCTCTGAGTTTGAATACAATTTACGGTGTATGGAAAAAGCAGTGCGAGCACAGAACTTCGACAGTCGCCATATTTGATCGACAAAAGCATCCCTCCTTCACTCCTTAGGGTTATCTGTCAAATTTATCGAATTTTTCGACAATAGTCGATCTTAGACGTCAAATTTGGCTTTTCGAAAGTTCTATGCTCGAAGCGCTCGCCACCTGTTACATGGGGAATAAAACGCATCCCAACATTTGTGGGTATCGACCCAGAAGCTCTCGAGATGGCGACCCCTTGACCGGCGTGCAGACCACTCCACCACGGATATCGTCAATGGAAATGGAAAAAAATTATGATGCCAAACAAAATAGACGCTTCCTCCCTAGGACACACAGAATAAACTAGCACTACCCAATAAGTGAACACTTAAGAAGCGAAGCGGCTGTCAGTGATCCGAGGCTTTAGTGTAAGTTTTTAGTATAAAATACGTAACTATTGTAGTTGCGTTAAGAGTCCAATTTGTATAGGAAACGTGAATAGCGCCTCTAGCGGAACGTAACGCATACTAAGTTTCCCATACAAATTGAGCTCTTAACGCAACTACAATAGTAACGTATTTTATACTAAAAAACTTACACTAAGGCCTCTGAGAACTGAGAATGAATGAATGGAATATAAAAGGCATGAAGTTAAATTTAAACCAAAAAGTTCACGCTTGACCAGCCTCGAACATAATCTGTACGATAGATTTAGTTTTGTCCAAAGCCGTACAAGTGCCCTCGGGTTACAGTCTTGAGCGTGGTGGCCGGTGTCAAATGTCAAACGGTCCCGTCAATTTATTCGGTGCCTTACGACACAGATTATATATGTACAGAAGGTAAACTATGAACCTTTTAGTACTTTATAACCATTAACCATTTTCTCGTAAAGGGTCTCTTATTTCACCAATTTCCATGTCATAATCTACCACATTACGTACTTGTGCGATAATGTATAGTAAAAAGCACAGTCTATGATGTTCCGTCTAAAAACGTACGATTATTTTTTAAATCTTAGCAAAGAGTTTTAATGTCAGAAAGATAGTCAACTTTTTTAAATAAAATTACCTTTGGGAGATGAAATATAATAAATAAACATTTAATTCTTTAATTTCATTTACAAATTGTTCAAATTTTTATAACTGCTTTAACAAGTGATTAAAGATTTATTGGTTTAAGGCCCGATTTTTCAATCCTCAGATAAAACTATCTGTCAGTCAAATGTTAGCTCTGTCCCTTTTCTTTTTATGAATTTAGAAAGTGACAGTGATAGTTTTAAATGGTGGATATTTTTATCTGAGGATTGAAAAATCGGGCCTAAGAATGTCCGAGTTTTATTTATTTCCTTCGCAAATGTGTTATAAAACATCGTATGACGTACGTGCGGTTTGATAATTACAGCCTCTGCCTTCTTATAGCCCGAGCCGTAGGTGAGGGCTATAAGAAGGAATATCGCCATATAGCATAAAGCAATATCGCCTTGGCTGTAATTTTCAACTTACCGTACTTATATCATAATGTACTATTGTCATTGTGACGGTATAAGACAGGAGACGAGGCGCAATATCAGTATTAGCCGCTCTTCGCTGTTATTGCGCTCTTTTCTGGCCATTTTCTCTTTGTTCCTGTTTTTAAACTAAGTATCTGTCTCCTTTTTTTCATTATTTTGGTCTCCGATTTTATTCCTATCATTAGTGTCTGGAGCGGTTGGCTTGACGCAAATGATTATATACATATTATAAAAAACATAAGTAAACTGTAATAATATAAAGTGACAATAATAAAATTATATATACGAGTAACGATATTAATTGTTCAAGTTTCACAAAATTTACGAAGGCACCATTGTAAGTAGCCCTACCTTTGATAATATCTTTAAGTTTAATGTTCAGTGATTTGTGAAATTTATCTTTTTATAAATTGTTTAAGTGTGCCTTAGGTTAAGATTTTAAATATATACCGTTACCTTTAAGATTATAAATATATATAAGTGACGACATCTCCGGATTATTATTTTCTTCAGCGGCATCCACCACGTCACAAGCCGACTCGAAATCTTTTTCTGCTGACCAAAGTTCGAATATTTTGCTGAACGTTTAAATTAAACCCTCAGTTTTATTTACACTTTTTCTGGTTTCGTTCTCAATAATACATCATAGTAACTCGATACGAGACTATTACCGCGATAGATTTGTGTGTATATGACAAAGTTCACAAACCTAAAACGACACGGGCAAGTGTAGGTATGAACAATTAAGTACAATCACGTGATTCCCATCTGTAAGTATCTATTCTGTGCTTACGAGTAGTGGTGTACCTATTCGAGTTTCTGAGTTCTATTTATAGAAACTATAGGCATTATAACAGAGCGGGTCGCGGGCTCGATGCCGCCGCTTGTACCACTGAGTTTGAATAAAACTTATGTACAGTTCATTGTGAATATCGCTTGCCTCACATTGTGCCCGGTGCATGGCAACAGGCTCGCCACCTGTAACATGGGTATATCTGGCGAATTGTGGATGGTACCTCTGCCTACCCCTTTGGGGTAAGAGGCGTGACATGTTATATTGTGTTATGAGATTTCCTTCTGTGCGTCTCTATTTTGTGCTTACGAGTAAAACACTATTTTATTTACTTATATTAGGTCCTTACATATGAAATTGGTGTTTTGTATGGAGATTTTGGGGATGTCTGCATTTTACATACTAACATTTTATCAGTTTTCTTCACAACGACAAATCCAGAGATAATAATATTTGGCATGTATCATTAGACAAGCTTTAGCAATATGTGTGTGAACTGAGGTGTGAACACGCTTGATAAAAATTATTCATCGTTTTTATGTTAATGCAAATCTAATGAAGTATTCGGGAGGCAGTTAAAAATAATTGTCATTGTGTCTAATTTTAACACAATTAAACTTACAAAAAATTATCAAATTAAATAATACGAGCTCAAATATATGGTCTATTTTTAGAAGAGGCAATTATTTTATAAGAATCTTCTGAAACTTAATAGTTACGGACAAATTGCTAAGACAGAATAAAATCACCAATTTCATAGGTAAGGACCCAATAGATTATGCCCAATAGCTGTTGCTCGCGCCTTCGTCCGCGGTTACTATGGTTTTTAAGCTATTGCATAGCTTCTATCGCGGGCCTTGAGCGCGGGGACCTAATCCAGAAATTCCGTAACGAAAAAACCTCTCGCTCTCCACACCGATGCGCAAGGAGGTGTGGCTTGAAGGCCGTGTTTTAAATAAATTCTATCTCTTTTATATTACACGGCTCATTTCTCTCATAAATGCTAAATGCATAGCCATAAATATACTCGCGAAAAAGAAAAAATAAGAGACGATTGGCGTGGCCAGGCGCCGCGCCTGGGTCTACGCGATGAGTACAAGATCGAGTTGGCCATGCAAATTTTCGGAAGGAATTCAGAAAATGACTGAGTGTAAATTAAAATTACTATTATTTTTTATTTATTTAATAATAGAAAAATTTGTTTTCTTATCGGTCACCACGCTCAAAAAGTGTAACTTGAATTAATATCAAAGAAAAAGAAATACTGCATGAATAAAATAAATAAATAAAATTATAATTACATAAGTTGATACAAAATGCTATGCAATAGCTTTACCGCGGCAGTCCCCGAGTGCCACACGTCTTTTTTTTTAATTATCCCACGGGAACCCTTTAATTTTCCGGAATAAAAAGTATCTAAGATGTTGACCAGGGATATAGGGTATCACAATGCGAAATTTAAATGAAATCGTTCCAGCCATTTCGGAGATTAACCCGTACAAACAGACAGAGAAAAAAAAAAAGAAAACATTACTTGTTGGCATTTTCCTTCTTTTTACATCCCCCCACTTGGTTTCGAGCTTTTTTTTTCTATTCACAGACATGCGACATCTAGAGTTTTATTATATTGGGTCCTTACCTATGAATTGGTGTTTTTATTCTGTCTTAGTATTTTGTCTGTAACTATTAAGATTCAGAGTATTCCTAAAAAATAATTCCCTCGTCTAAAAATAGGCTATATTTTTGAGCTCTTTTGATTTGTTTTGATAATTTGTTGCAAGTTTAATTGTGTTAAAATTGGACACGGAGACAACTCTTTTTAAGTGCCTCCCGAATACATCATTTTATTTGCATTCACATAAAAAAGATAAATAATTTTTAAGAAGTGTGATATCACACATATATCTAAAGCTTGTCTAATGATACATGCCAAATATTATTATCTCTGGATTTGTCGTTGTGAAGAAAACTGATAAAATGTTGGTATGAAAAATGTAGAATTCCCCAAAATCTCCATACAAAACACCAATTTCATACCTAATATGTACAGATATTCTATAGTCTATTTATAGAAACTCTGGTCATAATAGGGCATGAAAACGGGCCGAATTCGCTCATAACGAGCGTTTCAAAAAGTCAGTAAGGGCCCTTACAGCGCAATCGATAAAGGGCATCCATTTTTACATCAAAACATGTCAAAATAATCTAGCCGTCAAATCTGTAGGCCTCCTTCCACCTCTCGCTCAAAAACTCATAAAAAGTTACAACTCTGTGTCTGATCGTGAATTATTTATTACTCGGATTTTTCACAGCTCGTTGGAAATAAGATAGTAGCATACACTTATTAATTTTGGTTATTTAAGAGTCGAGCGGCTCATTAAAATAATACTATCAACTCATCTCTTCCCTTGGGTGTCGTAAAGGCGACTAATGGACTTAGAACTGCACAACATCCAACAGCTTATAGCGGTGACGGGCTCACCACCTATCACGCTGAGTGCAGTCGCTGCTGGTGAAGCAAGGACTGTGGCAGTGGACTGTTTTTGCGGTGCTAATGCCTAGTCTCTGACTAACCCTTAGGAGATAATATAAATTTAGGCCGCGGTAGCCGATTTGCGGCGGATGGGGCAGTAGAAAGAAAGAAAAACATTTATTCCGACACAGACACGAGACATTATACGGACATAAAGAATATATACACAGCTATATTACACACAAACAAAGATAAATACAGGAATACATAGTAAATATCTATTTGAAACTGTCTCACGGCTGTGCCAACACAGGTAGCCAATTCAGCATGATGTCAGGTTTATGAGTCCTGACGCTGGTTTTCTATGGGCCCATTAGTTCCAGTTGCTGTTACAACCGTTTCTACCCACCAACCCGCATTGGGCCAGCGTGGTGGTGTTACGGGCCATACTCCTCATGTGTTTGTTTCCATTAGGAAGGCCAGTGCCCAGCAGTGTGACGGTGTTATGATTATTTAATTATTTATTTTTTATATAATAAATAAATAAATAATTAAATATCATATAATTAAATAATAAATAATAATAATTTAATAATAATTATTATTTAATTTAATATCATTTATGATATTTAATATTCCTTTTCTACTGTCTTCTGTCACTAAAAACATCCATTTCTATTCTTTTCTTGTCGTCCTCAGCCTATATACGTCCTACTGCTGGGCCCAGGCCTTCCTCATGGAGCAACACATGAGGAGTATGGGCTGTAACACTGCCACGCTGGCCCAATGCGGGTTGGTGTGTAGAAACGGTTGCGACAGCAACTGGAACTAATGGCTTAGCGTGCCTTCCGAAGCACGGAGGAGTTCAACATCACAAAGTTTTGGTCACCCATCGAAGGCCTGACGATGGCGAAGGTAGCTTTGTTTTCGATATCGAAAGCCAAAACGTACCACTACACCACCGAGCTCCTCAATCTACTTTATTATCACCATCGCCATATTTAAACAAAATTACATATTATCGATAAATAAATCGGTTGGTATTCTACAGGATGAAATTGAAATCATTCGACAAAATTTTATAGGACATTTTAAACGTTATAATAATCGGTATAGTAACAATTAAAATCGTAATGAAACATTATGTAAGAAAATACAATAACGCAATTATTAGTTGCAGCTGTCGCGCCGCGTTATTGAATGGAACACCTGTACATTTGTAAACAATAGTGTGTATCGAATTCAATGTAATATTTTTCTTATATAAATTTTACATGTAATTTTTTATGGTTTATTTTTTAATATGTATATTTACCAGTTTCGAGTAATAAACACAGAAAATTTAGATTTTTTTTTCATAGATTTTTTTTCTACCTCACAAATATTAGGTCCTTACCAATGAAATTGGTGTTTTGTATGGAGATTTTGGGGAATTCTGCATTTTCCATACTGTTAGGTATTTGTTGATAATATAATATCCATGTTGACAATGTAAATTGCCAAATCATTAAATTTACTTATTTATGTACAAATTTTACGAAAGTCAAAATAATAATGATAAACCGTTATTATTTTGACTTCCATTTTAACTCATGGCGCCTTTTAGTTTAAGTCATAGTATAGGTGGCGCTCATGTTTATCTTTAAGGTTACTTTATCTTTAAGGTTTTGTTCGCATTTCTACGTAATTCAATGCTACACTATCTTAATAAAATCGATTTATAATTATTAAAATTTTGAGTTAATGCAATATAGCGTGAGACAAAATAATAATCTATATCAGACATTATTTTGTCTTCTATCTTACGGTGGCGCCCCCTATGAGAGTGTTAGGTGGCGTTCCCAGGAACTTAAGAAGGCTGATTTTAACGCGTAGCGGGCATTGTATTATTGTCGGAGTACGAACAAAGACCAGTGGTATTAATACAAAGTTAAATATTTATGGTGAATAATCATTACTGTGTGCGTGACATCAAGTGTGAAAATTGGGAATAAAATATGGATTGAACTGCTGGAGTTATTTATTGACCTAACCCAATAATACTTAATTTTTTTCAGTTTTCTTCACAACGACAAATCCAAAGATAATAATATTTGGCATCTATCATTAGACAAGCTTTAGTAATATGTGTAATATCACACTTCATAAAAACTATGTATCGTTTTAAAGTGAATGCAAATAAAATGATGTATTCGGGAGGCACTTAAAAAGAGTTGTCTCCATGTCCAATTTTAACACAATTAAACATACAACAAATTATCAAAACAAATCAAAAGAGCTCAAAAATATAGTCTATTTTTAGACGAGGTAATTATTTTTTAGGAATACTCTGAATCTTAATAGTTACAGGAAAAATACTAAGAGAGAAAAAAAACACCAATTTCATAGGTAAGGACCCAATATGATGTTTAATAGCGCTAGAACCCCCCATTGAAATTTGTCAATTATTTTCGATTTCACCCTGTAGATATCAGATGATTTATAGATCCTTGTTGTTTCGATAAACAGACACGCCAGATTGCTTACTTCGGACATGTTAGTCTAAACAGACGCGAAGCAATTTAATATCGGATCAGTAGTATATACCGAAGCTTACTCCGACATCCAATCTTGAAAGTTTACTTCTTGAAAATTTCCATCAAAGAGCGAGTATGAGGTGAAAAAACTAATAAAGAAAAAAAGAAAGAAAAACATTTATTGACCACAGGCAAAAGCAAGACGCAAAATACACAAACAATCTCATATAAGGTCAACTAGGACCCGACCTCAGCAGATGCTGCATCAGGCGAAGCTGATACAGCGCTGGTATTCTGGCCGGGCCTACATACATACATATTATAATACAAAATAAAATACACTTTAATTCACAATATAGTACAACAGAAACAACAAATAGAACAAACATATTAATAAATAGAACACTTAATAGTTCTTTTAATAGCCTTATACTCTTTTTATCATTACTTTCTCTGGTATATTATTATATATTTTACTGGTCATGGCCTTCGCCAAGGTCAGGTCGTGGATGGGTGACCAAACTTTGTGATCTCGAGCTCTTCTAACCACCCGCTAAATGGCGAAAATATAATCAGCATCATTTGTCTGCCCTTTTCCCAATTTCATCGTTGACACTGTGTAAGTCGGGTCTCCGCGACGAGCCCCGCAACGGACACCGCCGCTGGATCACGGAGCCCCTAAGAATGTCCACTAGTAATTATTGCTAATTTTTATTAATTACATTAGCATGCTAATTCTTAGCTTTTAGCTTGCTATTGTTATGCTAATTGTCAATAATATCAGATTATTATTTCAATTTTTTTTAGCTTTCGGTTATAATTTTTGTTAGCTATGGAGAACTATGGGTCCGCCGCCGGGTATTCGGATCATAATAATGATCCGTGGTCTATGAGTTATCTGTGCTGTCTGGTCAATATTTTGGTAAACAATCAACAATGCGTGATAGAGCCGACATACATGTTTGATTGGTTGTGACTGGCGTTTGACGGATTATGACCATGCGTAGTAAATGTTTACATGACGCTTTACTTCACCAATTTCACAAACATGGCGGATAGCGTTTTTGGCAGATGAAAAAAAAGTTTCTTTTTTACATATGACAGGTAGGCTGTTTTCCTTCACCTCACCTGATGGTGAGTGACGATAAGGCCGAAGATGGAAGCGAGCAAGTAAAAATTAAAACATGTTCAAATTGAATTTCTAAAGCAACCCCTTATTAATATTTATTGAACTTGGTGTATTTCGGACCCTTGTACTAAATACTATGTGAATTACATTATTTGTAACACATTTGCTCGTAAACGTTTTATTTATTTCCTCGCAAATGTGTTATAAAACATCTTATGACATGAGTATGACATACGTGCGGTTTGATAATTACAGCCTCTGCCTTCTTATATCTTATAGCAATACCGCACTTATATCATAATGTACTATTTCATAACTTTTGATATGAGTCAACTAGCCTATAGTACATATACAAGGTCGCGGTCACCACTCAAGAACGCATCCACCCCAGTTATTCATAAAAATACCTAATTTCACTCTATTCCATTCGAATATTCGCGTGCGTTTTTCATCCAGTACATTTGGTTCCCCAAATTTGTTTGAGCTGAGTCGATGGAGCGCATAATGGAGAATCGTACGTTGCGCTACAAAAGGTTCATTGGATTGTGAAATTCACATTATATTTTCTACACTAGTGTTAGCATGTTGTTTCTCTTGTCTTTGAGTAGCTATAATAATTTTTTACCTCTTGGAGCACAGCGAACTCCGGAGTTCGAAAACAATCGATAATATTTCTATTATGTCTGTTTTTATGTCCCTTTAACATGACATAGATAATGACTGGACTGAAATGAATAGAGTTAGAACTGCACAACCATCCGACAGCTTATAGCGGCGACGGGCTTACCACCTAAAAAAAAAAAAGGAGAATTTGGCGGCATTTGGCTAATGGCGGACGTGATTTTTATTTCGATGATTGTAATATTGTATGGAGTGGATATTGTTACGTAAAATCAGTGTAGTTTTGTGTAATAAGTGTCTGTGATGATATGCAATGTGGAGGATTATCGAAATAAGCGTCAAGTGGTGTGAAAAGTGATGAGTTTTTTATTGTGGTAATCCACCTTATCCAAGTAGCACCACAGTTTCTGCCATGGATCGTTTGACGCCAAACTCTCCCAAGATGCATTGAAATGCAATACACTAGCATTTCAATGCAAACTACTAAAGAAATATATACTGAAGACTTGGCTGTATGGGCTTCGTTCCTTTTGCCTTCCCTACATGGGAGAATTTTACAACTACAAAAAAAAAATTAAAATCTGTTTATTTTCCAATTATACAACCTGAAGACATAACATCAGAGCAAAATCTTAATTAAAGATTAAGTGCACTGTTGCGAATGAGCCGTGCACACATTAGATAACACCATGGGGGCAGACGCTGAATCCTCCGATACCAAACATAGCTGATTTTCTTTCAAATATTTTTTTAATTTTAACTTAATATATTTAATTTTATTATATATATTTTTTAATATATTGTTTTTTTTTTATTTAATTTTTTAATATTTTTTTTTTTACCTGTCACGCTGCTAGTAATGCGCGGACTATGGCACTGCATTTGCGATGTTTGTCTAGTTACCTCTCAGTTTACTCCATCCGAGATAGAGGCGTGATATATATATATATATATATATATACATATATATATATATAACATCGTAAAAAGCAACATTGGATCTACGATATTTACCATAACTTGCATTAATTAAAAATGATTACTACAAGCTTCCTTCCTTCCTACCAAAGCTTCCTACTGTCGTGACATTAAGAGCCTGTCCAGATGGCGATTTTACAAAGCCTAGACTTTTTCTGAACCGGGGAAAACCTCACTTGGTTTTAATCATTTTTTTTTTATTGATGGAGGATGTAAAAAGAGGGAAAATACTATAAAAAAATATATGTTTTGTTTCTCTGTCTGTTTTTCTGTTTGTACGGGCTAATATCCGAAATGGCTGGACCGATTTTAATGCTTTTTTGCAATACCTCATATCCCTGGTCAACATCTTAGATACTTTTTATTCCGAAAAATTCCCGTGGGATAATAAAAAAAAACCATAACAACCGTGGACGAAGTCGCGGGCAACAGCTGGTATATGATATATTGGGATCTGTCTTAGTTCTAAGTCTTCTATTATATTTCCTTATCACGTACTCACTTAGCTTTTTCTCAATAAAGAAAATAATGGACTATCAACACGTTATTTAGTGAGATGAAAAATATTCGGTCATAACTTTCCCTGTGTCTGGATCTATTGGTAGTTGGTACGCTTCACGCGTTAGACAAAGTACCTACTCGTGTAGTAAAATATTTTTTAAGGCAACTGATAATTCTCTTTATCTGTTCGAGAGGCTGTGGGGATCGCGGGTTCGATCCCACCGAATAAACCACTGAGTTTGAATGAAACCTGTTCTTTGTAAATAACACTTGCCTCACATTGTGCTCCAAATGTGGGTGATTTCATTTCATTTCATTTTATTTCATTTCATTTCAGGAAAAAGAAGAAGAGGAGACATTCGACCTCTACAGTTTTATTATTAGGTCCTTATCTGTGAAATTGGTGTTTTGTATGGAGATTTTGGGGAATTCTGCATTTTCCATACTAAATTTTTTTCAGGTTTCTTCACAACGACAAATCCAAAGATAATAATATTTGGCACCTATCATTAGACAAGCTTTAGTAATTTGTGTAATATCACACCTCATAAAAATTATTTATCGTTTTTAAGTGAATGCAAATAAAATGATGTATTCGGGAGGCACTTAAAAAGAGTTGTCTCCGTGTCCAATTTTAACACAATAAAACTTACAACAAATTATCAAAACAAATCAAAAGAGCTCAAAAATATAGTCTATTTTTAGACGAGGTGATTATTTTTTAGGAATACTCTGAATCTTAATAGTTACAGACAAAATACTAAGAGAGAAAAAAAACACCAATTTCATAGGTAAGGACCCAATATATGTACAGATATAGATGTGTAGATGTAACAAATCAGATGAAATTTGGGTGTAAACACTGCCTACCCTCGGGGATGAAGACCTGATGAAATGTTGTTGCTGTTCTATAACTTTGTTTTTCTCGGGCAGGTTGTGTGTCGTAAGCGACAACAGTTCCCGGTTGGTGATGTTGCGGCAACATGTTGCGCGGGTGGCGCTGGCTTATGGTCGTCCTCAACACTGTTGCTGCTTTGTCGCCTGTAGTGAAGATTGGTGAGTTCAAGATTTTAAGCTTTTTTTTTAACTGGTTCTTAATTTATTGGGTCTAGCCCTGTTTCTGCGCGAGTTCCCGAGCCTTGGCCTTCTCGAGCTTGGCAATGCGAGCGTTTCATTGTATATAAAAGTTATAACAACGTGCCTACATGATGTACGTCGCGTCGGGCCCCGTTGTTATAACTTTTATATTGGTGAGTTCGGTTTTATATCATCAGGACCCTCAGAGTAAACAGAACTGGAGTAGCCTTTGTCTAACATTCCCCTCTGCCAAATGTACAAGCATCGGATGCTTGCACGTTTAATAAAACTAGTTGAGCCGCCATTTTGACAGCCATAACATTGTAAACGTTGCGGCGAACAGAGCTCCCGCAAAAATGCCTGCCTGTGCTGTTTTTTGTTGTAAAAATAAATAAAAAACATCGAGTATGCTAAAAGATGGTGTCACCTTTTATTTGTAATTATATTTTTTTATATTTCATGATTATTTACTTCATTATTTCATGTTTTAGAATTCTACGATTTCAAATTTCGAACGCTAGTCTCGTGGGGAGTGCGGCTGTGACGTTGTCAAAACGCACACCCCACGTGACTATTTTAAGCGTGTGTGCGTGAAATTTAAATTTGTGTGTCGAACTATGCATGTGTGCATTTGTAAAAACGGCTGGCTTTGAGTGTAGTGGTAACCTCACCCCCCGCAAGAAATGGCAGAAAAAAATGTTTGAGAAATTGACTAATGGCTACTCCAGTTCTGTTTACTCTGAGTCAGGACCATTAAAAAAACTAATTATTATGCCACTGGTTTCATTTCAAATCAAATCAAATCAAAAATATCTTTATTTTATAGGCTTGATATACAAACACTTAAAAACGTCAATTTATGAATAAGTGAATCTACCACTCGCTCGGAACGCAGACATCCCCGAGAAGAGCGAGCCAGAAACTCGAGGGTTGCTCTTTTTTCACATTTACAATTCTTGTTTTTTATAAATGTTAGGCTAGTACAATCAGGTGGGTGAACATTAATATTATTTAACTTACCCTTACGACTTAGGCCCGATTTTTCAATCCTCAGATAAAACTATCTGTCAGTCAAATGTTAGTAAACTATGTTTATTTTCCCAGGTGCAATATTCACAGAAGACTCCCGCGGAGGCAGTGCTGAATTAGCGTTCAAGTACGCGGTGTATCGCATCAACAAGGAACGGACTCTGCTGCCCAATAGCACGCTGGTGTATGACATACAGTACACCACGCCGAGGGACTCATTCCGGACTTATAAGAAAGGTATTAACTTATTCTGTAAGAAACGTAGAGACTACAGATGTTTTGTGTAAAGGGAGGATGAACCCCTTGCAGAGTTTCTTTTTTTTTTTTTGTAAAATTCTCCCATGTAGGGAAGGCAAAGGGAACGAAGCCCATACAGCCAAGTCTTCAGTGTTCTATTTCTTCAGTAGTTTGCATTGAAATGCTAGTGTAATACATTTCAAGGCATCTTGAGAGAGTTTGACGTCAAACGATTTATGACAGACACTGTGGTGCTACTTGGATGAGGTGGATTACCACGATAAAAAACTCATCACTTTTCACCCCACTTGACGCTTATTTTGATAATCCTCAACATTGCACATCATCACAGACACTTATTACACAAAATTACACTGATTTTACGTAACAATATCCACTCCGAAACAATATTACAATTATCGAAATAAAAATCACGTCCGCCATTAATCAAATGCCGCCAAACTCTCCTTTCTTTTTTCTTTTTTTTTATTGAAATACCCACGCCCGTGTACACTCATACATTATTAAAACTAAATTAACTAAATTGATTCTTGCTCAGTGTAAGTCACTTACGGGTAAATACCACATGCGTAATTCTATAACCTCTTTATGATTTGAAAGTAATTATTATTCTACAATAATAACATTTTTAAGATTCTAGCCATTTACCTTCAGTTGATCTAATAAAGTTCTTTTGAGCTTTCTTGCCGGTATCTTCTCTTGACAAGGCCTCCCGGTAGTGAACAGGAAGAAACAAATGCATAAGTATACAAGTAGAAGTGTATATTTTGTTTGTAAACTTTTATTGTTATGACGCGTCATAAGTGTAACTGCTTGTTACCTAAATGATTAAAAATATGCTAACACTAGCTGTGCCCGCGACGTCGCGTCGTTCGCGTGGCTATTGATTTAACGGCGATAAAGTTTGTTAACACTGCATTGTTATTTTACAAAGCGCTCAACATTACATTTCTACCTCTTATTAGCAAGTGTTGATTGTTAATAGTTAAATAAATAATAAATAAATAAATATCTTCAGACATTCACCTATCCTACCTATCAACTAGCCCCATTTTAAGCAACTAATGCTGCATGTGTACCTGTCATATGTAAAAAAAAACATTGTTATTATGGCCACTGGTTGGTGGTAGGGCTTAGAAGCCCTACCACCAACCAGTTTTTTATGTAAAAAGGGGCGAACGGGCAGACGGCGCTTGATGGTAAGTGATTACCGCCCTCCATAGACATCTACAACACCGGAGGATTTGCAGATGCGTTGCGTTGTTGAATAAATATTCCTGAAACGGAATTCATAACCTAAATAATATGCTGTTTATGTTCATGAAAGGTAAATGGATGTCTTTTATTTTAAGAATAACTTTTACATCTCAAAATAAATTTCATATTTCCCCCGCATAATTTTTAGTTTTGCAATAGCACTAGGGCTCTCAGAGCCGCCACTTCCGGTCGCCATATTGCACTTCCGGCTCGCCATATTGCGTTTCCGGCTCGGTCCACTTCCTGTAGGCTTGACCCTGTTTTCTGGTTTTTTATTGCGAATGTTTTCCCAACACTTTCGAGGGTAGTTTTCAGTTGTGTTTTGTTTTGGAATTTGTTTTATAATAATGGGGGATTCTGTTGAATAGGCTAGTTGACCCTTTTTTTATTGGGCCCCAAATGATTCATTACTGTTAGCCATCACCATAAAAAATAGAAGTTTTTGAGGCCTTTAACACAATAAATTTTAAATTACTTGATTGTAATAATGCTTGGACTAATGTATGGACCAATGTACTCTGTACTAGGGATGGTACGTATTTACGCGACCAGGTTTTGAAACCTGGTATTCACCTCCAAGTACGCGCACCAGGTACGAGTCTGAAATACTTGCAAGTCTTGAAAGTATTTTACTTGATCGCGCCCTCCGGGCTCGCGGGTCAACGCACCGAGCCATGAACGAGGTGCCGTTATTAAAAAATAGGCCTTAGTCTAATAGAAATAATAATTAGGCCTTATTTCCAGCAATTAGAGTCTGATATTCTCGGACAACAAGTTCCATTGATTTTTGCATTGTTATTGGCTAACCCCGTGGCCGAAAGGATTTTGCGCCGCGGTCACATCTAGTTATTTCGGGTTCGAATCATGGTTCAGCTGAAATTTTGTATGATGAATACAGACATTTTATCTTGTTTTTGTTTATCCTATAATTATTTTGATTTTTTTGTCATCTTGTACCAATCAATAACACAAATTAGGAAATTATATTATAGTAAAGGTACATGCAATATGAAGTTAATAATTACAATTCAATAAACAAGAAGTAATTTTTAAATTATCTATTGATATTACATATTGCCAATTAAATGTTTTTTAAATTCATTTTAATATTAGCAAATTATGTATTATTCATAATAAACTGAAAACATATTGTTCGAGAAAAAATGCTTAATCAAAAAACATTCGTCTACACTTGGGATCGAACCCAGAATCTCTGAAGATTAGGGAGACGTCGTCGTACGTAGTCGAAGACGCACTCACGCACCCTGCGAGCCAAGTCTTTTATTGAAGTATTTTATACTTGTGTGCAATGCACGCCATAATACTTGCTGGTATTTTTCGGACGCACACGGCGCGGCCGCGTCGCGCCCCGTTCGCCCTGCGAGTCCAAAAACCAGGTATTTTGTACTTGTTAAAGAAGCTTCACGCCATAATACTCCTAATGGTGAAAGCAACACGAACGAATTATCTATGAAAGTATTTTTATTCTGGTATTTCATTAGAAATTCGTTCTCACGTTAATATAGTTAGGGTCTATTATTTTATTAGCAAAAAAAACTTGAATGGCCTGCGAGTTTCAGATTAACATACAAAGTTTTCTACGCCTTCGAATAGTGTTTAATAGGTAATTGTATTTGTTTATTTTATTGTATTGTAGACTATGATTTGATTTTTATTACGTAATTGTATTTTTGATGTGGACTTGTGTAGCACTAACTAGTAGATTTACTTTTGTTTTTGTCTAAAATACTTTTAATTAATTAATATATATCAAATTCTAAAAACAGTTAAAATAAGATTTTTTTATTGTATTACCTACATTAATTACAAGTAAGTAGGTGACTTCATCTTCAAGAATATCTTAGTATGTACTTACTAAAGAGAACTTGTACCTATACGCCGGGAGGTTTCAGGGCGTCACCGTCCCCTCTAAAGGTTTGATTCCCGGTGGGGCCAAAAACTTTGTGTGATTAAGACATTAATTTTTTTTTCTTTTTGTGTGTACTTTAACTGTTTTGTGCACATATGTGAATGTTGTGTTATTTTTGCATTAATTAATAAATTAAAGAATGAACTAACTTAACTTTTAGACAGTGGTAGGTAGGTATGTACATACATAGGCTTTGTGCGTTTGTTTGTCCCGTGTTTGTCCCACTCCGCCCGTTGCCTCATAATTACCAATATAAATATTTCGTAGTACTTTTACTCATCTTCCTACATTATATACAAATAGGTACAATCTCTGCTTAATTCTTGTTCGATTACATGGGATGCTTTTTTCAAATATGTACCTCTTAGATTTAGGTTTTTTTTTTCGCTAAAACCTACCTATTATTTTATATCCAATTAGGCTAATAAAGACAATATAGAATTATTACAAAACAATGTCAAATAATCTGCTCGAATCGAAACCGTAACAATACAAAAACTATGCAAGGAGTTTTTAATGTGATCCTTAAAGTCTAGACACCAAGGTTTATATTATTTTACTATAAATAATATGTCTCCGCTCGATCGTTTCGTGAAATTGCACTGTCCTTGACCCCTGATTACTAAAGTCAAGATGCTTGAACACATTTCACGCCTTTTTTTAAGTATTCCTAATTCTCATCGGTTAATTTTTCTCTCACTAGAAGTAACGGGTTCGATTCCTGGTGTGGCAAAATTTTTGTGTAATGAATTCAGGCATTTTTTCTTCTTTTTGTATGTACTATAATTATTATGCATGTTTTTTAATCAGAACACAAAATATTGAGAATTATAGTATTTTTTTCATTTGAGTTTCAAATTATCAATATAATTATTACAAATCATTCAACAAAAATTAGAATTTTAATTACCTCGAAAAAGTAAAATTTTAATTATTTTATCGATACCGATCTAATTTTCGCAAAACCCCAAAACATCGAACTTATTTATATTCTAAAAAATTTTTTAAATAAAAAATATAATAAAAAAAATATTTGAAAAAAGAATGGAGAAAATGTTTATATTTGTTCTCACCCGGATTCGATCCCGGAATCTCGAAAGCGCGAGTAGCGCGCGACTGCGAGTCGGGCGCCGAAAAACCAGGTATTTATACTTGTTGCAGGAGCTTCACACTATAATACTCCTAATGATGAAGGCCACACGGGCTAATTATCTATGAAAGTATTTTTTTATTCTGGTATTTCATTAGGAATTCGGTCTTACCCCAATATGATTAGGGTCTATTATTTTATTAGCAAAAAAAAAACTTTAATGGCTTGCTGGTATTTACGGACGCACGGCGCCACGCGCCCCGTTCGCCCTGCAAGACGAAAAACCAGGTATTTACTTGTTGCAGGAGCTTCACGCCATAATAGTCATAATTGTGAACGCTATATGAACTAATTATCTATAGAAGTATTTGTTATTCTGGTATTTCATTTGAAATTCGTTCTTACCACGATATAGTTAGGGTATGTTATTTTATTAGCAAAAAACTTGCACGGCTTGCTTGCTGGTATTTCGGATGGGATTTGGATTTATTTATTTATTGTGGATTTGTACGACTTCGATAAATTTTATAGTGTTTAATAATAAATAATAATTGTTTTTAATAACATATTTTGAAAATTGTTTGTTTATTGTTGTAATTTTTATTTTCATTTATTTTACAAAGGGTACGATTTATAATTTTATTGTTGATGTGGAGCTATTAATTATCAATGCAATGATTTACCTACAATTTGTTTTTTTTTGTCTAAAATACATGTAAAATTATTTTACTCACATTTTTTTAAAAAAACTTTATTTAATTTTATCAAAGTCTATAAAAGTATTTATTAAGTAATTTTTTTGAATTAGTTCGTTGATGTTTCACTAGATGCCGCCACGTGGTTTTTAATTCGCGCTAACGTTTGTTTTTCAATGTTGTCCTAATACTTAGAAGTATTTAAAAACCTGGTATTTGACCCTGGTATTGGTACATGGACGTACTTGAAAGACTTGGTATTCAATATTGGAAGTATGACCCATCGCTACTCTGTACTAATGGGGTGTCATAAGGTTCAAAATAAAACCAAAGAAATTGTTCTAAATCAGTAACAACAATAATATTGACCTCAAATAATATATATGCGTTGTATCGCGGGCAAACGTTATCGCGATGCAACACCGTGCAGCGCCATCTATTGGCAACTTTCGGTACTAACATTACTATGAATATTTTATGCACTATTTGATCTTGAACATTACTTTTTTGCTTAACTGTTAAAAACGCCTTCGGTCATGATGGTCTATGAATTAGCTGTGCTTTATAGTTACGATTATTGTAAACAATTCAATACGCATGCGTGACAAAGCCGACAGTTATGCTTGATTGATGCGTAGTAATTGTTTATATGAAGCGTTACTTCTATAGCGTTACTAATTTCACTAACATGGTGGATAGCGTTTTTGGCAGATGGTATATTTCGGACCCTTGTACTGAATACTATGTGAACTAAACATTATTTTCATTACTTTTGATATGAGTCAACTAGCCTATTGTAGGATTTATGTTTGCTAAAGAAATTTAAGTTTGATTTCATTAAAGTTAAACAGCCCTCTTAGCATTATCACTGCATTATCAAAGTTATCAGGTTTTTATCACGTTCATCTGTCAAAGTACCTACTATGGAAATTGACAATTGGGCGTGATAAAAATGTGATAAATTTCATATTGTGCTGCCCAGGGTTAAAATAAATATCAATTTCTGAATGTTGTTAGCTCTGTGCGCATAGTGCGCGCGAGTGTCGCGCGTGGGACGGCTTGTGGCCTTTTCCTATGAACGGAACATAGACTTACTAATGCCACGACAGTTCATTATAAGTTTGTAAAATCATTTTTAATTAATGTATTGAGTTATGGTGAAACTCGTAGTATAATTGTTGTTATTTATTATACCTAGCTTAGACGTCGGGGTTTGCCGCTGGATGGCTGCAAAACTAAAAATAAATGGCTCGTTGTGTGAAGATTGGCGGAAGGGTATCGGTGGCATCGGTATTTTTCAATCAGTTCGGATCTAGATACGTACATATAATCAGGACTATTATCCCCTAAGGGTTAATCAGAGACTAGGCAAAAACACCGTTAATTAAAGCAGTCCATTGCCATAGTCCGCGCTTCACCAGCAGTGACTGCACTCAGCGTGACAGGTGGTGAGCCCGGCGCCGCTATAAGCAATTGGATGGTTGTGCAGTTCTAAGTCCATTAGCCTTTTACGACACCCAAGGGTAAAGATGGGTTGGTAGTATAGCGTGTTAATGTTTTGCGTATTATTAAAAGAGACCTGTATTTCTTCTAGCGTGTATCCAAGTGAAGTCGGGAGCGGTGGCCTTGTTCAGCAGCGCAGGCCCACTGCTGGGCTCGACGTTGGCCGCCATGTGCCGGTCGCTCAACACCCCGCACTTTATTGTAGCACCGCAGTACTTTGATGATGGTAAGAAAGTTACATAATCTAAATTTATATAGCTCAAAGGTGACTTACTGACTGACATAGTGATCTATGCACAGCCCAAACCACTGGACGGATCGGGCTGAAATTTGGCATGCAGGTAGATGTTATAACGAAGGCATTTGCTAAGAAAGGATTTTGATTAATTCTACCCCCAAGGGAATAAAATAGGGGATGAAAGTTTCTATGAAACTTTATTTATTTATTTATTTAATAGTTTATTGTACACAACAATTAAACAGAAACAACACATAAATAAAATAGAAAGTACAAAGGGTGTGGCTTATTCCTAAAGAAATCTCTACCAGCCCACCCTCGATAGGAGACAGTATGGCATGAAACATAATTGTCGCGTGTACACTATAAATACATTAAATACTATATATACTTAACATACTATATATTAAGATATAATCAACTAACTTTGTCAATTTTAAACCGATCGGGCTGAGACTTTGAGAGAAAATTAAAGTTAAAAAACCATAGTAACCGCGGACGAAGTCATGGGCAACAGCTAGTTAATAATAAAAGACAGGATTTTAGAATATTATGTACTCAAATATTTCATTCTCTACCGCGAAATTATTTATATTCTAACAAAGTGGTTGCATATGCGGCGCGCGCCCGCATCACTTCTATATGTCGCAATAAAAATCGAGCCACGAATTTCTCTTAGTACCAGTTCCAGTAGAGAAACAAGACTTCAACAAAAAAAGAGTTACTATTGGGTCCTTACCTATGAAATTGGTGTTTTTCTTCTCTCTTAGTATTTTGTTCGTAACTATTAAGTTTCAGAGTATTCTTAAAAAATAATTACCTCCTCTAAAAATAGACCATATTTTCGAACTCTTTTGATAATTCGTTGTAAGTTTTATTGTGTTAAAATTGGACACGGAGACAACTCCTTTTCAGTGCCTTCCGAATACATAATTTGATTTGCATTCACATAAAAAAGATAAATAATTTTTAAGAAGTGTGATATCACACATATAGCTAAAGCTTGTCTAATTATACATGCCAAATATTATTATCCTTGGAGTTGTCGTTGTGAAGAAAACTGAATAAATGTTAGTATGGAAAATGCAGAGTTCCCCAAAATCTCCATACAAAACACCAATTTCATATGTAAGGACCTAATATATTCATAATTTATTCGGCTGTATCCGCTTTTCTGACATTTCACTAGATTTTGTTTAGTGAAACGACATATCACTAAACATTTTAAGAAAGAAGTAGTTATAATCAAGAATATTCTATACTAGGGATTTCGTGAAATCCCTGGCATCCTCATGTCCCTACGATATATACATTTTGTATGAAAAACGAAACAAGCGCTCGACGCCGCTTGTATTTGTCTCGTGCCGTAGAATGTGGCTAATACTCATAATAAACTGTCTCTTCGGATATTTAAGCGTACATCCAATAGCTTATAGCGGCGATGAACTCACCTAAGCACATTTGCAGGCACTGCTTGGTGAAGTGCAGACTATGGCAGCGGGCTGCTTTTGTGGTGCTGTTGCCTAGTCTCCGACTAACCTTCGGATACTAGTCGTGATTATATGTATAATAGGTTGGGGAAAAAGTTTCTTCGCATTTTTTAAGAAAATTCAAAATAATTTTTTAATATAGTTTATTTACATTTAACTAAAGTATGTAGGTACCATTTTTACCTTTTTTGTAGTAAAATTTTAAAATGTATCGAATTTCTTCATTAGATTCACTCATCTTGGCGGTACGAAAAACAAATGAAAATCACACATTTTCCTAATTTGAATTTGGAATTATGTTCTTTAAAATTTAAACTTTCAATGATACCAAAACCAGCCAGATACAAATAGTATAGCCAAAGAGATTTTATTACAAGTTTATACATACTATAATGCGAAAAGACTTTTTCCCCAACCTAATATGTATGTAATGTTATGTTAAAGTTTATTCGTCACCATTACGGCATAACCCAATTCATAGGAAATCAAAACAACCCTGCCGTCTGAAGACGGCACAACAATAATGACAATGACAATAATAATGACAATAACAATAACAATAATGATAATACCAATAATGATAATACCAATAACAATAATGATTATTTGTTTCCAATTCAGAAGACAATGACACATTCACGATAAGCTTACACCCTCCCAAGGACATGATCGACAGAGCCTTTTTGGACCTCATGGGCTACCTCAACTGGACTAGGCTGGGAATCATTTATGAGGACTTTGGATATGGTAAGAATTTCTATAATCTTTTCTATCCATTTTTCTTTATTATAGAAATTAGCCTGTACCACTGAGTTTGAATAAAACTTATGCACATTGTGAATATCGCTCGCCTGACGTTGTGCCCGGTGCATGGCAACAGATACATATCTGGCGAAATGTGGGTTTTTAACACCTCTGCCTACCCCTTCGGGGAAAGAGGCGTGATGATACAATATACTACTATAATACTTCGTGCTTCGGAAGGCACGTTAAGCCGTTGGCCCCGGTCTCTATTGCGACTGTTTCTATCCACCAACCCGTATTGGCCAAGCGTGGTGGTGTTACGGCCCACACTCCTCATGTGTTTCTCCATGTGGAAGGCCTGTGCCCAACAGTGGGACGTATATAGGCTGAGGACATAGTAAAACTATGCCACTAATTTAACTAATTTTTACAAAGACAGAAATAGTGTTATACAGGTTTTTACCTTCATCTTTGGATGACTCTTGAGCATGGTGTTTACTTTCAGGGGAATTAAACATATTGAACATAGCTAAAGACGGAAGAGATATGTATGCTGTGCGATGCTCCGAAGGTCACGAGTACAGGACGGCGCTGGCGCAGCTGAAGGCTCAGAACATTGAGCATATTCTGGTGGACACAGACCCTAAGAAGGTTCGGCAGTTGGCTAGGGCGGTGAGTTGAGAAATACTGCAACATGTATTGGTTCTTATGGTACCATATGGAGTATGTTGTTTCAATGACGACCTCCGTGGTCGAGTGGTCTGTATGCCGGTCTCAAGGCGTCGCCATCTCAAGAGGTTCTGGGTTCGATTCCCGGTGGGGGAAAATGCTTGGGTGATGATTTTTCAGGCATTTGTTCTCCAGTCTTGGATGTTTATATATATTCAGGATATTTACCATTTGTCCATTAAATATATTTTTTCGACATCTAGTGTCCGTAACACAAGCAGCATTTGCTTAAAATGGGGCTAGTTGATAGGTGTGAATGTTAGGAGATATTTATTTATTTAATATTGAAGACAATTTTCTTTTCAGATACTTCAATTGCAGATGAATAACGAACACTACCACTATATATTTACGTCTTTTGTGAGTATCTCATGATAGGCATATTTAAGTAGACCAGAGGTTCCCAGACTTCTTTATCTCATAGACCATTTTCGAAATTTATCTGGTTCCGGTGGACCCCTGAAATCGGCGAGCTTGGACCAAGGCTCCAGCAGGTCAGTGCGTGAATTAGCATTTCTCTTACAGTTGTATGTACCACGCAAAAATACAGTCCACTTTTTTACCATCGAAGATTCCTTAACATATTGGCGCGACCATTATCCCCTACAGCTACATTTCACCATAATAATAATAAAAAAAGGGGGAAAACGAAAGAAAAAAAAAAGGATTTAATTGTAGGTACCTATTGGATGTATGTTCAACTTCAGTTGTTCTCAAATTAAACTACTTTCAGTTGTTCTCAAATTGCATGCATAGACTTTTCAATATAATGGACTTGTTAACGAGATAACGAGAATTGCTTGTTTTATGTTGTAATTTCTATTTTTTAACTCAGTGCTAGGCATATTTAAATTTTGTATTTGTTTTCACTGCGGACAATGTTGTTGGTTACATAATTAGTACTAAGTCATATGTCAACTCATTTTGTAATTAACATTATGTAATTGTTTGTTGTTCCGAATAAAATAAAATAAATAAATCCCAAAACTGGACATAAATGTAAGGATGTGAAGACAACAAGGCCCCCGTCGAGTCTCCGTCTACTCCTAGGGGTCGACCACATTGGGAACTAATGAAGTGGACGGTCAAAGAAAACCGTTAAAGTGGCAAGCTGCCAATATTTGGCTGCCGCCCGAAAATGTCTAGTGGCAAACGGTCCAATCTTCGCCGCCTAAGTTAAGCAAACGGACACCCGCACCAGTTTACGGATCGCAATACATACGTCAAGTGGTAAACAATTAAACTAGTCATAAAAGTCCGTCCGGTCGGGTTACCACGTTACGTTGTAAACAATGAATTAATTAATTGGCTTTTCGCCTGCCTCTACCGGGAATCGGACTCGTGAAATGTGAAAAAAAAACACCATTGTGTAACGAGGCGCCATAGCTATATTAGCGCCTCGTTGCTGTCATTGCGCTCTTCTCTGGCCATTTTTATCTTGGTTTCCGATTTTAAATTTGCTGTCTGTCTCTTTTTATATGTTTTGTTCTCGAAGCTCATTCTTACGAGAGTCAGTGCGTAGAGCGCTTGACTCCCTTCTAACAATAATTGTAAAATATTTATAAAGTGAATCAATTTTTATAAGCTGAGACAAAGTAACAACAAACCACATTATCAGTTCCTAATTTATAACAAAGACTATATGTTTCTCTAAGGCACTATTTTGTGCCTTAAATCTTCATTATAATATACGATACTTAAGTGACGACCCAACTGAATTTTAATTATCCCCGGCTTCACCCCGTCACAATTGTATTTTATGATAACCGTTGAATTGAAAGGGTTAATCATAATTTTGTATTGTATGTATGTACACTTCATCACTAACCTGCACCATCGCTCTTCAGAAGGTTTGAGGACTTACTCTTTCAATGGTCGGCAGTTTGTTTTACCCTTATTCTCTGCCACTCAACTCAATATGCACTTCTTTCCTTCTCACAATATACTGAAAACAATCTAAACATTCTCCCCATTTCCCTTCAGGATATGGAGCTCTTCGACCTAGAAGACTTCTACTACAATCGTGTGAATATCAGCGGCTGGCGGCTGGTGGACCGAGGATCGGATAAAGTCAAGGACGCTCTGCAAGTCATGGAAAAGTTCCATCCGATTGGAGCCTCTATACTGAGTGGGGGACACATCAAGGTGAGTAAGAATAAGTTTACTGTAAATTAAGCAAACTAATAACTTTTCAGGGAGGAATCGTAGTTTTTTGAGCAAATGCAATCATCACTGAAGACTTCGGAAAACTATAAGAGACATTAAATACATAATAAATAATATATTTCTGAGTCTCATCGAGCAAGAGTAAACAATGGAAAATTTGATATTATGATACACAGATAATAATATATAGAAAATTAGCTTTTGCCCGCGACTTCATTCGCGTAGAATAGTTACTTTGAGATAGTGTGGTGGAATGTAGCCTATAGCCTTACTCAATAAAAAGGCTATTCAACACTAAAAGCTTTTTTCAAATTGGAACAGTAGCCTTAATTGGTGAAATTGAAAATTTACTCCTACTCTATTATTACGAGCAAATTTTATAGTGGCGTACATTTTTCCTTCATTTTGTTGAAAGCGTTATTTAAATTTGTTTAACATTTACCCTATGAGGGAAGCCTATGTCCTTTCTCAGGCTCTAGGCTATGTATACCAAATTTCGGTTAAATTGGTTCAGTAGTTATGACGTGAAAGCGAGACAGACAGAGTTGCTTTCGCATTTATAATACTAGTATGGATATAGTCGTATACTTAACAACCACGAAGAACACCTGTTTTTTTGTCCTAAACCTGGAAATTCTGGGCCGCAAAACTGGCAATAACTTGTTTTTTGTTAATCAGTTTTCAACTAATATATAAGAAGATGATGTGTGAGTTTCTTATGACCGGCAGAGTGCGTCTTCCAGCGAAGACTGCTGCTCATATTAGAATAATTCGTGTCTCATTTGTGTCCCGTGTTGGTCCGGGACACAAAAAGAATGTACCAACTGTTCTTCTTGTCTAGCATGTCGTAAAATGCGACTAAGGGCGTATTGGGTACTGGGTCTGTGGTTGAGTAGGCAATGAGTTAGCCACTTGTTACTACTTTTTCGCGATTTTCCATCTGACCAAACTCAATTTTTGTATGGCTAAATATGGTCTTAAGGAACACAGTGCTCCTTGGACTCTGACGACCCCTTGGGGATTAGAGGCGTGATTGTGTGTATGTATGTATGTCATTCTATACTATCTTTTCTCTTAGGGCAATAACTTGATAGTTAAATCGGCGTACAAACTACTCGCCCACGGAGGTGGTCAATATTATTCTATTTTATTTATATTCCAGACTGAACCGGCACTTCTCTATGACGCTGTTCAAGTGCTAGCCCAAGCGTTGTCCACCACAGAAAATATCCACGGGACGAACGTGTCCTGTGATAAGGAGACTCCCTGGGACCATGGGAAGGCGCTATTGGACAATGTGAACAAAGTAAGGTCATTTTAGTAAATACTTATGGCATAAAAAAACGAATCGAAGCAAATGTGACCAAAATCCTTACCGAGGTACTTTAAAATAAATAAAAGGATGTATTGTACTGTAGTTATTTTTGATATTCTGAAATCAGCATTATAAGACAAAATATCTTGAGCACAGGTTATTCTGATTGGAGCTTGCTTTGTACTGCACCCGTTCTATACTCGTCAAACCATGTAATCCGGAGAAATTTGCAGGGAATGATTATAAAGATAAAAACCTGATTTTTTCTTCCAGATAAAAGCGCACGGCCTAACAGGACCTATAGAGTTCAGCAACGGCTCTAGAACCAAGTTTAACCTCCAACTGATGCGTCTATCAGGCGGAGAGAACGGAGGTGCTGTATTATCAGGTCACTGGACGCCAGGCGAAGGCCTGTTGATCACTGACCCTGCTGCTTACAGGCGAGACCCACCGCCTAATGTCACGCTAACTGTGGTCACTGTTGAGGTATGTGTATCGTTGGTATTTCAGGAGTCCTGTTGTTTGAACATGTAGAAATTTTGGTGGAAATTAATGCAGAATAGACTTTATGCACATAGAATTTAGAGTAAAGTTAATAATGGAACATAACTGTGAAGCATTATGTTGGCGAGAACTGCAGTCAATGTTTCCTTCTTTGTTGAAGTTGATTATAAGTAGCTACTGTTGACATATACTATTTCTTCTGGACGCACGCTCCCTGCGTATTAAATTATATTTATATACTGATTTGATCTGTGCATTATATTACTGATATTGTGTTCTTCTGATGTTGTCTCACCCATTATTTTTGTTGTAACTTTACGATAATAAGCTGTCCTCGTAACCTAAGAAATTATTTTTATTAAAATTACTTAAATTCAAAATAACTTAACGTGGAAAAAAAATACCTTACTTATTAACGCAACATTGGTTTAAACCCAGTTAATTTTCCGCTGCCGCGTATTGATGAGATGGTGATTCTTAATTAGAAATATACAACAATTTAGTGTTATTAAGTTTTTTTAATCTAGCATTAAATAAAAACACGTTTGCCAGATTCTGTATACCTAAATATTTTCTTTACACTGTCTTTTCTCATATTATTTAAACTAGATATAGTGTAGATATAATAATTATTTTGTATATATTTATTAAGATTGAAATAAATGGTCTATTACACCTGAGATACAGGGGATCCTAGTTCAGGTATTATATTGGGTCTTTACCTATGAAATTGGTGTTTTTATTCTGTCTTAGCAATTTGTCCGTAACTATTAAGTTTCAGAACATTCTTATAAAATAATTGCCTCTTCTAAGAATAGACCATATATTTGAGCACGTATTATTTAGTTTGATAATTTTTTGTAAGTTTAATTGCGTTAAAATTAGACACAAAGACAATTATTTTTAACTGCCTCCCGAATACATCATTTGATTTGCATTAACATAAAAACGATGAATATTTTTTATCAAGCGTGTTCACACACATATTGCTAAAGCTTGTCTAATGATACATGCCAAATATTACTATCTCTGGATTTGTCGTTGTGAAGAAAACTGATAAATGTTAGTATGTAAAATGCAGAATTCCCTAAAATCTCCATACAAAACACCAATTTCATAGGTAAGGACCTAATATAAAGTTTAGTTTCTAGTGTTTTAAACTTAAGAAATATTTTGTGAATCATGCTTAATAATGAAGATTTTATTTATTATTTATTTATTCTGTAACAGGAGAAACCCTACGTGATGGTAAAAGAAGGCTGGAACCTCCAGGGCAACGCTCGCTTCGAGGGGTTCTGCATCGACCTGCTGGCGCGGGTGGCGGCGCGCGCCGGCTTCCACTACCGGCTGCGGCTGGTGCCCGACAACATGTACGGGGCGCGGGACCCGGACACCGGCCAGTGGAATGGCATTGTGAGAGAGCTGATGGACCGGGTGAGTTGGGAAGAACTTAGGTCGGTAATAGGCTAGTTGAGTCAAAAGTCTTCTTCTTCTTGCCCTTTTCCCACTCTAGGTGTAGTCGGCACAACATGTCTTCTTCTTCCATTCTCCTCTGTCACTCGTCAGCTCAGCATCCACTTCTTTTATTTTCATATCATACATCACGCATTCAATCCATCGCTTCTTTGGTCTTCCTCTCACTCTAGGTCCGTCCATCCATGCTCAGCATCCTTCTTGTATTGTGACAGTCATCCCTCCTCATCACATGTCCATACAACGCTAACCTATTGGTCCTAATCTTTTCTGTCACTGTAACTGCACTGCAACTCATTCCTGATCTTGTCCATATCAAAAGTAAAATAATGTTTATTTCACAAGTAAAAGGGTCCGAAATATACCAAGTTCAATAAATATAAATAAGGAATTGCTGTAGAACTTCAATTTAAAAAATTTTTATTATTACTTTTTGTTTCATCTGCCAAAATCATCTTACCACCATGTTCGTGAAATTAGTGAAGTAACGCATCATGTAAGCAATTACTACGCATGGTCAAAAAAGGTTAAAAACGCCCATCGCAACCAATCAAGCATGTCTATCGGCTGTGTCCAAGAATTTTGTACTATAAAATGGATGCCAAACAGTTTATTGTTAAGCAGTTCAGTTCGCATGCGTGACACAGCCAAGAATTTTTTACTTTATGATGGATGTCAAACTCCCATACAATAACATGAGGCAATGTTCTGTCTCGATCAGTCGGTGTTCCCTCTGTGTAGGTTAACCCTTTTATCCCAATGGAACAATGTTAAAATATTTAACTAGCGCCTCCCAGAAAAATAAGGACTAATTGACGCCACTATGAACTTTGCTTCTAATAATAGAGTATGTGCGGGAGTTACACAATTGTTGGTGGTGTTATGATTGAAGTGGACTGTATGTATGAGTTTTGGAAGTATGATAATGTGAGAGTGAAAAATATGTACAATTCCTGCCCAAAATCAAGAGGATAAGTAATCCCACTAACCTTGATCATCAACCCTCGCAAGTGAACGTCACCAGCTCAGGGAAAACGCACGGCGTTGATGCACTTCAGGAAATAGTTTCTTGATTCAGGAGGAAGCTGAATATGGTGTGCACGGCACAAAGTTCAAATAGCACGGCTAATTATTAGGATTTAGCACAAAGTTCAAATAAACTTAGAACGTCTAAGTAGGCACAGTGAAAACGAAACGTTCGTCTTCGGTGCGCGCGTGAACAGAGTGAACGACCCATCACAAGACGATGGCATCCGAACAAAATTAGTGGAAATAAACTTAACCTACCCTCCTTACAAAATAAGCAAGAATTGCACAGAGTAGGAGTACATTTTCAATTCCATCAGTTGAGGCTACTGTTCCAATTTGAAAAAGTCTTTGAGTGTTGAATAGCCTATTTATTGAGGAAGGCTATAGGCTACATACCATTACACTACCTCAAAGCATCTATTCTACGCGGATGAAGTCGTGAGCAAAAGGTGGTTAAGAGATAAATTTGAAAATAATTATCTGTTTGTCAATTCAGCAATTTATATTGAGGTGGTGAAAAATGGCTGTCTTTCGAGGACCGGTCTTAGAAGCTAGGAATTTCATTATGGTCTTTCTCGTTCCAGAAAGCAGACATCGCGGTAGCATCGATGACTATAAACTATGCGAGGGAAGCAGTCATAGACTTCACGAAACCCTTCATGAATTTGGGCATCGGCATTCTTTTCAAGGTATCTTTTTGATTATACTTTAATGTCTGTGGAAGGTATTGGGTATTGAATTTGCTCGATGGCGCAGTGTTTAGTACGCTATAGCATTCCATATCGAATACAATTGCCATGGTCAGGCCTTGGATGGGTGACTAAAACTTTACGATCTCGAAGTCCTTCGTGCTTCGGAAGGCACGTTAAGCCGTTGGTCCCGGTCGCTATTGCAACCGTTTCTACCAACCAACCCGCATTGGATCGGCGTGGTGGTGTTACGGCCCATACCCCTCATGTGTTTCTCCATGACATAGGCCTGTGCCCAGCAGTGGAACGTATAAAGGCTGAGGACGGTGTGGAAGTAAATATAAAATAGAGATGGGCCGAGTACTCGGTTGATACTCGATACTCGGTTTTTTGATACTCGTACTCGGCCGAATAACTCGGTTTCAATGCCGAGTATACTCGGTTTAAGATAAGCAATATATTATTCGTCATCTGCCTATATACTGGTCTAGTGGTTGACACCACCGGGTGTAGATTTTGAGGTTCGGGGTTCGATTTCCCACGGGGGCAGGGGGTTTTCTGCTTGGTTCGGTTTGTAGTAGGGCTTCTAAGCCCGCCTGGCTAGCTACCACTGTTTTACCTAAATTGTCGCCATAATGACAATGTTATAAGTATTATTGGGTTCCGGCAATCAGAGGTAAGATAGCCAGTTTCTCAGTTGTTGAGGATTAAAGTGCGCTTCCACCTTCGGCCTTATCTTCACTTACCATCAGGTGAGATGAAGGCAGTGGGTAGGGCACAGTGCTAGCAGAACTGACGGCCTTTGACGGCCTTACTTGTTGGTTCCCACGAGGTGGATCGACGATCTGGTTACGAGAAGCCGCTGAATATAGGCAGCGCAGGACCGATTGATATGGAAATCTTTTGGGCTAAGTCCAGCTGTGGATATCATTCAGCTGTAGATGATGTATGAAACCACAACGTTACCGAGCTATCTGTTTGCAATGTTGATAACTAATTAATGTAATTTCTCTGTCCTCCAGGTCCCAACGTCGCAGCCGACTCGCCTCTTCAGCTTCCTCAACCCGCTGGCCATCGAGATCTGGCTCTATGTGTTGGCTGCCTATGTTCTGGTCTCTTTTACGCTCTTCGTCATGGCCAGGTTCTCGCCCTATGAATGGTAAGTTTATATTTAGGTTGGAGATTCAACAATTTTCTCCCTTTCTTAGAGTATAATTTGACCTTCCTTTCTTTCCTTCTCTTGTGTTTCTCTCTGCCTTCGTTCTTCTTCTCTTATTTAACAAAAACTGGGTCAAAATATGCAAAAATTTTCACATGCCTATGAAAATTCTACTAATATCATCCTCCAAATTTAGAATGTACTTAACAGTTTTCTTATTTCATCTTCTTCAAACTTGCTATATCACGTAAAACATATACAGGAACGTTATGAGGGTTCGTTTTACGCGTTTAACGCTTTTTAATTTAAAATTACGATATGGAGCCTATATTTTATGATTGATCTGTCGGTGAATTTCTGCTTTTTAAGTGTTTAAATTTAAATGTTTTTTTAAGTGAGGAGCTCGGTGGCATAATAATTAGTACGCTTTCCCTTTCTATTGAAAATAAAGCTACCTTTGTGATAACTTTGTGATCTCGAACTCCTCCTGTGGTGTATTTGGCTTAAAGTATGTGGTTCCATTGCCAACAATAATATTAGTTATGAATGTATATAATCTATGGCTCTCTCTCTTCTACTGGGTTCTCAGAGTAAACAGAACTGGAGTAGCCATTAGTCAATTTCTCAAACATTTTTTTCTGCCATTTCTTGCGGGGGGTGAGGTTACCACTACACTCAAAGCCAGCCGTTTTTACAAATGCACACATGCATAATTCGACACACAAATTTAAATTTCACGCACACACACGCTTAAAATAGTCACGTGGGGTGTGCGTTTTGACAACGTCACAGCCGCACTCCCCACGAGACTAGCGTTCGAAATTTGAAATCGTAGAATTCTAAAACATGAAATAATGAAGTAAATAATCATGAAATCTTAAAAATTATAATTACAAATAAAAGGTGACACCATCTTTTAGCATACTCGATGTTTTTTATTTATTTTTACAACAAAAAACAGCACAGGCAGGCATTTTTGCGGGAGCTCTGTTCGCCGCAACGTTTACAATGTTATGGCTGTCAAAATGGCGGCTCAACTAGTTTTATTAAACGTGCAAGCATCCGATGCTTGTGCATTTGGCAGAGGGGAATGTTAGACAAAGGCTACTCCAGTTCTGTTTACTCTGAGACTGGGTTGTAGCTGCAGTTAGGTCGTGTTAAATAAGTGTCTAATTATGTATTAAATAAACTAGTGAGTCAGTTATCAGAGTCGCAATTATTGTCCGTCACCACTCCAGAACCCACGACTACAAGAACACAACACCTCTGTGCTTCAGAAGCCACTTTAATAATAATCCTTTATTTTCAGACAATTTTACAGTCCATTTTTTTTAGTAACAATAATCTTAGATCTATGTTAGTAAAATAGGCACTAGGCTTAATTTCTATGTAAGGTTTCATCGGCCCACACAATTTATATGTAAGTCGATGAACCTTTTGTATAAGGCAGAGTCAAACCTTTCGCTAATCATCCTCAGAATTTTGTTGCTGCTCCCCCTCACACGCTGTAACATTGATGCTGTTTTCTTACGGGTGACTGCATAGAAATCATCTATGTGTTCATCTGTAAACATACCAGATGCACTGCAGTAGCGTGGGAGCCGCAACAAAGCCCTGAGGACATTATTGTACTGGACTCTAAGAGCATTATATGACTTTTTTGAAAACTAAGCCGTTGGTCCCGATCGCTATTGCGACTGTTTCTACCCACCAACCCGTTTGGGCCAGCGAGGTGATGTTACGGCACGTACTCCTCATGTGTTTCTCCATGAGAGAGGCCAGTGCCCAGCATGGGACGTAAGCCGAGGACCAGTGTTAAAAAACTTACATAAAACAAACTTTTGAAAGTTCCCCATATACTTTTTGCGACGTGTATTTATACATTTCTATGGACTTTTGAAAATTTTAATAGGGGTTAAAGTATGAAATTGCCGTTTTTTCTCTCTCTTAGTATTTTGTCTGTAACTATTAAGTTTCAGAGTATTTTTGAAAAAATAATTACCTCTTCTTAAAATATACCATATTTTCGAGCTATTTTGATTTGTTTTGATAATTTGTTGTAAGTTTAATTGTGTTGGAATTGGACACGGAGACAAATCTTTTTAAGTGCCTCCCGAATACATCATTTGATTTGCATTCACTTAAAAACGATAAATAATTTTTATGGAGAGTGATATCACACATATTGCTAAGCCTTCAATTATAAATGCCAACAATTATTATCTCTGGATTTGTCGTTGTGGAGAAATCTGAAAAAAATTTAGTATGGAAAATGCAGACTTCCCCAAAATATCCATACAAAACGGCAATTTCATACTATAACCCCTAATATTAACTTTAATATTCCGAGATTATCAGCTATTCATAAAGATGTTATTCCACCAGGTCTGCGGGCACGCATGTGTGTGGACATGAGACGAAGCTGCTCACGAACCAGTTCAGTGTGTGCAACTCCTTCTGGTTCATCACCGGAACGTTTTTGCGACAAGGTTCGGGGCTGAATCCGAAGGTAAGACCTTGAACATCAAGATTGTCTTCATAAAGTTGGTCTTTTAGTTAGGATTTAGGTTTGTTTCTCTTCAAAACCGGTCGCTAACTTGATGTTAAGTACCAGACCAGACCTGTAGCTGATACTCTTATGTATTGGATGTAAGGATGGTTTCATAGGTACGCTGACCGCCAGCACTGGCCAGCGCCGGCGAGATTTCCATACATTCTGACGGAAGCGCGTGAGGCTGTGAAACGATGTAAGGTATCTTTTGTAACTGTGAGTGCGCACGCGTGGCCAGCCCACCTATGAAACCACCCTAAGAGTATCTGGTACAGGAGAAAATATTGGTGCAAGAGATATTGTTGTGTTTTTGACATTCATATGCGCTAAAACGCATCTACATTGATTAAATATTTTTGATTTTTTTAATTTCTTGCTCTTGAGTCCACCAATATGAACATAAAAAGGTGGATAGGGCTGTCTAGGTTGGTTTTATAATTCTGTTGATTGCCACTTTCGCATATTGGACTTTATCAACTATATTATCATCTTACCTATGTGGTCGAGTAGTCTGTATGTCGTTCTCAAGGCGTCGGCATCTTGAGAGGTGCTGGTTCAATCCCCGGTGAGGGCAAATGTTTGTGTGATAAAAAAAGACATTTGTTCTTGGATGTATTGTACATTTTCCGAATATTTATATGAATACTTACTATTTACCTATTAAAATATATTTATCCGTCATCTAGTATCCGTAGCACAAGCGGCATTAGTTGCTTAAATCGGGGCTAGTTGATAGGTGTGAATGTCTGAAGATATTTATTTATTTATATTACTGTCAAGACGTCGTTTGAAAACTGTCTATAGAAAGATATAACTTAAACTTTGTCTTTATCAACGATTTTTCCATCTCGCTAGGCAACATCAACAAGAATCGTTGGAGGAATCTGGTGGTTCTTCACCCTGATCATCCTGTCGTCGTACACAGCGAACCTCGCTGCGTTCCTCACAGTGGAGCGCACGGTTCTGCCCATTCAGGGCGCAGCGGACTTAGCGGCGCAGGCGGCGGTGCAGTATGGCACGCTTAACGGGGGGTCTACTATGACGTTTTTTAGGGTAAGTGACATGAGATTGGCCAACCAACCCTCATTGGACCGCCATCTACCGTCAACCGTGTTTCTCCATGAGAAATATTTATATAATATATTTATATCTCCTAAATTTCTTACAGTTCTAATCATACATTTCTTGTCGTCTTCAGGCTTCCTGACTTTTTAAGAATTTTTGAAGAAATTTATGATCATTTGGGGCGCTAATTCACAGTGGAAAGTTAGGGATTAATTCTGTGTGTTGAATATTGTCAAAAATGTATTTCTTTATGTACATTTATCAAAAAATCGTGTACTGGACGCTTTTATCTATTATTATTACACTAAATGTAGAAAACGGGATAAAAGTACTTTCTCTTATTTTTACCTTTAATTGCCACTTTGATGTAGCATAAAACTATACTTTATTATACATCCGGATAGCTTATTTAATAAAGATTTTAATGATAAAAGTTTTATATATAGTCTTCATACAAATTTTCATTAAAATCGTGATTTTACCGGAAGTCGGAATTAAACCGGAAGTAGTGCGGAAGTAGGTTGACACATGCGCATTTAATGGCTAAGATGGCCGCCGACCCACGAGTGGATATATGTATATATCCGTACTGATATTGTAAATGCGAAAGTAACTCTGTCTGTCTGTCTCACTTTCACGTCAAAGCTACTGAACTGATTAAATTGAAACTTAGTACACAGATAGTCTAGAGCCTGAGAAAGGACATAGGGTGCTTTTTTATCCCGATATTCCCATGGGAATGGGTACCGCGCGGGTGTAACCATGGTTATCAATATTTGCTCGACCGAGTATTATGTGACATATTCCGTCAAAATGTAATTTCATTTCAAATTTTAAAATTTCTCGGCATTGTAAATTAACACGACAACAGAGATTGATCACCATGACAACTAGTTGACTCATATTATGAAAAGTAATGAAAATAATGTTTAATTCACATATTACATAGTACCAGGGTCTCTAAATATATCAAGTTCAATAAATTTAAATAAGGGATTGCTGTAGAAATTCAATATATTTATTTTTACTTTTTCTTTCATCTGCCAAAAACGGTATCCACTATGTTCGTGACATTACTGTAACATTATGTAAACAATTACTACGCATGATCAAATTCCGTCACACGCCAGGCGCAACCAATCAAGCATGTCTATCGGCTTTGTCAAACTGTATCACGCATGCGTTTTGAATTGTTTACAATAATCGTGACTGTACGACTCAGATAATTCACAGACCATCATGACCGAAGACGTTTTTGACAGTTATGCCAAAACGTAATTTATAATTTAAAATTTATTGTGATATAGGCTCCAAAAAAATATATTATTTTTTATGGTGATGGCTAACAGTTGGGGCCCAATAAAAATTAGGGTCAACTAGCCTATTAACACGACAACTGAGATTGATCACTATGACAACAATTAATCAGATGACACTGACAAGTAATGTTATTTTCATTATTTTAATAATTAGGAGGATAAAATGCTTGCTGTGACAGCGGCCGGTGAAGCGCCAGAATCTTATGCGTCAAAGTTTTATGCGTTTAGTTAATTATGCATTACATTGGTTATGCCATTTGTTATTATGCGTAAATAATTATGCTTAATTTTTTTTCCAAATTGTGCGTAAGTATATTGTGTGGGAAATACACATATCCTCGTGGGCGGATGAGATTATGGACGTACCTGGATCGGATGATGATGAGCAGAATTTATGGCGATTGAGCTGATGGTGAGCGCGTGGTCTCCCGGCCCTCCGATAAGACACGGCACAGTATTGAGCGGATTAACACTGATTATTTTATGTAAAATGCACTCGTTGGTGGTTGGTGGTTCGTGTGTGCCCGGCCGGGAATGAACCAGTGAATGGTTCATTCCCGGCCGGGCACACACGAAATTTCTTACACGATTATGGTATGGCGCATACACACACGAATAGATGCGCAGACGACCGCGAGCTCAGACGGAAACAGAACACTACTTTAGTTTTGGGCTGATTCGATTCAATGCATGAATGGCGCTAGTGTCGCCTCCCTCAAGGTCGGGCGGTGTATCTAGCTGTCAAACGTCGCGCATTCAAATTATGGCGCGAACATATATTTAGTGTGGATTCCATTATGCCAATGCATATTATGCTTGAAAATTAAATGCAAAAAGATAGGGAACATCAAGGTTATATCATATGCTTGGCTTACAATGTTTTATGTATAAAATGAAACAAAAAAATCATGCTCTGTTCTCTTCTTCCAGGACTCAAATATAGACATCTACCAGAAGATGTGGCAGCACATGTCGACCACGTCTCCACCGGCGTTAGTGTCGTCATACGAAGAAGGAGTGCGGAAGGTTCTAGAAGGAAACTACGCGTTCCTGATGGAATCCACCATGCTGGACCACCGCGTCCAGAGAGACTGCAACTTGACGCAAGTTGGAGGGCTTTTGGACTCAAAGGTAACGTTTTAGATGAGTTTAAGTCGTTAATCATACAAACTTACTCATACATACATCACACCTGTAATCCCCGAAGGGGTAGGCAGAGTCCAAGGAGCACTGTGGTCCTTAAGGCCACATTTAGCCATACAAAAATTGGGTTTGGTCAGATGGGAAATCATGAAAGAGTAGTAACAAGTGGCTAGCTCATCGCCTACACGATCACAGACCCAGTACCCAATACGCCCTTACTCGCCTTTTACGACATGCTAGGCCAGAAAAGCAATTGGTATTCTTTTTGCGTTCCGGACCAACACGGGACTTACCTAAGTTTGAAGAATTATGTATAATGTGTCAGGTATGGAACGGAAGCAACGGCTTAACGTGCCTTCCGAAGCACGGAGAAGCTCGAGATCACAAAGTCTTGGTCATCCATCCACGGCCTGACCGTGGCGAAGGTAGCTTTGTTTTCGATCGAAGTCAAAGCGCACTGAGCACTACGCCACCGAGCTACTCCGAATGCCATACTTGTATTGAATTAGATAGTCCTCTCAATCCAAGTTGCCAAAAAGGTAAACAAAACAAAGGTAATGTTTCATCTCTAAAATATTTTGTGATGACTGTAGGTAATTGAAATCAATTGAAACGGACAACAATTGTTACCGTTAATCATATATACGTGCCAATGTCCATGTAAAAAGTGTGATTATTGAATAACAAATTCGGTAAGTCGGCTTTTTTGTTTACCTTTTTGGCAACTTGAATTGAGACGTACTACAGGGGAAAATCGAATAACAAAACCCTTCATTCAAGAAATTCAATATTTTATCATTCAATATTGTTTTAAGGGCTACGGTATAGCGACCTGGAAAGGTAGTCCATGGCGAGATAAGATATCTCTGGCTATATTGGAGCTGCAGGAGAAGGGAGTGATACAGATACTGTATGACAAGTGGTGGAAGAACACCGGCGATGTGTGCAATAGAGACGGGAAGGACAGCAAGGCGAACCCGCTAGGAGTTCAGAATATTGGTGAGTAAGAGATTTTTTTATATATTTTAGTCATATGTTCTTCATGGAAAATATTTCATTATTCATTTATAATATTGGGTCGTTACTGTTTTTATTATGTCTTAGTATTTTGTCTGTAACTATTAAGATTCAGAGTATTCCTAAATAATAATTACCTCGTCTAAAAATAGACTATATTTTTGAGCTCTTTTTATTTGTTTTGATAATTTGTTGTACGTTTAATTGTGTTAAAATTGGACACGGAGTCAACTCTTATTAAGTGCCTCCCGAATACATCATTTTATTTGCATTCACTTAAAAACGATAAATAATTTTTATTAAGTGTGATATTACACATATTACTAAAGCTTGTCTAATGATACATGCCAAATATTATTATCTCTGGATTTGTCGTTGTGAAGAAAACTGGTAAAGTGTTAGTATGGAAAATGCAGAATTTCCCAAAATCTCCATACAAAACACCAATTCCATAGGTAAGGATTAGGTCCTTACCTTACTTATAATACACTAGCTTTTGCTCGCGACTTCGTCCGCGTACAAAAGTTACTTTGATAAATCCTATTTAAGCGAACGTCATCATAGTTGCTCCAATCTTAAATTTCAGTTCAATTAGTCGAAAATCTATGAAGATTTATACACAACTTTTATCCCCTTATTATCCCCTTAGGGGTAGAATTTATCAAAATCCTTATGCCTACGTCATAGTAGCTTTATGAGTGCAAAGTCTCAGCCCGATCGGTTTAAAATTGACAAAGTTTCATACAAACTTTCATCCCCTATTTTATCCCTTTGGGGGTGGAATTAATCAAAATCCTTTCTCAAGGGATGTTTATAAAATCTACTTGCATGCCAAATTTCAGCCCGATCCGTCCAGTGGTTTGGGCTGTGCGTTGATAGATGTCAGTCAGTTACCTTTGTGTTATATTTATAAGTATAGATACATTCAAATTATAACCTAAATAATTTTTTGGTTTAACACTAAACGAAAGTCGAAAGGTTAAAAGGTCTTCTGTACGAATCTGGCCAATACTGGGCATCTTGTCACGAAGTTAGTCTGCAAGAACTGCAAGAGATGCAGGAGTTTCAAATTTTACTTCAGTAAAACCTTTTTATTCACAAAGTATTTTAACCTCTATATTTACATATTAATAAATAAATATCATTAGACATTAACACCTATCAACTAGCCCCATTTTAAGCAACTAATGCTGCTTGTGTTACGGATACTAGATGACGGATAAATATATTTAATTGATAAATACATATAAATATTCAGAATAAACAATACATAAATATTAACATCCAGACCTGGAGAACAAATGCCTGTATTCATCACACAGACATCTGCCCCCAGAACCTCTCTTAATGGCGACGCCTTGAGACCGGCTTACAATCCACTCGACCACGGAGGTCGTAATAAAGCAAGCCACTCAGTCTCATCTTTGCAATAACCAGAAACATCATGAGATATTTACAAAATTTATCAAAAGCTCCATACTATTTGACATTTATGACAGCTAAAAAAGTTCAGTCATTTATGCGCCATATAGCGGGATACAAAGTCCGTTTTCCTCTTCATTCATTTCCAGACCACGACATGTCAAAAATATAAAAAAAAATAAGAGTTTGGCGGCATTTGGCTAATGGCGGGCGTGATTTTTATTTCGATGATTGTAATATTGTACGGAGTGGATATTGATACGTAAAATCAGTGTAGTTTTGTGTAATAAGTGTCTGTGATGATGTGCAATTTGGAGGATTATCGAAATAAACGTCAAGTGGTGTGAAAAGTGATGAGTTTTTTATCGTGGTCATCCACCTCATCCAAGTAGCACCACAGTGTCTGCCATCGATTGCTTGACGCCAAACTCTCCCAAGATGCATCGAAATGCATTACACTAGCATTTCAATGCAAACTACTGATGAAATAAAATACTGAAGACTTGGCTGTATGGGCTTTGTTCCCTTTGCCTTCCCTATATGGGAGAATTTTACAAAAAAAAAAAAAAAAATAAAAAAATAATAAAAAAAAAAAATAATATATAATAAAATTAAGAATAGATAACTCTAAGGAAAACTTTAAATTAGTTAATATTATGTATAATGTTCCTCCTCTCCATTGTTGTTGTGCCCGACAGGGTTCGCAGCGATCATAAACGTATTGTAATATCTGTAACCACACTGTGAAAAGCAATAAAGTATTGAGTATTGAGTATATGTCAAAATTTTGACAAATGAGATCCTATTGCCATCGTATCCCTAAACGTGGAGGCAGCACGAACATCGAACACGTAGTAACTCATTAGTAATCTGTGCTTCGACGGCGAATCACGACAAAATTTCATTCGCACTAAGTGAAGAGTGTCATAGTATGTCATAGTTAATAAAAATTAACTATGACATAGGAGGAGCTCGTTGGCGTAGTGGTTAGTACGCTTTGGCGTTCGATCGAAAACAAAGCGAGGATGGGTGACCAAAACTTTGTGATCTCGAGCTCCTCCGTGCTTCGGAAGGCACGTTAAGCCTTTGGTCCCAGTTGCGACAGTTTCTACCCACCAACCCGCAATGGGCCAGCGTGGTGGTGTTACGGCCCATACTGCTAATGTGTTTCTCCATGAGGAAGACCTGTGCCCAGCAGTGGGACGTATATAGGCTGAGGACGAATAGGAATATTAAAAAAGTTTCAATGATGCGGTAGCAAATAAGAGTTCACAACATTTTTGCTTTGAAATTATAGTTACCATGAAAAATTTGAGTAGGAGTTTTCGTAATTATTTTTGTTTAATTTCCAGGAGGAGTGTTTGTCACGCTCCTGTGTGGGCTGGCGCTGGCTATAATGGTGGCCATTTTAGAGTTCTGTTGGAACACCAAAAAGAACGCTTCCCAAGGAAGACAGTCTTTATGTAGTGAAATGGGACAGGTAAATAGTTTTCTACTTATGCTATTATATATATTGCAATTCACGAAGGCGACAAAATCATTCGACATTAGACTCTATCTTAAGGCTTTACGAAGTTGGTCGTCATCGTAAAATGCAGTATTGACATAAATTTTAATAACATATTTCATAAAATCATCGTGTAATTAGTCTTAATATAAATATTTATAAATGTTTTATAAAGGTGCTTTAGCCTGAGCAAAATATCTTCCAAATTATTTAAGTACTATTAACACTGATTTATTGGGTTTTACTGTTTTTGTGTACTAGAGGATTCGATCTCGGCCGGATTTTCAAATCCTCGGATTGTACTGGTAATAGAAAGTGATAGCAAAAATACAGTGAAACATATCAAAATCAACTTAATATACTATATATAGTACGTCTCAATCCAAGTTGCCAAAAAGGTAAACAAAACAAAGGTAATGTTTCATCTCTAAAATGTTTTGTGATGACTGTAGGTAATTGAAATCAATTGAAACGGACAACAATTGTTACCGTTAATTATATTTACGTGCCAATGTCCATGTAAAAAGTGTGATTATTGAATAACGAATTCGGTAAGTCGGCAAAGTCAAAGTCAAATAATTTATTCAGTTTAGGTATTTACATACTCTTATGAATGTCAAATTATGCCAACCGTTCACTAGCTACCAGGAGGCCTTGTTCTTTTTTGTTTGCCTTTTTGGCAACTGGGATTGAGACGTACTACAGTTAAATCTTTAAAAAGCAAAACAATAAAACAAAATTATTTCGCTTACATCGTGCTGAGTACCCGCTTTATCGTCTAAAAAATGACTCCAGACCAAAGCTCCACACTGACGAAACATCTTCATCTGTTTATGCTTGATATAAAAGCTTTCTTTGGATAATGGCATTGTTTACTTCTTAAATCTAAACAAAAATAAAAAGAAGTCTATGCACAACATAAACATAACCCCTTAGAGCAACAGAAAATAACACTCGTTGTTTGTCATCTATATTCACTGACACATTAATGCACTGGTTGTTTTTTAATAAATTCTTTGATTATCACCAGTTATCAAAAAAAAATCAATACTTACACGACGTGAAGCGGAATTTTTACACACTTTTACACACAATCCGGTAGGTACCGGTCGTTAGCAAAAATAAATGAAGTCAGCTGAGAACAAGATGGCCGTCAAAACATTAAATTTTATTTATTTAATATTTAGTTTTACTGCTCTGGTTGCAGGACCTTTTGAGCCACACGTTAACAGTGGAACACTTTTCTTCAGTAGTTTGCATTGAAATGCTAGTGTAATGCATTTCAAATCGTCTTGGGAGAGTTTGACGTCAAACGATCGATCGATCGAGACACTGTGGTGTTACTTCGATGAGGTGGATTACCACGAATAAAATCCCATTGTTTTTCATACCACTTGACGATTATTTCAATGATCCTCCATGTTGCCCATCATTATTGACACTTACTACACAAAACTACACAAATTTTACGCAAAAAGATCAACTCCAAAATAGTTAAATGCCGCCAAAACTCCTCAAAACATTCAATGAAAGTAAATGCGTTTCGTTTCATGTACATTTTTATTGACTAAAAAAAAATGACTCTTGAGTTTCTTGCCGGGTTCTTCTCATTAAAAGCTCGATGTACTTGTACTGTCCTGTGGATGTACTTTCTACAAGCGCTCGCGGTAATGAACTTTAATACTATGGTTTAATTTAATACTCTAATTTTAAAATAATTTATAATAAACTGTTTATTTGTAAAATGCACAATAATGTAAAATGTTGACTTGGCCTTGGCCTATGAAATAAAATTATTTTTGATTTTGATTGACTTATAATGAATATATATCAATCCCGAAAATCCCGGAATTCATTACACTTAATCCCGAAAATTTCGGAACCAAAATATAACCGGGATGGGATCGAATTCTCTATGTGTATCTTATTTTTGAATTGAATACAAGAAAATTAAAAAAAAAACACCCTTAATCTCTTAAAGGCTACAAAATGGGACACAATAGAAAAGTTTATCGTTCACGAACGCCAGCGTTCGTTTGCCTTCAAGAAGGTATGAAAACACTCGTGTGACATTATTCAAAAATCTGGCCGAGGCTCTTTTTCTTCGTAAATTAAAATGTTACGACTGTGGTGTGACTCAAGAATGGTCTTTATCGTGTAGGAGTTAAGGACGGCAATGCGAGGAGGGTCGTCCAGCAGAACGGTCCTTCGACCAGGATGCTCAAGATGCTCTCCAGCCACTCATGTGCCTCCAGCGCCTTCGAGATATGAGGTAAGTCTTAACATTTTATACGCACCTAATTTTATTATTAATCAGTTAATTTTTACTTTTTAATCATCTCATTTGTTAAATAGTTAAGCTTATAATAAGCCATTTGATTATTATTTTTCACCGGAGAAATACATTTTTCGTTTTTTTACTAAATAACACTAAAAATAAATAGTTCAGTCAATATTTATTTTCTCATGTGTGTTAAATCTCAATGCTGTGGTGATTTAGCATTTCGCAGCTAAATGATTAAAATAGCCATTCAATTAAACAGCTAGCCATTTGACTGAACATCGCCATTCAATCATATGACTAGCTTTCTAATTGAATGTTTGAGTCGCTCAAAACGTTCAACATTACAGCTGATTCAAAGGCCATCAAATTTAATTAGTTCCGTATTATAAAACGGCGCGGCAGATTGTAATGTATGAAAGTGTTATGTGACAAAAACTCCACTCTTTTTTTTTACATATGACAGGTAAGCTCTTGGCCTTCATCTCACCTGATGGTAAGTGACGATAAGGTCGAAGGTGGAAGCGAGCTTCACCTGTAATCCTCAACAACTGAGGAACTGGCTATCTTACCTCTGATTGCTGGAACACAACAATGCTTATAACATTGTTATTATGGAATGTGTCCGGAGCATATCATTAAGAGAACAAGCAATGAGAGTGCTAAATGTTAATTGGATAGACGTAGGGGTGTTCCAGAGTATTCTATCCGTGCCAGCATCTGATGCGAGTAGGATGATCTGTCTGCACGCCTATAGGCTATTGGAGGATACTTGAATTTTGTCTTTTGTGTACTATGGGACTGACATAGTCGACGAACCACTAAATGTCCCGGAAAATAAATAAGAAAAAAAAACATTGTTATTCTGGCGACAAATTTAGGTAAGACGGTGGTAGCTAGCCAGGCGGGCTTAGACGCCCTACCACCAACCAAACCGAGCAGAAAAACCTCTGCTCCCATGGGGAATCGAACCCGGACCTCCCGATCGACACCCGGTGGTGCGAACCACTAGACCAGAGAGGTGGTTAAAACTCTGCTTGGTCATAAAAGAAAAATAACCTGAACCTACCAATAATCGACATGCACCTGGTTATCCTAGTTAATTGGCTATTTATCGAGTAGGCTAAGCGTTATCTAGCTGCAGTGTTGAACCTTAATGCAGTCGACAAGTCGGCTAAACGACGTATAGTCGTGTGATTGAATGGCGTTGTTCAGTAAAATGGCTAGCTGTTTGATTGAACAGCTATTTTAACCATTTGCCTGCGATATATATAAACAATCAAGACTATTATCCTCTAAGGGTTAGTCAGAGAATAGGCAAAAGCACCGCAAAAGCAGTCCATTGCCATAGTCTGCGCTTCTCTAGCAGTGACTGCACTCAGCGTGACAGGTGGTGAGCCCGTCGCCGCTATAAGCAATTGGATTTTTTTTCTTTAATTTTCCAAGGAATGTTATGGGAACTTCCATTTTGCGGTTCTTTATCTGCTGTTCAGGTATTTCTTTTTTTTATGTTATTTTTCTATAAAAACAGGCCCCGTGGAATCACGCAGAACACTATTGTACGGTAGACACGCGAATTGATCAAGACTTCGGAGTTTTAGAAGAGGTACACGTGTGTTGCGCTAGATGGCGGTAGTAGCTAGAGGAACTGTTGAATTACAGAAAGTGTTTGCATCAGATTATTTTCATAAATAGGTTTTATAATTGAAAAAATGGATGGATATAATGGATTCAGAAAATTCATTGAACAAATTGTTAAGCTGACGTCACAAATTTTGGCGTTTCCATTAACGCTATTGGTATCGAATTTAACTATTGTCGTTACCATGACATGGATAAAAAAACTCACCCTTAGTCTTTTGAAGAGGGGGGTAAAAATGGAGGATGGCGATGTCTAGTGCAAAACATACATACATATTATCACGACTATTATCCCCTAGAGGTTGGCCAGAGACTAGGCAGAAATAAATTAATAAATAAATATCCTCAGACATATTCACACCTATCAACTAGTCCTATTTTAAGCAACTAAATGCTGTTTTTACAATTATAAGTTTTGACAAATATATTTAATAAATCAATACACATAATTATTCAGAATATATGTAATATTATACATATATGGTGAACATCCCAGACTGGAAAACAAATTTCTGAAAATTCATCACCCAAACACTTGCCTCCACTGGAACTCTCGAAATGGCGACGCCTTGAGACCAGCGTATGTACACACCACTCGACCACGGAGGTCGTAAAAGCAGAAGCACCGCAAAAGCAGTCCACTGCCATAGTCCGCGCTTCACCATGCAGTGACTGCACTCGGCGTGACAGATGATGAGCCCGTCGCGCGTTCCCGCTATAAGCATAAAATAATAATTTTAAATATTCCAATTTCACAGTTGAAGTGGGAAAATAGTTTCTTTTACTTTGTAAATAAGGGTTGTCTTAAGGTACGTGTACGATTTTGACTTGGTAGTGTGTAATTGAAAAATAAAGATTTTGAATTAATTTTTGCTTTTTGTCCCGTGTTGGTCCGGGACACAAAAAGAATGTACCAACTGCTTGTCTCGCCTAGCATGTCGTAAAAGGCGACTAAGGGCGTATTGGGTACTGGGTCTGTGATCGTGTAGGCGATGAGCTAGCTAGCTTACTACTCTTTCACGATTTTTCATCTGACCAAACCCAATTTTTGTATGGCTAAATGTGGTCTTAAGGAACACAGTGCTCCTAGGATTCTGCCTACCCCTTCGGGGATAACAGGCGTGGTTGTATGTATGTATGAATTTGATTTTCAAAGACTCAAAGTTTTCATATAATTATTGGTTTTGTAATAGGTGCAAGACGTACCCAACAGCACGGTAGAGCTGAAAGAGCTGCGGTGGTCGTAGCGGAACGCCCGGCGCGGGCCCGCCTCCGCGCCGGCCTCGCCCCGCTGCCGGCACCACTCGTTCGGCCGCTGCTCGCACTACAGTAAGTTGCTACATAGCTCTACCGTAACTCCACCGTTGCACTATAGGAAGTGACTCCGCCGTAGCACTTAAGTAAGTCACACCGCCGCCGTAACAATTCAGTGACTCCGCCGTAGCACTTCAGTGACCCCACCGTAGCACTTCAGTGACTACACCGTAGCACTTCAGCGACTCCGCCGTAGCACTTCAGTGACTCCGCCGTAGCACTTCAGTAAGTGTCTCCGCCGTAGCACTTCAGTGACTCCGCCGTAGCACTTCAGTATGTGTCTCCGCCGTAGCACTTCAGTGACTCCGCCGTAGAACTTCAGTAAGTGTCTCCGCCGTAGCACTATAGATAGTGACTCCACCGTAGCACTTTAGTAAGTGACTCCGCTGTAGCACTTCAATAAGTGACTCCGCCGTAGCACTACAGTGTAACATTGCATTTTTTTATTTAAAATACATTATGATAAAATATATTCTTTGAAAATAATTTTAAAAGTAAAATTTTTTCAAACAACACATGTAAATTGAGGACATTGAGTACATGTACATTTGAGTTTTCTCAAATTTTCGATTTTGTTTCTATATATATGTTGTATGTATAATAAAGTATAAATAAATAAATAATGTATTTTATCACTAGCTGTGCCCGCGACGTTCGCGTGGCTATTAAGATAACGCCGATAAAAGTTTACAAATAGTTTTTGTGCGTTTGTTAACACTGCATTGATTTGATGTTACTCGACGGATTATATTTTAACGGAATCCTCTTGTTGCAGATTCTGTAGGGTCCCTAAGGAGGACCACGTCATACGTGCTTAAGGAACCAAGGGAACAGCCGAAGAAACATGTACAGATTGCAGCCTAGCATATACCGTAAATATACAAGGGTTTTGTTCACAGATACACATTTTCTTAAATACATACATATAATCACGAATATTATCGCCTAAGGGTTAGTCCGAGATCAGGCAAAAGCACCGCAAAAGCAGTCCACTGCCATAGTCCGCGCTTCACCAGCAGTGACTGCACTCAGCGTGACAGGTGGTGAGCCCGGCGCTATAAGCTGCTGGATGTTGTGCAGTTCTAAGTCCATTAGTCGCCTTTATGACACCCAAGGGAAGAGATGGGTTGGTAGTTTACGTCACAAACTATGTAATAATGTGTAATATTGAGTCTCAGATGCCAAATGTTTTGTGAAAAACTCATGTGCCACAAAATATTTATTTGTCACATAATCATGTGGAACAGTTTCACAGTTTATCGTACGGTGGTATACAGGTTGGACATTTTTATGGGTCCTGCAGGGGAAGTATCTAAAATTTTTAAAATAGCTTAATTTCCACAAAGAATTGAATTTTATTTTCAAAAAGAAACAAAACAGCATTTTCATTTTCTTCGAAAAAGCTTACCCAAAGCGGGAAAAGGACCAGCAAAATATTTTAAATTGCATGGTGATACCTTATATCCCTGGTCAACATCTTAGATACTTTTTATTCTGGAAAATTAATGGGTTCCCGTGGGATAGTTAAACAACCATAGTAACCGCGGACGAATTCGCTGGCTGGCTAGTGTTTGATAATTTTATTAAGTGTCAGTTTTTTGATCCGTGGTCAGGTTGACCATAGGTTAAAATGGATCAATGGCGAAAACGTGTGATGTCTTGATATGACAGCTTGTCCAATAGTAGAATTTTCAAATGAAACTAAAGATGAATAATCATAGACAATTAGTTCAACCAAAACAAGATGCTGCGATTAAAATGCCGGCTGGCGGCTGTCTCTTTTTCATTGTATTTCATTCCCATCACAGTCAGCGTCTGGAGCAGTTGATATAATATATATATTTAGGAGTCGAGATATCTTCACCAACCTCATAAAATAAAATCAAAGGGTGTTTCCTTTGTGGAAATTATGCTATTTTAATTATTTATGTTACTTCTCTATAGTCCATCAAAAATTTCACTCTGTATATCTGTCATAGGCCTATAGTATTTTGTATAATATTGGGTTCTTAACTATGAAATTGGTGTTTTTATTCTGTCTTAGTGTTTTGTCTGTAACTATTAATATTCAGAGTAATCCTAAAAAATAATTACCTTGTCTAAAAATAGACTATACTTCTGAGCTCTTTTGATTTGTTTTGATAATTGGTTGTAAGTTTAATTGTGTTAAAATTGGACACGGAGACAACTCATTTTAAGTGCCTCCCGAATACATCATTTCATTTGCATTCACTTAAAAACGATGAATAATTTTTATGAAATGTGATATTACACATATTACTAAAGCTTGTCTAATGATAGATGCCAAATATTATTATCTTTGGATTTGTCGTTGTGAAGAAAACTGAAAAAAATTTTAGTATGGAAAATGCAGAATTCCCCAAAATCTCCATACAAAACGCCAATTTCATAGGTAAGCTAATACCAACTGATTGTGTAATTTTAAAAAAAGGTACAATTCTGAATGTTACCTAATTACATAAAATTTTTATCCGTATGATGCATTCTTGATCGGTCACCGGCACGTAAATTTTTACTTTGCTATTAAATAGTCGCGATTTGGTCGAAACTAGTCGCCGAATTTGAAATTTGTTCGGTCCATTTAGCGATCTTGCGAATAGAAACACGCCAAATTATTAGGTATGTTATAAGGATGAAGTATTGTCACGACGTTATTATGGAAGATTTTAGTAAATATGTCTCGATTTTTTACTGTGTTGAAGTCTCAGAGTAAACAGAACTGGAGTAGCCATTAGTCAATTTCTCGAACATTTTTTTCTGCCATTTCTTGCGGGGGGTGAGGTTACCACTACACTCAAAGCCAGCCGTTCTTACAAATGCACACATACATAATTCGACACACAAATTAAAATTTCACGCACACACACGCTTAAAATAGTCACGCGGGGTGTGCGTTTTGACAACGTCACAGCCGCACTCCCCACGAGACTAGCGCTCGAAATTTTAAATCGTAGAATTCTAAAACATGAAATAATGAAGTAAATAATTATGAAATCTTAAAAATTATAATTACAAATAAAAGGTGACACCATCTTTTAGCATACTTGATGTTTTCTATTTATTTTTACAACAAAAAACAGCACAGGCAGGCATTTTTGCGGGAGCTCTGGAGCGGTTATGGCTGTCAAAATGGCGGCTCAACTCGTTTTATTAAACGTGCAAGCATCCGATGCTTGTGCATTTGGCAGAGGGGAATGTTAGACAAAGGCTACTCCAGTTCTGTTTACTCTGAGGTTGAAGTGCATATTCTAAATGTAATCCTTTATGAAATATAACAGATGTACCTATATTCCATCAATATAAAAAAAACTTACATACATACATACAATCACGACTAAGGGTTAGTCCGAGACAAGGCAAAAGCACCGCAAAAGCAGTACACCGCCACAGTACACCCTTCATTAAAAAGTGCACTGCACTCAGCGTGACGGGTGGGCAAAAAAACTTGGTATACTGTGACTAAGCCAATGAGTTGATGAGCCTATGGGAGAGTGAGTCAGTGAGTCATAAGAAATGAGAAAGCTAAAACAGTATAGTCATGTATTTCTAAAACTTTTTCAATGGTCGTGCCAGGAAACTTATGGGTGAGTTAGTCGATTGAAATGTCAGTGAATGTCCGGACAAATAAGTAAGCGGCTGAAATAAGTGGCTGAACTATAGTGAGTCCGAACACATTAGTGAATGAACTAGTGAGTCGGTGAGTAAAATTCAGAATCGTGCCAAACAAAAACCCCAAATAGAAAGACACTCGCGTATTATTATAGTATTATTAACTTATTATTAAAATAGGATAATAGAACAAATATTATGTGTTCGATTTGTACATAGTTAGTGGTAAAGTTAAAATTAACTATTTGTACACATTATTGTAAGGGTTTTGTATTACATAGGCACTTTTAATGTGACGAGAAATCGTACAGTCGAGTACAAAAATATGTATACACATTTGAGAGGTGATGAACTTTATTTCCTTTTAATAAGAGTCATTTACTGTCAAAAGTGTTTACAGATTCTTGCAGTTGACTGTACTAATTATAATGTTGAATTATTAACTTTTATTTCATTTAATTAGTATATATACAAACACGTGTTTTTTAAATAATTAACTACATCGAAACATGTAGAAGATTAATATGATTATGGATAATATCACCATAATTTTTTGTACCGTGTTTCATGTAAATAAACTATTATTATTATTATAATCAAATTATTATTATTATTATCATATTAGGCCAGCGGGGTGGTGATACGGGTAAGAAATGGAACAGACCAAAAAAAAAACAGGAAAAATCAAAACTCTTATCGAGAACCTAGAAAATATGAATAATTTTATGTTTCAGCAATTTCATAACTTATGTAGCTTTATAATTAGCCCTTATATTGGGTCCTTACCTATGAAATTGGTGTTTTTTTTCTCTCTTAGTATTTTGTCTGTAACTATTAAGATTCAGAGTATTTCTAAAAAATAAATACCTCGTCTAAAAATAGACTTTTGAACTCTTTTGATTTGTTTTGATAATTTGTTGTAAGTTTAATTGTGTTAAAATTGGACACGGAGACAACTCTTTTTAAGTGCCTCCCGAATACATCATTTTATTTGCATTCACTTAAAAACGATAAATATTTTTTATGAAGTGTAATATTACACATATTACTAAAGCTTGTCTAATGATAGATGCCAATTATTATTATCTTTGGATTTGTCGTTGTGAAGAAAACTGAAAAAAATTTAGTATGGAAAATGCAGAATTCCGCAAAATCTCTATACAAAACACCAATTTCATAGGTAAGGACCTAATATTTTTAATTTAAAGGTAAAGTTAATAATTTATTATTTAAAAATAAATTTATCATCATTAGCCTGACCTTTTCCCAATTTCATTTGTGGTCGGCGCATCGAGTCTTTCTCCTCCACTCTCCCCTATCACACGCCATATCAACATTCTCTCCCATTACAGCCATGTCCTCAATCACACAATCTGTCCATCTCTTCGTCGGTCTTCTCCCTGCATTACCATCCACTCTCATATTCACACTTAAAAATAAATTATTAACTTTAAATTAACACAATGATTTAGGTGTTTTATTATATTTATTTTGGGTGTGTAGTGATGCCTTTTACTGCCAATATTGAGTGTGTATATGATTAAGTTTGAAATTCCTTTGGTGATCAGCAAACCATGGCAGTTTTAGTCTACCAGGTTTCCAGAATCGGTGCTGTGTAAGAATTGGAATCACGGCACTTGTGTATAACGGATCCGGGGTTTTCCGGTACTTTTGGCCCTAAAAGAACTGATTTATTTATGAGCAAAAACAAGCCTTTTTCCACATGGTGTTCGCACATGATGGTGCCCACAGACATACATTTATATAGATCAACCAAGCGTGTCAACTTATTAACGTCTACTGCGACACTGTTGTAATTCTGAGACATGACATCCAAACTGATTGAAAACACCAATGCCGCCGATGCCCCTGCGCCAATCACCACACACGAGGCATTTTTTTAGTTTTTACAGTATAATTTGCATTATCTATATAAATATCAGTAATAGACTAGTTGACTCATATCAAAAGTAATGAAAATAATGTATCATTTACATAGTATTTAGTACAAGGATCAGAAATATAGCAAGTGCGATAAATATAAATAAGGGATTGCTATAGAAATTCAATTTAAATATACTTATTTTATTTTTACTTTTTTTTTCATCTGCCTAAAACACTATCCACCATGTTCGTGAAATTAGTTGAGTAACGCTTAATGTAAACAATTACTACGCATGGTCAAAATCCGTCAAACGCCATTCGCAACCAATCAAGCATAGCTGTTGGCTATGTCACGCATACGTATTGAATTGTTTACAATAATCGTGACGCTACCGCATAGATAATTCATAGACCATCAGGTGCGATGGTGTTTTCGACATAAAAGCAATAACGTTATTTATAATTTAAAATGTATTACACAGTGTAATACATTTTAAAATATAAAGTACAAAGATAGTCTGAATGTCAACAGCGGAGCTCTACAACAGTAGACCATACGACATTACGCTGTGAAAATAGCTAAAATAAACTAATCTCGCCGTTTCAACATCAGTGAGCTGCCTTATTTTTTTAACTGCATGCGCAGCTTAGTCTTCCTGCTAGAGCCGTAATATGTGGACCCCATTGCAGTTTAGAGTCCACAGTAATTCCAAGAAAAGTTGTGGACTTAATTATTTCTATGTTTGGTCGGGGTTTACGGACACGCGCTATACAGACCTTTGCTTATTTAAAATCAACAAGGGCGCAGTGTAGGCAGCCCAGTAGTTTATTACGAGTTTACGTAAAAATAGGCTAGTTGACCCCTTTTTAATTGGGCCCCAAATGATTCATTACTGGTAGCCATATTTTTTTTGAGGCCTATCGACTTTAACACAATACATTTTATATTTTAAATAACGTTTTCGCATAATTGTCAAAAACGCCTCGGTCATGATGGTCTATGAATTATCTGTGCCGCAAGGTCATGACTTATATAACCGTGTTATCTATAAAGTGATTTATTCGTTAGTCTTTTAGTCTTTATAAAGTGATTTATTTGTCACTTTCTAATTTAGATTTGTGTTTGAAAGAAGAAAAAACACTCTGAACTATAATAGGTTTATTAAGGGCGTCTTGCAGGAAATTCAAATCGAGATTTAAAACTAGATTCAGTAATTTTTTGACATTTCAGCTATAGTAAAAATGTCAAAAACTTGCTTAATCTAGTTTTAATTCTCGATTTAAATTTCCTGCAAGACGCCCTAAGCCTTTAATATTTTTGTATGAATAACACGGTTAGTATATTTCGGATGCTTGTACTAAATACTATCTGAATTAAACTTATTTTAATAATTTTTGATATGAGTCAACTAGCCTATTGGCGGAGGTATCGGCGGCGTCGGTATCTTTCAATCAGTTTGGATCTCACGTCTCAGAATTCACACATGGGCATACATTTTCATCATCTATGTAAAAGTTTATCTGTGGTGATGCCAGTTCTATTGCTTGGTTTCGGGATTTTCCGACTCTGGAGACCTACTGCCTCTTTGGAAGCCGTGATGATGCGTGGTCTTGTTAGTTGTCTACAATAGATTTGAGTTGAAAATCAAAGAAAATTTTGAGTCTTATACGTATAGTGTTAAATGTAGTCTGATCAAGTCAAAAATTTTGAGTTAATACATTATTGATTGTTATGTGCGATTTTCGGAGTTGACTGTACTTGTTGATTAAACTCTTTACAGTTATTTTCCATTACATAGTTTATTAAGTTGTATGCTAGAAACGTTATAATTTATTTAATAATATATATTACGACGAATCGACTAGTTCATATTAAATGGTATGATTTTTTAATTATTGTATGTTTTTTATGTATAAAGTTGTGATTGTATATAACGCGAGAATTTATGATTAAAAGTGAAATGTTGTTATATGTTGGTGGTTTTATTTATTCAAATTCAAGTACCTATTTACAAAAAGAGAAAAAGATTTATGTGATCACCTGTATTTTATTATACGAGTATCTCGATTTAAATTTCCTGAAAGTGGCCCTTAAAATTTAATCATATAGCCTGCTTACTTATTCCTCTACAGTGTAGTCTACATCAGAGTTATACATTTATATAGATGACGCTATGCATGTGCTTCGCGTGTTCGAAAACCCGTCGAAAAAAAAACAAAATGGAGTTTTTGGCGCCATTCAACTATGGTGGACGTGATTTTTATTTCAATGATTGTAATATAGTGTGGAGTGGTTTTTGTTGGTAAAATCAGTGTAGTTTTGTCTAAAAAGTCTCAATAATGACGAGCAATGTATAGAATCTTTGAAATAAGCGTCAACTTGTGTGAACTACGACGAGATTTTTTTCGTGGTAATCCACCTCATCCAAGTAGCACCACAGTGTCTGCCATCGATCGTTTGACGCCAAACTCTCCCAAGATGCTTTGAAATGCATTACACTAGCATTTCAATACAAACTACAGAAGATATATATACTGAAGACATGGCTGTATGGGCTTCGTTCCCTTTGCCTTCCCCATATGGGAGAATTTTACAAAAAAAAAAAAAACACAGGAGTTTGGCGCCATTCAACTATATGGCGGACGTTATTTTTATTTCAGTGTTTTTGATATTGTTTCGGAGTGGATCTTGTTGCACAAAATCAGTGTAATTTTGTGTAATAAGTATCAATAATGATGAGCAATGTGGAGGATCATTGAAATAAGCGTCAAGTGGTGTGAAAAGCGACGAGATTTTTATCGTGCTAATCCACGTCATCGAAGTAGCACCACAGTGGCTGCCATTGAACGTTTGACGCCAAACTCTCCCAAGATGCATTGAAACACTAGCTGTTTGGGCTTCGTTCTCTTTACGTTCCCTACATGGGAGAATTTTACAGAGCCGTAAATATTAAAAAAAAACACCAAAAATACAAAACTATTCTGCGCTCAATTTTAAGTAGACCTGTCTTTAGAATATTCTTTAGGTTAAGTTCAGTGATTTGGGATATTTACCTGTTTATAAATTGTTACAGTTGTGCCTTTTCATTCTAAATTAAGTATTAATATTGGGTCCTTACCTATGAAATTGGTGTTTTTATTCTGTCTTAGCAATTTGTCTGTAACTATTAAGTTTCAGAACATTCTTATAAAATAATTGCCTCTTCTAAAAATAGACCATATATTTGAGCTCGTATTATTTATTTTGATAATTTTTTGTAAGTTTAATTGTGTTAAAATTAGACACAAAGACAATTATTTTTAACTGCCTCCCGAATACATCATTTGATTTGCATTAACATAAAAACGATGAATAATTTTTATCAAGCGTGTTCACACACATATTGCTAAAGCTTGTCAAATCCCCGTTTCCATCCATTCCCGGCTTCCCCAAGTTTTTAACATAGTCTAAGGTCCAAATAAAACAAATGAATTAAGTATCTGATTCTATATTGCACCTAATAAGTACTCACTTGTCGTAAAATACACTTTTTACTGTTAACGTTTTCAGAGATGTTTCTTTTAATTTCTTACACGATTCATCAGTCTATTTCTTAGTTTCAGTCTGTTTAATATTCTTTTTGACTTGACCCTCGACATTAGTTCTGGTGGTGATGTGATGGTCTGAAAAAAAAAAGTTAATGGTTGTTACTGATAGCTCAGGTGTAGGTGTAAATGGGTGAGTAAATGTAGGAAACGTAGAGAACCAGAGAAAAACACTGCTCCCGAAGGATGGATACGGTGACAACTAACTTTTATTAATTTGACAGATTTATAGACAGGAAAATAGAAAAGTAGAAAAACAGTAAAGAGGTAGTATCAAAACAGAATAAAGATCAGTCCTGCACATGCTCCCTTTTTTTTCAAAATTGAGACTTACTATTTTCTTTAGAGGTCTCTTCAGTGTGCCGGCGGATGTGGCCACCTCGACAACTCTTATTATCCCATCTCTGCCAGGATAAGTCGCAACTATTCTCCCTCTCGGCCAAACTCCTCGCGGTAGGTTGTTATCAGCAACTAAAACTGGATCGCCGACTCTCACGTCCGGGCGCTCACCGCCTCCTCTCCTTGGTAACAGTGTCGGAAGATATTCCGAGAGCCATCGCCTCCAAAAATGGTCTGCCAGTCTGTTCGCTTTCTTCCAGCTGATTCGACTGTGCAAGTCACTTAATCAAAAAATGGAAAGGTGTGAGAGCTTCAGGATGTTGGTGATCTGCGGAGACATGCGTGAGAGGTCTACTGTTGACTAGAGCCTCAGACTCAGCCAAAAGAGTAGCGAGCGTTTCGTCTGACGGAGCCCTCTCTTTTAAAGTAACTTTCAGAGCTGACTTGACACTCTTAATCAAACGCTCCCATGCTCCACCCATAAAGGGAGCCGCTGGTGGGATAAAGCTCCACTGCATGGCCTCGTTTGCGACGAAGTTGGTAACAGGTTCGCCATAAAATTTCTTCAACTCTCGATTCAAGCCAACGAATGAGGTCCCGTTGTCCGAATAGATTCTTCGTGGCTGACCGCGTCGTGCCATAAATCTCTTAAGACTCATCATAGCTGCATCTGTCGAAAGGCTGTGGACAACCTCGAGGTGAACAGCTCTCACAACCAAACATGTGTACAGAGCGACGTACCGCTTTTCATGTCTGCGTCCGACTGTGACCTGTACTGGACCGAAGTAATCAAGGCCAGTATACGTGAAGGGTCTTTCGCTGTGTGCTAGTCGTGCTGGGGGAAGTTGACCCATTGGTGGACTGAAAGGCTTCGACTTTCGAACTCGGCAGGTAAGACAACGACTGGCGACTGAACGAACGGTGTTCCTCAAATTGATGATCCAGTAGACCTGCCTAAGTTCGTTCACCACGACTTCTGTGTTGGCATGAGCGGCTCTGCAGTGGTAATGGTGGACCAACAGACGAACAGCTGGGTTCTTACCGTCTAGAATCACTGGGCTCTTTGTCTCTGTACGCACGCCTGAAGCTGCGTTAATGCGTCCAGTCAAGCGTATCAGGTGATCTCTGTGAAGAGTGGGAGATAAGTTAAATAATTTGCTGCTTCGCGGCAACGGGAGGTTCTGCTCTAGGCACTGCCTCTCTGTTTTAAAAGAATCGAGTTGGCTACGCCATAAAATATGTGACTCTGCATTTTGTACATCCTGGGCTGTTATTTTCAAGGGACCAGGTGCAGTATTTCGATCTGTATTTTTAAAAATAAATAAAAGTTTCTGAGCAAATAAATGAGCCAAAGCCGTAGCTCGAACTAAAACTAACCATTTTCCAACTCTACATGGGTCTGCGGATATTGGTACTAATGATGATAATGATGGACCGTCGGAAGTAGCGTGACAGGAGATTCGGTGAAATGGCTTTAGCTCAGCTTGATCAAATGGCAAGACATTAAAGTTCGGCTCGGTTGGCCACTGTTGATGCGCACATAATAGAAATGACGGTCCCGTAAACCAACGAGATTCTGTAGTCAGTGGTTCCTTGTATAGGCGAGTAGCGTCGTCGGCGACATTCATTTCTGAAGGGAGCCAACGCCATTCACTAGAACTCGAAAGTTCCAAAATCTCACCCAACCTATTGGCCACGAAGGGCTTAAAATTGCGTGCGTCGTTTCTTAGCCACCCCAACACATTCATGGAGTCGCACCAAAAATACCTCTTAGATGCCTTAAATTTGTGAGCACGACTAATGATATCTGCAAACCGAGCCGCTATTAATGCTGCTTGCAATTCAAGCCTTGGGATGGATGAAGGTTTTAATGGGGCTACACGAACTTTACTACCTACTAATGCTAACCTAATTGGACTACTTGAATAACTAAATCGCCAGTAAGCAACTGCAGAATAAGCGGACTCGCTTGCGTCGCAAAAAACATGGAGCTCTCTATTCAAGGGCTCATCTTCACTCAGATTGTAGCAACGAGGAATCCTTAAATCAGCGATAGAATTAAGACAGGTCGATTGCCAAACTGTCCAAGCAGCGATGTCTTCCTGAGAGAGTTGGCTGTCCCAGTTAACTGATTTTCGCCAAATGTTCTGAAACATAATCCTTGCTCTAATCGTAAGCGGAGATAATAAGCCTATCGGGTCGAAAATACGCATCATTAGCGAGAGAGCGTCACGTTTTGTAAATTTTTTGCTTACTGGCTTTTCTACAAAACTATTTACATTAAAACTAAAACAATCGGCGCTAGGCTGCCAAACTAAACCTAAGGTCCTAACCGAATTAACTACTTTACTAATATCTACATCTACATTACCTAAAGAAGGGCTTAATAAGAGATCACTCGGAAGGAGAGCTAAAGCTCTGGGGTCGTTTGACACCCAAGCTCTCATTTCGAAATGAGCCCTGTTATGGATCTTTACAATTTCAGCAGCGAGAGACGCTGCTTCAGCCGCTGTAGCTACCGATACAAGGCAATCGTCCATATAGTGATCATTTAAGATCGCGTCGACAGCTACAGGATGTTCAGTTTGAAAATCAAGAGCATTCTTGTTCTTAATGTATTGAGCTGAGAAGGGACTCGATGCTGCTCCAAATATCATTGAAGACATTCTATATATTTTAATAGGTTCACTGGGGGAATCCCGCCAAATAAACCGTTGGGCATCTCTATCGGCCTTTCGAATTTTTATTTGTGGGAACATCTCGCGAATGTCGGCAGAGAGAGCTACTTTGCCTTCTCTAAATCTGAAAAGAATGTCTAATATAGACTTAAGAAGATCAGGACCTGGAAGTAACATTGAATTTAAGCTAACTCCGTTAGACACGGCAGCGGCGTCATGCACAATGCGTAGTTTTCCGGGCTTATTCGGATTGGTGACACCAAAATGAGGTAAATACCAACATCTTGGGTTACTACAGTCAAAGGCAACTGGACCCTCCGCATAACCTTTATCGAACATAGCGTGCATATTGATTTTGTAAAGGTTAGCGTATTCAGGTTCTCTGATCATCTTTCTCTCTAACGACTTAAAACGCGACATAGCCAAATTAAAACTATTAGGTACAGTAAAATTATCTTCCTTCCAAGGAAGCCCTATCTCAAAACTACCATCTGGTAAATAATGTGAAGTACTATCTAAAATCTGTACTGCTCTTGCATTACTTTTCGTCAAATGTTCCCTTTTAGAAATACCTATTGAGTCTAATTTGTAATAATTTTGTATCAAAGATTCCAAATTTTCGTGTTGAAAGGAGGCATCCTCCTGTGTGTTGGTAAAATTGACGAATTCCAATGGTCTAGTTCTGCTTGACTCAAAACCAAATAAGACCCAACCTAAATTCGTTTGTATTGCAACAGGCTGCGACTTTGTTCCCTTACGAGTTGATTTTGATATCGACAGATGCCAATTATCAATGCCGATAATCAACTGTGGCTCTCCGCCTTCGTAACAAAGAACATCGACTAGATCTGACAAATGCGGGTATTTCTCGATGTTACTTGGGCAAATTGTCTGTTTTGATAGCCCTAGGTCACTTATAGATCTAGCGTTGCGGACAGTAAACGATTTGGAACAGTTGCGGCCCTTTATTTCGAAGTCAACGTATTGTACGTTGACTTCTTTGCCTAGCCCACTGACACAATCTAAACGAATTTGAGACTCAGGGCCTGACACTCCAATTTGATTACAAATACCAGCATTGATAAAGGTAGCCGTGGAGCCGTCATCCAAAAGTGCGTAAGTGTCCACGCTACCTAACGGGCCTGAAATTGTAACGGCAACAATTTTCAAAAAAGACCTAAAATTTTTGTGCAAAGGTGTCTTGGAAGTCGTATGAGCAACTAAGTCAACAGAAACATTTTTCTGCTCTACAGTTTGGGACTCAACCACCTCTGAAACGTTATCATCGTCTATTGTTACGTGAGCGACTATGGAATTGGGATCATGTAAAAGTTTATGGTGTCTCGCCTTACAGTTCTGAACATTGCAAATCTCTTTGGACGATTTACAATATTTATAACTGTGAAAACCTTTTTTTAGGCATTTGTGACACAGTTTATTTGCCTTTACAAACTCCCACCTGTCACTCACTGACAATGACACGAAGTCATTACACTTTGACAAAATATGTTTATGTTTTTTACAAAACAAACAGGGTTTTTCAGGGTAAGATGGTAATTCGGAAATTTTTAGTGTTGAAGACTGAGAAACATTTGGAAGATTGTAATTTGTTGCTGACGATGTGATGGCGTGTAATTTTTCGAACCTTTTGAGAGGAATGGAAGGAGTATCAGTAACGAAACCGAACTTGAGCTGCAACTCGACTTCATTAATCAAAAACTGTGATAACAGCTCAAGTTTAGATTGCTGCTTTTCTAGTGAATTGCTCTTAGCGTAATCCATCCATCTGCTACGCAATAATGGGGTAAGTTTACTCAAAATGTTCTGAAAAATTTCAGGCGATTCCAAATAAGACTTTTGGTCAAGTAATCTTATAACCTCGACACAATTACGCACCTTGCAGGTAAATTTGTTTATATCAGAGGAATCGGAATTAAGTTTAGGTAACGATCTAACCATAGCTATCTCTTGTAAAACTATATATTCAGATCTACCAAACCTCAGTTCTAATGCATTCATTACTTCGGCAGGGTCCTTCGCAGACACGAGAAGAACAGAGACTGCCTCGCGTGCCGCACCTCGCAGAGCCAGCCCAATACGCGCAATGTTCTCTGCGGGCGTGAACCCCGCCCTGGTGTCTTCAAACACCCGCTTGAAAGCAAGCCACTCCACGGGCTTGCCGTCGAAGATGGGTAGACGACTGTCACTGGCTTTCGGCCTTGAAGTGGCCAGCGAAGTGATTGCCTGTGCTAATAAAACTATGTCAGAATTGTGTTGTGTTTTTTCTTGTAAACAATTAGTACGGGTGGGACCATGTGTTATAGTGGCAGACGGAAATGGCTTCGGGGAGCTCCTTCCGCCAACATTAGCTAAAGTTGGTCCACATCCAGTATCCTGACGTTTGTTAAACGCATTGGAACCTTTAGTGTTAGATTCCAACGTAACGTCGTTATGAGAATAATTAGGTACTGACTCTAACCATTTGTGGATTGATGAGCGAGACCGCGATGTCCTGTCGGAGCCACTTTCAGCTTCCAAGGCAGCGATCTGAGCCTCCAGCTCTAGATCGGCAGCTTTCCGCTCGGCGTCAGCTACTGCAGCTGCCGCCGCTGCAGTTGCTTCTGCTGCTTTTGCTTCAGCCGCTGCTTTAGCTTCAGCTGCTGCTCGTTCCACTTCGGCGACTTTTCGTAGATGAGCCGCTTGCAAGGCAAGTTTTTGGGCACGAATAGTAGCGGAGGAGCGAGATGATCTAGAACTATGGGAGTGATTAGATCGTGCGTGAGGAGTAGGAGTAACGGCTGACGTAGTAGCGACAGGCTCGCTTGAGTTGTCATTATTTTGCCGTTCTTGATCCATCCTTCGTTGGAGTTTCCTCTGGTTTCTTGTCTCAACCATAAAAGATGGTGGAAAAAACGGATGGAAAAAATTATTGAAACGGTTCAAAAAATAATGGGAGAAGGACCAAATGTTACTGATAGCTCAGGTGTAGGTGTAAATGGGTGAGTAAATGTAGGAAAAACACTGCTCCCGAAGGATGGATACGGTGACAACTAACTTTTATTAATTTGACAGATTTATAGACAGGAAAATAGAAAAGTAGAAAAACAGTAAAGAGGTAGTATCAAAACAGAATAAAGATCAGTCCTGCACAATGGTATTATCCTATAGCCTTTATTCAGGATTATTTTTAACTAGCTGTTGCCCGCGACTTCGTCTGCGGTTACTAGGAAATTTTAACTATCACACGGGAACCCACGGGACCGGGGATATAAGGTATCACCATGCAGAATTTCATTGAAATCGGTAAAACCATTTCGGAGGTTAGCCCGTACAAATAGACAAACAGATAAACAGACAGAGAAGCAAACAATAAAATAAAAAACATTTTTTGTTATTTTCCCTCATTTTGAATTTCTCCGACTTGGTTTTAAGCTTTTTTGTTTTTTTAGACATTCAACCTCCACAGTTTTATTACATGTTTAGATATTTGCAATGTGTGGATGGCTGTGTGTGTAAATGTAAATATAAAACAATTATTTCTCGAGAATGAGTATAAAATTACTAAAGATTGACTAGGGATATATGAATCGGGTGTGAGTGGAGACACGGGACGAGGCAGACCTAGGCGAACGTTCCTCGACCAAATTAAAGACGTTCTAGAGAAGAGCCAGGTCAAAAGTACCCGAAATCGCCGAGCATGTATAGGGACTGTAATGAGAGTTGATGAAGCGAAAGAAATATGCAGGATCGTAGCAAGATCGTAGCAAGTGGAAGGTCTCTCTGCCTACCCCTGTGGGGAAAAGGCGTGACTTATGTATGTATGTATAAATAAAAAATATATAAAAATCCCCTAAAAACCAACGAAATTAAATTACGGAATTCACTAACAAATTCTGTTAAAAATAACGTTTTAGCTAGACTACTGACCTCAGCAAGAGTAACCAACCGTGTAGCGTAAGGGACGCCATCTTAATTAAATTTTAAAAAGGACTAAATTCGGAAGGGTCAACCCAACGTGGTTCACTGGGCTTGTAAAGGTGCATATTTTTATTCCGTCGCCGACCCCTGCCTCTGGACCATAGTAATCTGTTAATACTTAAATTCTTTCGCTCCAAAAGTTGTTTCAACCTTTAGGTTGCGAACCTCTGCTTATAGTTTCTCAGGGGTGCGAGAGCGCTGGTGCTAAACCTTTTTACATACATACATAAAATCACGCCTGTAATCCCCGAAAGGGTAGGCAGAATCCAAGAAGCACTGTGTTCCTTTAGACCACATTTAGCCATACAAAAATTGGGTTTGGTCAGATGAATAATCGTGAAAGAGTAGTAACAAGTGGCTAGCTCATCGCTTACACGATCACAGACCCAGTACCCAATACGCTCTTAGTCGCCTTTTACGACATGCTAGGCAAGAAAAGCAGTTGGTACATTCTTTTTGTGTCCCGGATCAACACGGGTTATTTTAGGTGTGCGGAATAGAACGCGCGAGGAATGAGTCGATGTTTTTTGCGGATTAAAGAATTATTCTAAACTAGTGACTTTCTTTTGGTTTCTTTGGGCTGAAGAGAGAGAGAGAGAGTGGCTTTCCGCGGTTTCACCGCTTAATTGGTGTTAAACCACCAATCAATAGATGGCGCTGTGTGCAGTTAAAAAGGATAAAATAATAATATTAGATTAAAAATCAAGAAATCGTTTAAAAAGAGCAGAATAATAATAAACCAAACATGCGGGGCCGAATAAAAGGTTACTCAACCGTGGAGGCGCATCTTTGTAACTTACACTTACGACTTAAGCATGAAGTTATACAATATAGTTATAAAAACATAAATTTAGAAACAGTAAACACCTTTTAGGTATTAAGCTAGATTCACATTTAAACTGGAAGCAGCACATAAAGTACCTGAAACGAGTGACGAACTCTGAAACAGTTCTCTCAGCATACTATGCTTATGCATACTGAATTCTTTCCTATGGCGTTTTATGTGGTAACTCCTCTGATATTGACAAACTATTTTTATTGCAGAAAAATGTTTGAAAATATTAACAAATATATAACTTACATCCATCTACATAATAATATTAAAATCATGGAAATTGGCCAGAAAACATCAAGAATTTTTCTCACCAAAAAATAAAATAAAAGAAATTATAGATATTTGAATAAACTTAAAATACCTTTTACAAAATGGAAGTTAGTCTCATCTAGTCCATATTTTATAAAAATATATAACTATATTTTTATCGTTTTTATGTTAATGCAAATCAAATTATGTATTCGAGAGGCAGTTAAAAATAATTGTCTTTGTGTCTAATTTTAACAAAATTAAATTTACAAAAAATTATCAAATTAAATAATACGAGCTCAAATATATGGTCTATTTTTAGAAGAGGCAATTATTTTATAAGAATTTTCTGAAACTTAATAGTTACCGACAAATTGCTAAGACAGAATAAAAACACCAATTTCATAGGTAAGGACCCAATATAACAAAACGCGGGGCGTTTTAAGTGACCCCTCATTGGGCCCCAATTTTTTTGCTCTTTTTAAAGACGTGGGATTATTTGATTTTTAATCTAATATTGTAACATACCCAAAAGCCCCGAACGCAGCCTCCATACCGCTACGCGCATGTGCGCGCGTAGCTTTACAACGACAAGAAATAACAACGTTGTCAAATGTTTTTGGAATAATGTACAACAATCTACAACATTTTTTTAAATATTCAGTTTAACGGCTCTGGTTGCAGGACCTTATGAGCCACACGTTAACAGCAGAATACTTTTCTTCAGTAGTTTGCATTGAAATGCTAGTGTAATGCAATTTAATGATTCTGGGGAGAGTTTGGCGTCAAACGATCGATGGTAGACACTGTGGTGTTACTTCGATGAGGTGGATTACCACGATAAAAATCCCATCGTTTTTCACACCACTTGACGATTATTTCAATGATTCTCCACATTGCTCATCATTATTGACACTTATTACACAAAACTACACTGATTTTACGCAACAAGATCAACTCCGAAACAATATTACAATCACTGAAATAAAAATCACGTGCGCCATAGTTGGATGCCGCCAAAAACTCCGTACAAAAATTATATTTTATATGTCATTCCTTTATTATTTACTAATAAACGGTCTTCGGACCTTGTTACAATATTACTATTTTATTATTTTTATTTGTTCTCGTTATACTATCGTACCTCAGCATCCAGTATTCTGGAGTCGTCAACCAGTCTGTCAGGTTTCGGGTCTTTCGGGTGCGGCCTCCGGTAGTCGTCATCATCCTCGTATGAGTCTCCATCTCGCAACCCTGACTGCTTTTGGACTACGATGCATCTGTGAATTATTTTGACAATTTATGAGGGAACAAAATATTTCAACACAGTCTTTTTTTTTAAAAGGGGCAGGCGGTTCACCTGACGGTAAGTGATTACCTCCGCCCATAGACATCTACAGCACCGGAGGAGTTGCAGATGCGTTGCCATAAGGAGGGAATACACTCTTTTTAAAACTTTGAAGGTCGTATTGGTCTGTGAACACTTCCGGTGACAGTCCATAGGTTGTAATCAACCGCCTCTCTCACCGGGTGTAGATCGGAAGGTCCGGGGTTCGATTCCCCATGGGGTTAGGGGTTTTTCTGCTCGGTTTGGTTGGTGGTAGGGCTTCTAAGCCCGCCTGGCTAGCTACCACCGTCTTACCTAAATTTGTCGCCATAATAACAATGTTATAATCATTGTTGTGTTCCGGCAATCAGAGGTAAAATAGCCAGTTCCTCAGTTCGACCTTATCGTCACTTACCATCAAGTGAGATGAAGGCCAAGAGCTTACCTGTCATATTTAAAAAAACACAATATGAGCTTTATTCCTGGGATTTTATATTTCATTTTATATGGAATGAGTTGCTTTTAGCCGCGTGGCACGGGCTCGAGCAGTGGGGTGCCCACTGCCATAGTCCGCGCTTCACCAGCAGCGACTGCACTCAGCGTGACAGGTGGTGAGCCCGGCGCCGCTATATGCTGTTGGATGTTGTGCAGTTCTAAGTCCATTAGTCGCCTTTACGACACCCAAGGGAAGGGATTTTAAGAATATTAGCCTTAGATCATTGATAATAATGACGCTAAGTGACAATTGACTAACTAAAAACACTCACTAACCTCTTTTGTCTGTTTGTAGCATGCGCATTTTGAAAATCTGTAAAAAAAATATCAATTAATTTTAAAGCGGTCACTGCCCTGACAATGACCATCAAACCTGTCAATCGCAGTACGAGTGTGATAATACCTATAACTTAACTTGAAGTAAATAATTAATTACCATGTATAAGGTCCTTACCTATGAAATTGGAGTTTTGTATGGAGATTTTGGGGATGTCTGCATTTTACATACTAACATTTTATCAGTTTTCTTCACAACGACAAATCCAGAGATAATAATATTTGGCATGTATCATTAGACAAGCTTTAGCAATATGTGTGTGAACACGCTTGATAAAAATTATTCATCGTTTTTATGTTAATGCAAATCAAATGATGTATTCGGGAGGCAGTTAAAAATAATTGTTTTTGTGTCTAATTTTAACACAATTTAACTTACAAAAAATTATCAAATTAAATAATACGAGCTCAAATATATGGTCTATTTTTAGAAGAGAAAATAATTGCTATTTTATAAGAATGTTCTGAAACTTAATAGTTACGGACAAATTGCTAAGACAGAATAAAAACACCAATTTCATAGGTAAGGACCCAATATAACTGTAGAAGTCGAATGTCTGTACATAGAAAAAAAATGCTTAAAATCAAATCAGGGTGATGTACAAAAAAGGAAAATAAATTTTTTTTTGTTTCTCTGTCTGTTTGTACGGGCTAATCTCCAAAATGGCGGAACCGATTTCAATCAAATTTTGCATGGTGATACCTTATATCCCTGGTCAACATCTTAGATACTTTTCATTCCGGAAAATTAAAGGGTTGCCGTGGGATAGTTAAAAAAACCCTAGTAACCGCGAACGTAGTCGCGGCCAACAGCTAGTGTGTGATAATTTTATTAAGTGTCAGTTCTTTGATCCGTGGTCAGGTTTACCAGTAGGTTAAAATTTGGACTACTGGCGAAAACGTATGATATCGTATAATATGGCAGCTCGTCCAAAAGTTGAATTTGCAAATATAGCTAAAATTAAATAATCCCAGACAATTTAATTACCACACGGTGCTGGGATTTGTAAAATGGCGGCTGGCGGCACAGCTGATGTTTATAGCTTCGAATTTTCATCGGAAATCAATAAATAATAATAATAAATATCTTCAGACATTCACGCCTATCAACTAGCCCCATTTCAAGGAACTAATGCTGATTGTGTTACGGACACTAGATGACGGATAAATATATTTAATAGATAAATACATATAAATATTCAAATATACACAGATTTAGTCAAACACTTTTACAGTTCTTCACGGATTTATATTCTAACAAAAACCACAAAAAACTTACAAACATTAAAGAAGATTTTCATCTAAGCTATCTGACGTCCTATTAAAAATCGCGCGAGCCGTAGAGAAACCAAATGGACATAGACCAATTAAACTTAACCTTTTTATAAAAATATCAATTAAAAAAATCCAATATTTATATAAACATCCAAGACTGAAGAACAAAATGCCTGTATTCATCACACAAACATTCCCCCACCGGAGATCGAACCCAGATCCTCTCGAGATGGCGACGCCATGAGACCGGCAGACCACTCCACCACGGAGGTCATCATTTAACAGTTTGTCAAGCTGACGTCATACATTTTGGCGTTTCCGTTGACGCCATTGGTCTAGATTTTAACTATTGAGGTAACTATTACTACGGATCGAAAGACTGCATAAGGGCGAATTAGAATAATCTCCGTGTTACTACGCGGGTTTTAGATACCAATAAATGCTTAAATTTCATTGGTCGAATACGCTCTAGTGAAGGAGTCCTGCGTACACGGCCGTTTTTGGACCGATTACGCATGTGTCAGCTAAAGCATTTTTAATATTACTAGCTAATCAAAATGTGGTCTAATTCGCCCTAAGTAAATTATTAGGTCCTAACATATGAAATTGGCGTTTTGTATAGAGATTTTGGGGAACTCTGCACTTTCCATACTAAAATTTTTTCAGTTTTCTTCACAACGACAAATCCAAAGATAATAATATTTGGCATCTATCATTAGACAAGCTTTAGTAATATGTGTAATATCACACTTCTTTAAAATTATTTATCTTTTTTATGTGAATGCAAATTAAATGATGTATTCGGGAGGCACTTGAAAAGAGTTGTCTCTGTGTCCAATTTTAACACAATTAAACCTACAACAAATTATCAAAACAAATCAAAAGAGTTCGAAAATATGGTCTATTTTTTGACGAGGTAATTATTTTTTAGGAATACTCTGAATCTTAATAGTTTCAGACAAAATACTAAGAGAGAAGAAAAACACCAATATCATAGGTAAGGACCCAATATTACTAGCTAATCAAAATGTAGTCTAATTAGCCCTAAGTAAATTATAATTAGTCTACATACCGAATCCCAAAATGAGCACCAGAGTGCCAAGTACGTAAGCACTGCGATAGATCATGTTGAACGGGTTGAATGGGACAGAAGTAACAGCTCTCTCTATTTATACATTTTAATTCCATAATACATGTGAAAGATACTGGGTTTGCTTACTTATTTATTTTATTTTATTTTTATTTTATTTTATTTGGGGGGCTTACAGCTTACATAAGGAAATATATATATGCACAAACATCAAACAGCCAATAACAAGCCTCCGCAGGTAACACTAATGTACTTAATATTGAAATTCTTACATTACAAGTAATCATCTGAGATGATTTTATGCACAGAATTAATGCTACTGCAAAATAGATCAATGCTGTTAACACAACCAGGCCTACAAACTTCATTAAACATATTACAGACTCGAATTAAGTAGGAATTTCTGTGATACACTGTACGCGAAAATGGGAATGGGAATGGAATGAATGGGGATGGAATTTAATAGGTCTTTTACCTATGAAATTGCCTTATTTCTCTCTCTTGTATTTTGTCTGTAACTATTAGGTTCCAGAATATTCTTAAATAATAATTACCTCCTCTAAAAATTTACCAATATATGTTTGAGTTCTTTTGATTTGTTTTTATAATTTTTTGTAACTTTTATTGTGCTAAAATTAGAAACGAAGACGACTCTTTATAAGTGCCTCCTAAGTGCATCATTTGATTTGCATTCACTTAAAAACGATAAATAATTTTTATCAAAAATGATATCACAAATATTGCTAAAGCTACATGCCATGCCAAAAATTATTATTTCTGGATTTGTCGTTGTGAAGAAGTCTGAAAAAATGTTAGTATGGAAAATGCAGACCTCCCTAAAATCTCCATACAAAACACCAATTTCATAAGTAAAGAGGAAAACGAAGTGAAACCACGATGAGCTCGGTGCCGTAGTGGTTATAACGCTTTGGCTTTCGATATCGAAAACAAAGCTACCTTTGCCATGGTCAGGCCTTGGATGGGTGATCAAAACTATGTAATCTCGAACATCTCCGTGCTTCGGAAGGCACGTGAAGCCGTTGGTCCCGGTCGCTATTGCAACTGTTTCTACCCACCAACTGCATTGGGCCAGCGTGGCGATGTTACACCCCTTATTCCTCATGAGAAAGGCCTGTGCCCAGCAGTGGGACGTATGTAGGCTGAGGACGATTGACGAAGTGAAACTACTACATTTCTAAATAAAGTAACCCTGGGAAGCCTATGTCCAGCAGTGGGCGCTCCCCGGCTCCTCTATGATAATAATAGTAATAATAATAATAATTCTTTATTGTACCAGAACAAGTCACAAAATAAATTATAGCCCTGGCTCCTAAACTAGTATCAACTGTATTTTAGGGGCCAGTTCCTGATGATGAAGAGGAGCTTGATTGCTTTCTTGTATGTCTGTCCGTGGAGATCAAATCTGGCGATCGATTTTTCCACCTCCAGACCACTTCCCGACATCCGATTGAGTTGAAATTTTGCGTACAGACTTGCTTCCGATCACAAAACAATATCAAATAAAAATATATAAAAAAAAAAGACGTGTGGCACTCGGGGACTGCCGCCGTAAAGCTATTGCATAGCATTTTGTATCAACTTATGCAATTATAATTTTATTTATTTATTTTATTCATGCAGTATTTCTTTTTCTTTGATATTAATTCAAGTTACACTTTTTGTGGTGACCGATAAGAAAACAAATTATATAAACTGTTGGTAGTTTGCATATACATTATTTCGTTCGGAACCCTTATAAGTAAATTAAATCATAAAATAATTATCTAAAATAAATGTTAATAAACTAATTAATAAAATAACAAAACTCATAATAAACAATGTATAATAGTTAGCTCATAAATAAAACCAAAGTGGCGTCTTTGTTAAAATTAGTTCTTTGTTGTATCACTAGATGGCGCCACCCATCCTTTAAAACGCACTATTGTTTACTCTCATAGACTTATATGGTCACACCGATGTCAATTAAAATTTGTATTCGCCTTGGACACGGTGTTTTATTTTGGTAACCACCTTGGGTTTTAACATGCACGGCCTTCAAGCCACACCTCCTTGCGCATCGGAGTGGGGAGCGTGAGGTTTTTTCGTTACGGAATTTCTGAATTCGGTCCCCGCGCTCAAGGCCCGCGATAGAAGCCATGCAATAGCTTAATAATAAAAAAGGAGTCAAATAAATACTGTGTAAAAGAAACTTTAAAAACCCACGTTTTACTAATGGACTAAAAGGGTAAAATAAATATTTTGGTAAAGAAAAATATCGATAATTTTAACCTGGTGCGCATTTTACTTATTATGATAAATGATTATATAGGCAAATAATGCGCATCACGATGAAATTTTCGAAAATTCTTTTGACTAAAATAATTATTTTACCCTTTTTAGTCCATTAGTAAAAAGTTTTTAAGCTATTGCATAGCTTCTCTCGCGGGCCTTGAGCGCGGGGACCGAATCCAGAAATTCCGTAACGAAAAAACCTCACGCTCCCCACTCCGATGCGCAAGGAGGTGTGGCTTGAAGGCCGTGCATCGTCTAACGTCGTTTCAGTTCGGCAGTCTTCGACACGGCGTTGTGTGCGTGAATATGAATGAAAAAAGTGCATTTATTATTAATGAAGAAAGTCACCAAAAAAAATAATGAAAGAAAATGAGTGAGTACTCTATATACATTCATTTTATTATTATCACAAATGCAGTATTAATTTTGAATTGAAAATATAATACTGCTATAAAGATAACCTAAACTTTTGATATTAAAATGAGCGATATTAAAATTAGCCCTCTTTTATACACACAAACACACACACGCGTATAGTTTAAATTCTAAATTTAGATTCTCAATATGTATATTTATATATATATATATATATATATAAATTCATTCTTCATTATGTATATAACAGAAACCACCAAACCAAGCACGTAATAAGTTGATACAAAATGCTATGCAATAGCTATACCGCGGCAGTCCCCGAGTGCCACACGTCTTTTTTTTCAAATTATTTTATATAGTATTTTACATTTATTCTTACCACGTTTTTATTTCATCAATGATTATAATTTACATAAAATAAATACAACAGACCGACACACATTTGTGTAATATTAGTACTAAACGAAGCCTTTTAGCGGTTAAAATTATAGGTTATTATGCGGGCCGCTTAATAGCATGTCCCTTGTTTTGTTCACTAACGATTTGAGATTATTATACTGATAATTTTATATATATATATCTTTCTTTTTTTTTTTGTTAAAAGATTGCATTGTCATCTCGTATAAACATGTCTGTAAATTTTCAGGTGGATTGGATTAGTAACAGTGGTCGAAAAATCAATTACAAATTTTGACGCAGACAACATACATACAAACAGTGTGAGTTAAATAAAAGCCTGTAATAAAAGCGTGTAAAATAGTGCTTCATAAGTATAATATTAATATTTACAATTGATTTGAAGGGTTTTGATTCATTTGATATTTACTATTGAAGGGAAGATCCAATAAGAGAACAGACTGGGGGTAAATAGGTTAGCGTGGTATGTGTTCAAGATCAAATAGTGCATAAAATATTCATAGTAATGTTAGTACCGAAAGTTGCCAATAGATGGCGCTGCACGGTGTTGCATCGCGATAACGTTTGCCCGCGATGCAACGCATATATTGGGTATTTACCTCAGAGTAAACAGAACTGGAGTAGCCATTAGTCAATTTGTCAAACATTTTATTCTGCCATTTCTTGCGGGGGGTGAGGTTACCACTACACTCAAAGCCAGCACAACGCACAACGTTTTTACAAATGCACACATGCATAATTCGACACACAAATTTAAATTTCACGCACACACACGCTTAAAGTAGTCACGTGGGGTGTGCGTTTTGACAACGTCACAGCCGCACTCCCCACGAGACTAGCGCTCGAAATTTGAAATCGTAGAATTCTAAAACATGAAATAATGAAGTAAATAATCATGAAATCTTAAAAATTATAATTACAAATAAAAGGTGACACCATCATTTAGCATACTCGATGTTTTCTATTTATTTTTACAACAAAAAACAGCACAGGCAGGCATTTTTGCGGGAGCTCTGTTCGCCGCAACGTTTACAATGTTATGGCGGTCAAAATGGCGGCGCAACTAGTTTTATTAAACGTGCAAGCATCCGATGCTTGTGCATTTGGCAGAGGGGAATGTTAGACAAAGGCTACTCCAGTTCTGTTTACTCTGAGGTATTTACTTATGAAATTAGTGATTTCTTTTCTCTCTTAGTATTTTGTCTGTAACTATTAAGATTCAGAGTATTCCTAAAAAATAATTACCTCGTCAAAAATTTACTATCTTTTTGGGCTCTTTTGATTTGTTTTGATAATTTGTTGTAAGTTTAATTGTGTTAAAATTGGACACGGAGACAACTCTTTTTAAGTGCCTCCCGAATACATCATTTTATTTGCGTTCACTTAAAAACGATAAATAATTTTTATGAAGTGTGATATTACACATATTACTAAAGCTTGTGTAATGATAGATGCCAAATATTATTATCTTTGGATTTGTCGTTGTGAAGAAAACTGAAAAAATTTTAGTATGGAAAATGCAGAATTCCCCAAAATCTCCATACAAAACACCAATTTCATAGGTAAGGACCTAATATATAATTTACTTATTTATCTAATTACATAAATTGTTAAATTTCGAAATTGTTAAAATATGGAAATTTTTAAGTGCCAGGTTTGGCCCATGGAAAATAGTTATTTATTATACAAGAGTGGAAAGTTCCTTTTTAACCGCGTGCTCGATTTGGATGACCGAGCAAGCGAAGGATTCTTAAGTTGAATCACGAGCGCAGCGAGTGATTCTAAATTAGAATCCTGAGCGTCAGCGAGGGAAACAAACGAGCACAAGGTGAAAAATCTTTCCACTCGAGTGCAATACGTAACTTTTCATCCCACCTCAGCGAGGAAATGACAAAATGAAAAAGAAAACAATTTATAATGACAAAATATTTTTTCACAATTTAAAAAGTTCTAATCATAAATTTGGCACCATAGAGGTTACATTAAATAGGTTTAATGACGTTTTGAATTTACAATTATATTGAGTACTCATTATATGTGATGTTCTAAATTCAAATCTACTTTGCCGCTCAAGCGAATAAAATAGAATTTTCCAGCCAGATTTCGAAGCGCAAAATTACACTTTCCGAGGTGGTGGGATGAAAAGAAATTTTTGTTTGTTTGTTTGAATGGAAGAAGATGACATGTGCCGACCCCACCTAGACTGGGAGAAGATGACATGTGCCGACCCCACCTAGACTGGGAGAAGATGACATGTGCCGACCCCACCTAGACTGGGAGAAGATGACGTGTGCCGACCCCACCTAGACTGGGAGAAGATGACGTGTGCCGACCCCACCTAGACTGGGAGAAGATGACGTGTGCCGACCCCACCTAGACTGGGAGAAGATGACGTGGGCCGACCCCACCTAGACTGGGAGAAGATGACGTGTGCCGACCCCACCTAGACTGGGAGAAGATGACGTGTGCCGACCCCACCTAGACTGGGAGAAGATGACATGGGCCGACCCCACCTAGACTGGGAGAAGATGACATGTGCCGACCTCACCTAGACTGGGAGAAGATGACATGTGCCGACCCCACCTAGACTGGGAGAAGATGACATGGGCGGACCCCACCTAGACTGGGAGAAGATGACATGTGCCGACCCCACCTAGACTGAGAGAAGATGACATGTGCCGACCCCACCTAGACTGGGAGAAGATGACGTGTGCCGACCCCACCTAGACTGGGAGAAGATGACGTGTGCCGACCCCACCTAGACTGGGAGAAGATGACGTGTGCCGACCCCACCTAGACTGGGAGAAGATGACGTGTGCCGACCCCATCTAAACTGGGAGAAGATGACGTGTGCCGACCCCACCTAGACTGGGAGAAGATGACATGGGCCGACCCCACCTAGACTGAGAGAAGAGCAAGATATTAGTTAGTGCAAGATAATGTTATTAGTATTATGAATGAATCCTATTTGTACTCGTTGCCAATGTATAATATTACCTACCTATCTTTTTTATTGCTGTGCCCTTGCTGGGTGCATGTGCTGTACAAATTAATTACACCTTTATAACTACCACATGTTTATGCAATGAAATAAATAAATAAATAAATTTATTTTTTATTTATTTATAAATATTTAATTAATTATTTTTTTCTTTTTGACTTTACAGTAAGTACTTAATCATATTTTATTATTTTCGGGACATTTCTCATTTAAACTTTATTAAGTGTTACGGACTTTTTGAAGGCAGACCAGCGACGATTGACTGTGACTACTAATTGACTGACAGACCTGACGGACTTATCATGATTTTCATTGTTCCTTTTTTATTATTAATGTAAAGACGACTTAGTAAAATACTATACTCAGTAAATGTTATTTTTGTTCGTTTGTTTGAATGGAAGAAGATGAAATGTGCCGACCCCACCTAGACTGGGAGAAAGGGCAAGGAGGAGGAATTGACCTGAAAGAGAATTTTGTTTTTAATAATTGATCCTTACGGTAATGTTATATAATTAATGTTATAGTTCAGTAGTGTAATGGTTCGATGACTTTGGTTTTCGATATGGGAAACAAAGCTACTTTCGCTATGGTCTGTCCTTGGATGGGTGACCAAATCTTTGGGTCAATTTAAGTTTCTCCATGGTTCGGCAGGCACATTAGAATTGGTTCCTGTCACTATTGTAGCACCAATCCAGATTTAGCCAGCCAGGTGTTACGGCTTATATCTAGGAAGGCCTGGGCCCAGAGGTTCTCAGCCAATATACGTCCCACTGCTAGTGGGCTGTAATACCACCACGCTGGCCCAATGCGGGTTGGTGGGTAGAAATGGTTGCAGTAGCGACCGGGACCAACGGCTTAACGTGCCTTCCGAAGCCGGAGTTCCAAATCACAAAGTTTTGGTCACCCATCCACGGCCTGACCATGGCGAAGGTAGCTTTGTTTTCGATAACGAAAGCAAAAGTACTTTGCACTACAAAAAAATTGTTTGAAAGCTCAAATAATATGTTTTATTATAAGTCTATCCTAGACCTCCAGTGCGGTACCAGATACATCTAAATACTAACAAAGAAAATTGTACATTGCATTAAAGTAAACCCTGTGTTTGTATGAGAAATAAATTCTTAAAACCCAAAAGCGTACTAACCACTGGGCCCAGCAGTGGTATGTAAGGGCTAGTGACAGTTATCACGAAAACAGCGGGGTATTAGTTCTTAAAAATTTTATTCACTACAATAAAATCTTAAAAATAAACCACAATAATTAAACATTTAGTTTAATTCTACAAAAAAATACACATAAAAATATCAGCTTTACGTACGTTCTCGAGAAAAGAAACACAATTTTATTATAATATTAAATAATAAATTAATTTATACAAACTGTGTACAGCCGACCATTAAATTGCTTTACCACTTCTGACAAAAACCGAATTGGATTTCACAGGCTTTGATGACGTTATTTATACACATTTAGAATTACTTTACAAAATTAGCAAATTGTATCGAATTAAAGGGTGCTAAAAATAAAATCATAATTTATCGTTCGCACTATTCAGACCCACCGTACGCCAATAAGATCATTGACCTAATGATATCTGCAATCACAGAACTATAGTAAAATTGTTAGTTATATTCTGACCAGGAATATAAAGAACCTGCTTCGAGGGCGTCAGAAATCTCCTTGTTATTGCAACACCAAGAATACTCTTTTTTAAGTAAAATTTTCCCCAGTCGTATTTTCAAATATCGTCCCGTGTTGGTCCGGGACACAAAAATAATGTACCAACTGCTTTTCTTGCCTAGCATGTTGTAAAAGGCGACTAAGGGCGTATTGGGTACTGGGTCTGTGATCGTGTAGGCGATGAGCTAGTCACTTGTTACTACTCTCACGATTTTTCATCTCACCAAACCCAATTTTTGTATGGCTAAATGTGGTCATATGGAACACAGTTCTCCTTGGACTCTGCCTACCCCTTCGGGGATTACAGGCGTGATTGTATGTTTGTGAATGTATTTTCAAACCAAGTCATAAGGATGGTTGGTGATACTCTTGAATCATTCCTCTAAGATACACTTTCCTCATAGGTACACTTTTGAAAAATCTCCGCTTTTGTTCCTGTAAGATACACTTTGGCCAAGTACAGCAAACCAGAAAAGTATTACTGCAAGTTTTGAAAATTAAATAATTGAAAGATATTGATGCTTGTTGGTGCTTTTTGTTTCATCCCCACAACCAAATTTTGACGCGATTTTCTTTGTAAGTAATTTTTTTATTAATTCACAAAAGTTTTCGATAATCTTATAGACGAATACAATAAAAATTTTCTTACTCAGTCAAATACCCTATTGCTTTTAAGTAAAAAGTCATAAACTAAAGAAAGAAATTATGTTTATGAAAACAATAGCCAAACGTATCAATGAACTTTAATTTGACATTCATTTGTTTTTACTAATTCACATGTTTTTTTTAGGATTCCGTACCTAAAGGGTAAAAACAGGACCCTATTACTGAGACTTCGCTGTTCGTCTGTCTGTCTCCAGGCTGTATCTCAAGAACGGTGATAGCTAGACAGCTACAATTTCTGTTGCCGCTGTAACAACAGATACTAAAAATAAGAAACTTAATTTTACAAAAATCATTATTTTCTTTTTATTTCGAAGCTCATTTGTTTTTACGGAATTCACTTGTTTTCCGATGTTCATTTGTTTATAAGGCATTCTCTTGTTTGTTCGCTTCATTTAACCCTATTGTCGATATTTTAATTATTAATTTATTCCACAACTATACCTAGTAGTGTATCTACGAGGAAAGATTGTTAACGTTTAAAAAAAGTGCATCTTACAGGAACACAAGCGGAGATTTTTCAAAAGTGTATCTACGAGGAAAGTGTATCTTAGAGGAATGATTCAAATGCATTACACTAGCATTTCAATGTAAATTAATGAAGACATGGCTGTATGGGCTTCGTTCCCTTTGCCTTCCCTACATGGGAGAATTTAAGAGAGTTTTTGGCGGCATCCAACTATGGCGGACGTGTTTTTATTTCAGTGATTGTAATATTGTTTCAGAGTTGATCTTGTTGCGTAAAATCAGTGTAGTTTTGTGTAATAAGTGTCTGTGATGATGTGCAATGTGGAGGATTATCGAAATAAGCGTCAAGGGGTGTGAAAAGTGATGAGTTTTTTATCGTGGTAATCCACCTCATCCAAGTAGCACCACAGTGTCTGCCATCGATCGTTTGACGTTAAACTCTCCCAAGATGCATTGAAATGCATTACACTAGCATTTCAATGCAAACTACTGAAGAAAGGCTTCGTTCCCTTTGCCTTCCCTACATGGGAGAATTTTACAAAAAAATAAATAAAAATAAATGGAATTGAGGGATGAAATGTCTGTTGCTATAAAAATTTGTTCCATCAGTTTTCGACAATATGGCGAGGTTCTTTATATTCCTGGTCAGGTTATAAAGTTATTAATATTATAAGTGTCGGTTACACCACCACCGTATGCAATATTTAATTTATCAGAATCTTAAATGGCAGTGGTGCAACCTTAGTGCTTCTTTCCTCGGAAGCCAATACGGTAGTATCCAGTCTCTATATTTTACTTAAAATAATTCACTCGAGTTCGTTCACTTAATTTTTTTTTAATATCATGTGCCCACGCACACACCACAAATGGATTGAACGTGGGAGTTTGGTACTAAGATCGTGATGCCGTCAGGCTTGTAGTACACTTGTATGCCTGAGCCTGTAGGCTGGATTTTGACTCCTTTGCCTAGTTTTTGTATTCTGTAATAGAAAAAAATAATAATAAATAATAAATGAATATCTTCAAACATTCACAACTATCAACTAGTCCCATTTTAAGCAACTAATGCTGTGTTACGGACACTAGATGACTAATAAATAAATTTAATAGATAAATACATATATGTAAGTACCCTGAATATATGTAATATATGTAAACATCCAAGACTGGAGAACAAATGCCTATATTCATCACACAAATATCTGCCCCCACCGGGGATCAAACCCAGAACCTCTCAAAATGGCGACGCCTTGAGACCGGCATACAAACCACTCGACTTGTTTTTTTGTAAGTAAGTAATTTATTTTATTTTACAGGATTGCTGCTGCTTCTATATAAAAAGGGAGAAATATTAACGCCGTAAATAAAAATTCTTAGCAATGAAAGTTTATGAACACTTCGCAATGCTTCCGAAACTTTGGAATATTTCAGGAAAACTAACGGAAATATTCGTAATAACTTCCAAAATGACCGGCAACTTTGGAAGTTTTCAATGTAGATTATTGATCTAATAAACTGGGGATACTTTGGAAATTGCTGTGTTAATGATTGGACTAATGCTTGGACCATTGTACTGGGTGGTTACTCCGTACTAATGGGGTTTCATAAGGCTTGAAATAAAATTGAAACAAAGAAATTGTTCTAAATCTGTAACAATTTATTAATGTGACCTAATACATATTCATTGCATCGCGCGCTAACGTTAGCGCGATGCAACACCGTGCAGCGCCATCTCTTGGCGACTTTCGGAACTAGTTTTCATAAAGACATTTTTAAGCACTATTTGATCTTAAACAGTTACTATTGCCAAATTCTGTCCGTAACACAAGCAGCATTAGTTGCTTTAAATGGGGCTAGTTGATAGGTGTGAATGTTTGAAAATAATTCAATAAATTATTTTCAAACATTTTTATTTATTCTTACCTAAAATAATTGCTATTCGTCGTACTCTTAACAGCCCAAGTGACAGTTCCATGGTCAGTACTGACGGATACAGAATGGCCTCCAGCGAACACCGACAGACCTCCGCTTTTCTGAAGTAGTATGGCAAACCTAAAAAAAATCAGAAATATATTATTGCTGTACAGCCGAAAAAGATCTGGAGTGGCGGCCTCGTACTAAGAGTAAAGTACGTCTCAATCCAAGTTGCCAAAAAGGTAAACAAAAAAGCTGACTTACCGAATTTGTTATTCAATAATCACACCTTTTACATGGACATTGGCATGTAAATATAATTAACGGTAACAATTGTTGTCCGGTTCAATTCAATTACTTACAGTCATTACAAAACATTTTAGAGATGAAACATTACCTTCGTTTTGTTTACCTTTTGGCAACTTAGATTGAAACGTACTATAGTTTTGGTAGCTTTGATAATTTTTGTGTGAGATGAGGACGATCCGGTGAAGGTCACAAGCTTGGATCTGAGCAGTGCAGGATTTCTAACCTTTGGGAAACTCTATGTCCAGCTGTGGGCGTCTTCTCCCCGTGAATTTTCGATAGTAGATTTAAGAATTCAAGTATAAAAATCAAATCGCAGTTCCAGCTTTATAAGCTACCAGAAAATAAGCTGATGAGTTCGGTGGCGTAGTGGGTAAAACAAAGCTACCTTCGGCATGGTCAGACCTTGGAAGGGTGACCAAACTTTGTGGTCAAAACCTCCGTGCTTCGGAAGGCACGTTAAGCCGTTGGACCCGGTTGCTATTACAACCGTTTCAACCACCGCTATTGCCACCGTTGTGTGACGGCCCATACTCCTCATGTGTTTCTCCATGAGGAAGGCCTGTGCCCAGCAGTGGGGCGTATATACGCTAAGGACGGACGGTTAAATAAATCACCACTTCTGCCTCCCTCACCCCTATTTGTAGTAACAAAATTTTTAGCTATTGCATAGCTTCTATCGCGGGCCTTGAGCGCGGGGACCGAATCCAGAAATTCCGTAACGAAAAAACCTCACGCTCCCGACTCCGATGCGCAAGGAGGTGTGGCTTGAAGGCCGTGCATCGTCTAACGTCGTTTCAGTTAGACAGTCTTCGACACGGCGTTAAGATAATCAAACCCACATGTATTGTAAAATAATAAAAATATTTTAAACAATATTAACTTTTTTTATTTTATTTATTTAATAATAGAAAAATTTGTTTTTTTATCGGTCACCACGCTCAAAAAGTGTAACTTGAATTAATATCAAAGAAAAAGAAATACTGCATGAATAAAATAAATAAATAAAATTATAATTGCGTAAGTTGATACAAAATGCTATGCAATAGCTTTACCGCGGCAGTCCCCGAGTGCCCCACGTCTTTTTTTTTTAAATATGTTAAAGTTTTCGAAATAAATTGACTAACCTTGGCAAATCAGTGCAGTCAGCCAAAACCACAGTTTCTTCAGTTGGCTTAAAGTTGAGGGCATTTCCATTCAATGTGTGAAGAGTCGATCCTTCTATACGACATTCTCCTGTAAATATTTTTGTAAATTACAATGATTGGACAAAAGGATAGTACAGGCACGAACATGGTAGCAAAGTTATTATTGTGAGTTTTTAGCGTACATACATACATACAATCAAGCCTTTAATCCCCGAAGGGGTAGGCAGAGTCCAAGGACCACTGTGTTCCTTAAGACCACATTTAGCCGCACAAAAATAGGGTTGGTCAGATGAAAAAATCGTGAAGGAGTTGCTAGCTCATCGCCTATACGATCACAGACCCAGTACCCAATACGCCCTTAGTCGCCTCTTATGACATGCTAGGCAAGAAAAGCAGTTGGTACATTATTTTTGTGTCCCGGACCAACACGGGCACATATAATCACGACTATTATCTCCTGAGGGTTAGTCAGAGACTAGGCAAAAGCACCGCAAAAGCAGTCCACTACCATAGTCCACGCGAATCATTCCTCTAAGATACACTTTCCTCATAGGTACACTTTTGAAAAATCTCCGCTTTTGTTCCTGTAAGATACACTTTGGCCAAGTACAACAAACCAGAAAAGTATTACTGCAAGTTTTGAAAATTAAATTATTCAAAGATGGCTATATTGATGCTTGTTGTTGCTTTTTGTTTCATCCCCACAACCAAAGATGACGCGATTTTCTTTGTAAGTAATTTTTTAATAATTCACAAAAGTTTTCGATAATCTTATAGACGAATACAATATAAATTTTCTTACTCAGTCAAATACCCTATTGCTTTTAAGTACAAAGTCATACAATCACCAGTAAACAAACTAAAAAAAAATTATGTTTATGAAAATAATAGCCAAACGTATCAATGAACTTTAATTTGACATTTATGTGTTTTTACGGAATTCGTATGTTTTTTTAGGATTCCGTATCTAAAGGGTAAAAACAGGACCCTATTACTGAGACTTCGTTGTTCGTCTGTCTGTCTCCAGGCTGTATATCAAGAACGGTGATAGCTAGACAGCTAAAATTTCTGTTGCCGCTGTAACAACAGGTACTAAAAATAAAAAACTTAGTTTTACAAAAATCATTATTTTCTTTTTATTTCGAAGTTCATTTGTTTTTACGGAATTCACTTGTTTTCCGATGTTCATTTGTTTATAAGGCATTCTCTTGTTTGTACGCTTCATTTAACCCCATTGTCTATATTTTAGTCAAACTCAAACTCAAAGTCATTTAATCAAATTGGTACCATCAAATACACTTTTGACAAGTCAAAACAAAATAAATTACAATTATCCTAAAATTGACAATACCACTACTTTTTTTTTAGTTATTAATTTATTCCACAACTATACCTAAAAGTGTATCTACGAGGAAAGATTGTTAACGTTTAAAAAAAGTGCATCTTACAGGAACAAAAGCGGAGATTTTTCAAAAGTGTATCATAGAGGAAAGTGTATCATAGAGGAATGATTCCTTTAGTCGCCTTTTACGACACCCAAGGGAAGAGATGGGTTGGTAGTATTCTTTTAATGAGTCGCTACCACACGTGCCCTCAATTATATAGGTTTTAATATTGGGTCCTTACCTATGAAATAGGTGTTTTTATTCTGTCTTAGTATTTTGTCTGTAACTATTAAGATTCAGATTATTCCTAAAAAATAATTACCGCGTCTAAAAATAGACAATATTTTTGAGCTCTTTTGATTTGTTTTGATAATTTGTTGTAAGTTCAATTGTTTTAAAATTGGACACGGAGACAACTCTTTTTAAGTGCCTCCCGAATACATCATTTTATTTGCATTCACTTAAAAACGATAAATAATTTTTATGAAGTGTGATGTTACACATATTACTTAAGCTTGTCTAATGATACATGCCAAATATTATTATGTTTGGATTTGTCGTTGTGAAGAAAACTGAAAAAAATTTAGTATGGAAAATGCAGAATTCCCCAAAATCTCCATACAAAACACCAATTTCATAGGTAAGGACCTAATATATCATGCCAAATCTGGCTTCCACAATAACCTCTGATGTACTCGTCTGCCTACGTGATGATTTTCCATGATATCGATAAAGAACACCACAAAGATATGCAAGTGCTTTTTGGCTGATGCTGTCCTAGTCAAACAATGATAACACCTCGGTTTGAGTCAATCACACTTCGTTCGTATTCAAATCCCTATCTAACAGGTGAACCTGATCATGCACCGGGAATAGTGTGAGAAGCAATATTCATAAAAATGTTCATAACATGTAATCGATTTTTTTATTTTTTATTCTCCTTTATTTTCAGGACTTTTATCCAAAGGATATGTCAGTCCTCATAACATAACCAAAAAAAAAAACAAATACATAAACATTTGCACGTTACATTTGGTCGGAAGAAGGTCACGGCGGGCACAACATATGATACAGCATTCTGGCCTCTTCCGACATCGGTTGAGCCAAAATGCTATGACATAATCCAACATCCATTTTGTTCAGACCGAAACGAGACAGGATGACATTTCTGTGGGACTGATACCAGACACATTCGATCATCAGGTGCTGTGTATCTTCTAGGCAACCACATTGTTCACAGTTCGGTGACTCCGTCTTTCTCATAAATCGAAATTTTAAGAAGCTGGCTTTTGATAGTGAAAACAAGTCCTTGGATGGGTCTACTTCTAAGGTTCCTAGACTTATTTTTCTCATTGACCAGTTTGAAAATGTATCTCAAAATCAAAAATAATTTTATTTCATAGGCTAAACTTAGCACTTAAAATCGTCAACATTACTCATAGTCACATTTATTAAGCTTAAAGTAAATTTTAATAATAATATTGACAAAAAAGACTTAAAATTCACTGCTGCGAGCGCTTGTAGCAAGTACATCCACATAGCGCTTTGACTGTGGTTGTAATCGATACAAGCGACCGGATTCCGAGAGTAAGGCATTTCATGAGAAGAACCTGGTAAGAAACTCATGAGCCACTTTTTTTAAATAGCCAATCATACAATCTATTAGTCACAGTGTTACATTTTTACATTTAGAAATTATGTGTCATTATATATTCAAAATTAGATTTAACATTGTTATCTCCTATTATTATCTGGTTCCGGTGGACCTCCTGCAGCTACACTTCTACCATATTCCCAAAACTTTTAATCGCCTCCCTGGTCTAGTGGTTGACACCACCGGGTGTAGATCAGGAGATCCGGGGTTCGACTCCCCACGGGAGCAGGGGTTTTTCTGCTCGGTTTGGTTGGTGATAGGGCTTCTCCGTCTTACCTACCTACCGTCTTACCGTCTTACCTAAATCTGTCGCCATAATAACAATGTTATAAGCATTGTTGTGTTGCGGCAATCAGAGGTAAGATAGCCAGTTCCTCAGTTGTTGAGGATTACTTACCATCAGGTGAGATGAAGACCAAGAGCTTACCAGTCATATAAAAAAAAAACTCGACAAAAATGTAAAGATGTGAAGACAACAAGACCCCCGTCGAGCCTCCCGTGGTACGGGTCACCTGGACCACTTTGAAATCTAATGGTCTACTTCTTCACAGTCCTGGTTGCTAGTTGTAATACTCAATTTTTATCTAGCCACTATTCATCGGAAACTAAGTGCCGAAATAATAATGACCGGCCAAGGGTGCCGGGGTGTAGGTAGCCTGTTTGGAAAAGTATCTCTTATTATGATTATGTTATTATCTTCTTTCATCTGTTTATAGGTTTATTTTATAATATTCTATTTATTTGACAGTTGAACCATTTTATAGTACAACAATATCTTTGTATTTTAAAATATAAATTTTAAATTACAGAGATACCTGCAATAATTTATAAAAGTAGATTTGATAGTATTTGCTATGTAGTTTTAAAAGGAATACACAGTATTCAAGCTTTATAATGTTTGAATAATATGCCTGGTTATCGTAGATACCAGACTAGTATTTAATTAGAAAATTAAGACACGAAATATTATCACTCGGTTTCGAAGGTATCCTCACAAACTTTAACTTTTTTACCGTTACTCCGACGGTTTAATGGGGCATGAGCAGAATCATGTATGCCCGATAATCCACGTAGGACGTACGTAAACACTGAAATTGCTTGAAAGAAACACTTGAAATGTCTAATTGCTGAAAACGCAAGTCACTGACGGTCCCCAACGAATCGCACACTTATCGCAGTTTGCGTGCACGAGTTCACCACTTGACGACCGTACGACGTATTTACTATGCCTTCCAGACACGTCGCACTAAAAAAACAATATGATTTCCACTACAAGGAACGCGTAAAATATTAAAGAACTCAACGAGAAGACGATACCAATTCGAACCTCCTTTCACTGACAAACCAGGATCTGACCAGCCCTCCTATTGGTTGACCGAATCTATCTGTGGGAACGCAAAGGAATTTAAGACATACAGCCTTGCCGGAACTCACATTCACAGTTATAATTTTAGTTTTGTGGAAAAACATAATGAAACGTTAAGTTAAAAACAAATATGACCGTTGTATAGTAGGAACGACCCAGGTTCGAACCCACCTTAATGAAAATAGCCTTATGTGGCGAAAATAACTTTTAATTGTGGAAAACCCAAAGAATGAAGACCCAAACTCATATCTTTGACCCAAACAATAAAGGACTCATCCAAACATACATATTATGTCTGAAGAGTTTTCTCTTAAATTCCCTGGACCCTTTGCCCAACTTTTTAAACATTAAAACATAAAATTTGCGCTGTCAATGTGACATTGACGACACGTCAATGCACGACGCTACAATATCCCCCTTCCCGGGTAAGAATTCACGTAGTGAATTCGCCTTTGACGCCCACGTCAAACCCGAATCCCTCTACGCAATACCAGCAAAGGTAAAGGTAAACAAATATAAGCTACCGCTCAGCGTGTAACTTTGTATAAAAGCACCCAAACTGTGCAAAATTTTCCCGCAATGAATTGAGTAAACAAACATATTATATGACAACACAATCTCCCACTACACTATGGAGCGTGTCCGCCAGGTGACATTGCGAACCCTCAAACACCCCATATTAGATATTGCTTGTCCTCCCGAATCCACGCATAAAACAGACTTATCCAATTTTACCAGAAATATGCTAATGAAAACTAGACTACATAAACTCTAGCTCTAATAGCATAACAATCCTACATACTGTATTATAGAACATTGACGCGTTGAAATTGCGTCAACGAACAGTAGCATGCTTTTAAATAGACAAAATAAACAGAATTATTTTGCCGTTAAACAATTATAAAAGAACCTTAACACGTTTATATAGTGTTAACGAACAACGAATGTAGTCGGAAAAAAAAAACGATAGAACGTTGGGAGAAACAAGCAATAACGTCACTATCTGATGACATTAGTGTAACCTATAGTCGGTTTTTACGACACACCAGGTGGAACGGTGGGGTGGGTATTCTACAGCCGCCAGACCCACGGCGAGCGGATTTTACATCAATCCGATGACACATCTAAAATTTTAAAATCCTTGATATGCCATTTACCGATAGACTTGCCATTTTCGTTTTCAAGCTCATATACCAATGGCGAAAGCTTCCGAACAATTTTACATAATTCATATTTTGGCGCTAATTTAGCAGAAAAATATTTATTGGCGTCGCTATTTCGATATGTACGCTTCCATATGTAATCGCCCACATTATACGAAATATCCCGCCGTTTTTTATTATAATTTTGGACGTTTTGCTGGTGCGCCTTGAGAAGCGAGGACTGAACTTCCTTAAAAATGACATTCAAATGACCCAAATTTGACTGGAAAGCTTCACGTGGTGACACGATAATTTCATCCAAATCACAAAATTCGCCATAAACATTGCCATCTGCAACCGCCTCCCTACCATGGACGAGCATAAACGGCGTATATTTTGTCGCCTCGTTCACGGAAGTGTTTAATGCGAATTGAATTTTATGAATGTTTACGTCCCACGTTCTGTGATCGTTCTCTACGAAAGAGGCAACAGCCGTCATAACCGTCCTATTGTATCTCTCCACGGTATTTACTTGGGGACAGTATACAGGGCCCAAATGCACCTGTGGAATATTATATTTTTCATACAACGCCCTAACCTCCTGACCAACAAATTGAGAACCGTTATCGGACATGACAGTCTGCGGGATACCATGAATAAGAAAAACATTATCCTCCAGGCGCTGCGCAATCACTTTTCCCGTAGCTCTACGCAGAGGAAACAACATACAGTATTTGCTGAATATACAAACAACGACCAACAGAAAGGTATTTTGTTGACGGGACAAAGGCAGTGGACCAACCAAATCAATGCTGATGCACTGGAAAGGACGACAACAAATTTTAGGTTCACCCATAAAACCGGGTGTGGACAGATTACTATGTTTGAAAGCGTTACATGTATTACATTTTTTTACAAACTCGACCGTGTCTTTGTACATATTAGGCCAAAAATATCTTAACTTTAATTTCCTATATGTTTTTGCGACGCCTAAATGAGCCGCCGTAGGCACAGAGTGGTTTTCAACAATTATGGCCTCCCTGGCCTCTAATGGTACTACTTCTTTCCACTGAAAATCATTAGAAAGTTTATTTTTACTTTTAGTGAAGCGCAACAACTTGCCTTCCACTAATTGGAAATTTGGGCAGGCAGTAGGCCTATTAGTACAACGCTGAACAATATTGTTGTACCAAACGTCGTCAGAGGACGAAATATTTAATGCAGCCACAGGGACTGCACGCGAAAGTGCATCGGGTACGATATTTTGCGCACCGCTACGATGCTCAATAGTAAAATTGAACTGCGAAAGTCTACAACCCCACCGCGCTAAGCGACCTGTAGGGTTTTTGAGGTTTAGAAACCATTTTAAACTTGCGTGGTCCGTTATAATTTTGAAAGGACGACCATTATCTAAATATGGCCTAAAACATTCCACAACGTGTACAACTGCTAACGCCTCTCTCTCTGTGGCTGAATAATTACGCTCCGTTTGCGACAAAGAACGACTGCAAAATGCGACTGGATGCTCTAAATTGTCATCCATAATCTGTGACAGCGCGCCGCCGATACCGTAATCAGATGCATCGCAATGCACAATGAAATCCTGTGAAAAATTTGGACAAGCCAACACTGGGGCAGAAGACAGTGCCGTTTTCAACTCATTGAACGCTTTATCAGCCTCTGGCGACCATCTGAACGGCGGAGCACTCTTTTTGGTCGACGTGAGCGCATTCAAAGGACCCGCGGTGTTACTGAAATTTTTTATGAAGCGTCTATAATATGAGGCAGTTCCTATGAAGCGTTTTAGCTCTTTTCTACAAGTGGGGACGGGAAAATCGACAATGGCCTTCACCTTGCCTGGATCCGTACGCAAACCATGCTCGTCAACAACATGACCCAAATATTTTAATTGTTTACGAAAAAATTGACACTTTGACATATTAATTGTGAGGTTAGCTTGCCTCAATGTCTCTCTAACTTTGTGGAGAAGGTCCAAATGGTCATGGAATGAAGAGGAAATGAGAATCAGGTCATCCAAATATACAAATACTCTATTATTGTTGACATTTTTATCATTAGTTTCAAATTTATTGAACACTGGACCAACGAACTCTGGACCAAACAAACTGTCCATCAAACGCTGCTGAGTAGCAGGAGCAGAAGCAAGACCAAAGCTCATGACCTTGAATTGATACAAACCCCTACCCGGGATAGTGAAAGCAGTCTTTTCCCTTGAACTCTCTTCCAAAGGGACTTGAAAGTATGCAGACTTCAGATCAATAGAAGAGAGGTACTTAGCATTCCTGAGTTGATCCAGGATATGGCTTATATAAGGCATTGGGTAAGCATCATGCTTTGAAATAGAATTAAGCTTTCGGCTGTCTAAGCAAAACCGAGAAGAACCATCAGCTTTCATGGCCAGAGTGACAGGGCTATTCCAAGCACTGCTGCTAGGTTCCACCACATCATCCTTTAACATCTGATCCAAGTGCTCATTCAACACTTTCAACTTGGCTGGAGAAACCACATAATAACGCTGTTTTATTGGTGCATGATCGCCTGTATCTATTTTGTGGCTGACCAAATGAGTTCTGCCTAGACCCCTCACCTCGGCAGAAATCTCTTTATATTGAGATATGACCTCCATAGCCTGCGCTTGCTCAACCCCAGACAATGTGCTCAAATCATGCAAAGCTTTCTCACAAGCCACAACAGTATGCACTTGCTCACTACTGGACAAAAATTCACCACCTTTCAACAGTGACAATACATCTGGAGCAATATTAAACTCCTTCCAGAAATTGAGACCAAAAAGCAAATCTGTGGACACATCAGGAACAATGAAAAATTTTATGACACAAGTTTTTTCATCAACTGTTACCGGCAGATACATATAACCAGTCACAGGAGAAGAAGAACTATTAGCTGTTTTAATATATTGTAAGTTATTTGATTTATGTATTTTTGCCAGACCATTAAAGAATTTTATTGCGTTGTTTCCTATTATTGAAATCTCAGAACCTGAGTCTAACAAACCTCTGAATCCCAAATCATATATTTTTACTTTTAGATAGGGGCGAACATCCCCTTTTATTGTGTGAACTGTAGAATAGCCACCCTTAGAATTGAAGGAATGAATATTTTTGTTATAAAAAATCCTTGTTTTATATGTTTTAAAGGGAACTTTTTTATTAATATTAACTGTATTTCTATTATTTGATTTCTTACAGTTCACAGTTACAAGTTTTTTGAATTTTTAATAAAATTTTGTTTAGTATTAGAACAATTTGGACAATTTTTGACAGTTACATCCCTTTTACCACAACTATAACAAATTATTATCTTAGGAGCCCTACAACCTTTCAGAGTATGCCCATTGACACGACAACGAAGACAAAAATCTTTATTTATTAATACTGCTGAAACTTTATTTTGATTAAATTTCTGTTTATTATTGTAACACAAGTCTGGAGCCAAAGAGGAACATGGAACAATGGGTGGTTCACTGAAATTACTACACCTTTCCCTTGCACCTTCAAGAAGTCTACATTTCCTCTTTAGGTCCAACCAGGACTCCACAGGATTCAAAGCCAACTGGGAAGTATAGAAGGGTCTGATATTGAAGAGAACTATGTTTAATTTTTCCTCATCAGTAATAGGCTTAGACAAACGACTGAAATAGTTTTGCATTATGCTTAGATAATTTATTATACTCTCCTCAGAGCCTTGGGTGCGAGACCTAATTTCTTGCATCAACCGATGGTCAAAATCAGTTGGTAAATATTCCTCTAACAATAATAACCTCAATTCCCCCCAATTATTAACCTCTGATTTAATACTCCTATACCAACACAAAGCCTCGTTAGTAAACAACTCTGCCGCTGAAAAGTACAATTTAGTGTCTGAGACACCCCTAGACAAACATAGCTCCTCTAGGCGCTGTAAAAATGATTTCACACAAGATTTCCCATCATATTTTACCCCAAGCTTAAACACAGCTGAGCTACCTTCTGAGGATTGTACATCTACTGGATTAGATTGAATAGGCTGTTGACCAGCTGGTTCAGAGAGACTACTTTTGAAAGTAAACATAATTTTGTCTATTTTTACTAATATATTACCTAAACGGCTTTGGAAAGAGCTGTATAAGGTAGAGAAATTGCTGTCTAAATCATCGTCCAAATTGAGACGACCCAGCCTATGGAACAAGTGATGAGCTAAAGCCTGAATTCTATTTAAGGATTTAAGGGAACCAGCCCTTGCTAAGGAAGAGGCTATCAGCTTGTCCAAGTCATCCAACTTTTTGTGAATAACCTTCAACTCTGAGGAAACATCCTCATCAATACTTAAAATTTCATCAGAGGGAAAATCTTTATTAAGAGCTCGGACTTGAGCTTTTAGAGCCACGACAGTATCTGCTGGTTTATCACCTCTAACCCTCACCTCATACTCCAATTCATCTTTTAAAAGCAAATTAAAAGTTATTGGTCTTTGTTCCATTTTTGTTTTGCAAAAATAAAACCAAAATCAATAAAAAAAATATCTTAAAATACAATGTATCACTTTGTATTTTTATATTTAAAATACAATGTACTACCTTGCACTTTAATATTTTAGAAATTAAACCAAAATCAATAAAAAAACAAATATCTTAAAATACAATGTATTACTTTGCTTTTTTTTTTTATTTAAAATACAATGTACTACCTTGCACTTTAATATTTAAGGAAATAAACCATTGACTTTTATAGTATATCACCCTAGTAGACAAAACAAACTACAGGGATTACTATGGCAAAACAAAATAAAAATAACAAAATATAACAAAATTTTTTTTTATATTTTCTTCAAAAAGGCGGAAAGCATACAAACAACAGCAATAAAAGCACTTAACACAGTACAAAGCAGCAAAACTTATGTTGAAACACCAAATAACATCTGACCGTACAATAGAGATATTCATACAACAATACAATAATCTGAGCGAAAATAGACCAGACTATGGGTATAAACCACAGTGCTACCACTCAAAATGTTCGGGCGCCATGTAATACTCAATTTTTATCCAGCCACTATTCATCGGAAACTAAGTGCCGAAATAATAATGACCGGCCAAGGGTGCCGGGGTGTAGGTAGCCTGTTTGGAAAAGTATCTCTTATTATGATTATGTTATTATCTTCTTTCATCTGTTTATAGGTTTATTTTATAATATTCTATTTATTTGACAGTTGAACCATTTTATAGTACAACAATATCTTTGTATTTTAAAATATAAATTTTAAATTACAGAGATACCTGCAATAATTTATAAAAGTAGATTTGATAGTATTTGCTATGTAGTTTTAAAAGGAATACACAGTATTCAAGCTTTATAATGTTTGAATAATATGCCTGGTTATCGTAGATACCAGACTAGTATTTAATTAGAAAATTAAGACACGAAATATTATCACTCGGTTTCGAAGGCATCCTCACAAACTTTAACTTTTTTACCGTTACTCCGACGGTTTAATGGGGCATGAGCAGAATCATGTATGCCCGATAATCCACGTAGGACGTACGTAAACACTGAAATTGCTTGAAAGAAACACTTGAAATGTCTAATTGCTGAAAACGCAAGTCACTGACGGTCCCCAACGAATCGCACACTTATCGCAGTTTGCGTGCACGAGTTCACCACTTGACGACCGTACGACGTATTTACTATGCCTTCCAGACACGTCGCACTAAAAAAACAATATGATTACCACTACAAGGAACGCGTAAAATATTAAAGAACTCAACGAGAAGACGATACCAATTCGAACCTCCTTTCACTGACAAACCAGGATCTGACCAGCCCTCCTATTGGTTGACCGAATCTATCTGTGGGAACGCAAAGGAATTTAAGACATACAGCCTTGCCGGAACTCACATTCACAGTTATAATTTTAGTTTTGTGGAAAAACATAATGAAACGTTAAGTTAAAAACAAATATGACCGTTGTATAGTAGGAACGACCCAGGTTCGAACCCACCTTAATGAAAATAGCCTTATGTGGCGAAAATAACTTTTAATTGTGGAAAACCCAAAGAATGAAGACCCAAACTCATATCTTTGACCCAAACAATAAAGGACTCATCCAAACATACATATTATGTCTGAAGAGTTTTCTCTTAAATTCCCTGGACCCTTTGCCCAACTTTTTAAACATTAAAACATAAAATTTGCGCTGTCAATGTGACATTGACGACACGTCAATGCACGACGCTACATAGTGCAATTGTTTTTCCCCGCCAATTCGCCTTGGGGCAGCGTGGTGTGACGGCCCATACCTCATCCGTTTTTCCACTGGTGACAAAACTGCAACTTACTCTTCTCTTCTTCTTCTTGCCCTTTTCCCACTCTAGGTGAGGTCGGCACAACATGTCTTCTTCTTCCATTCTCCTCTGTCACTCGTCAGCTCAGCATCCAACTCTTTTATTCTCATATCATTCTTCACGCATTCAATCCATCGCATCTTTGGTCTTCCTCTCACTCTAGGTCCGTCCACTGCAGCAACTTACTGTAGAAGCCAAAAGTAGTCATCTTCTTGAGCGTGATCCAGTTGTCGACCCACCAGGTTATCTCTGGAGACTTCAGCCTCATGTTGGAGCCGTTGGTCACCATCACTGATGTTAAGCCATCCTGTTGAGACAAGATCAAATCAAATCGTCGTTTTTTTTTCTTTTTTTTTATTGTATAGGCGGCAAACGAGCAGGCGGGTCACCTGATGGTAAGTGATCACCGCCGCCCATGGATATTTGCAACACCAGGGGCGTCACTCATGCGTTGTCGGCCTTTAAGATGGGAGTACACTCTTTTTTTGAAGGCTTGGAGGTCGTACCGGGAAAACTGCAGGCGACAAGGAGTTCCACAGCTTAGTTGTGCGCGGAAAGAAGTGAGGCGAGAAGCGTACAGTTGTGGACGACGTTTATCACGATGGTGCGAATTGCGCGCCGGAAATGTAGGTACCAACTTCCGCGGAGCCGGAGAGCGGGAACTTACCCGCCCTCGCCCGCTTTCCATGTCCCATGTTACTCACACACTTCACAGGCGGTAACAGCGGCTTGCGCGCGACACGGGTGCGCGCGATACATTGCGCAGTACATTTTAGTTTATTTTTGGAATACTTAAAAATAAAAGTCGTTTCCCATCAATTAATTTTTTATATGTGAGTTGATTTGATGGTCTGAATGGGTAGGCGCCGGCTTTGTTAAGGGTCTTGTTACACCTTGTATACAGATCTTATTACACATTACAGAGCAATCAACATTTTACCTTCCGGCATGCAATGAAATAAATATAGAATATCAGGAACATCATTAATATCATAATATTGCATTCTTATTTTATTATTATTACATCAACATGTCAAATTTCAGAAAAAAATATATAATAGGTCTTTACATACGAAATTACGGTTTTTTTCTCCCTTAGTATTTTATCTGTAACTATTAAGTTTCAGAGTATTCTTAAAAAATAATTAAGTACCTCCTCTAAAGAAAACCATATTTGTTAGATAATTTGTTGTGAGTTTAATTGTGTTCAAATTGGACACGGAGACAACTCTTTTTATGTGCCTCCCGAATGCATCATTTGATTAGCATTCACTTAAAAACGATAAATAGTTTTTATGAAGTGTGATATCACACATATTGCTAAAGCTTGTCTCATGATACATGCTAAATATTATTATCTTTGGATTTGTCATTGTGAAGAAAACTGAAAAAATGTTAGTATGGAAAATGCAGAGTTCCCCATAATCTCCATACCTTACGGCAATTTCATAGGTAAAGACCTATTATTTAAAATACAATTAACAAATTAAATACATTAAAAGATAAATAAGTCATTATTACATATACAAAACAAAATCTGAATCATTATGCATGTCGTCAAAATATTCACTTTAGTAACACTTTTCAATTAATATTCTTTTCTGATCATTGAGTAGTTAAAATATACGATGGAGGAAGGTCGCAATCGCCCAGCAGTGTTTTAGGAGGCGTTAATTTCAAAAGAAGGTAGATAATTGTCATAAATTATTATTTGGGCAGCAATATAATATGTGTTACTGGAAATGTATAAAATATAGGAAAAGGAACAACGTACATCAAGGATCAATTCCTAGGAAATGTATTCTGATAGAAATTACGTAAAAGTTTTTATGGCCCTAAAAATAACATTTGTGTCATCAAAACATAATGTTATACAATTTAGCAGCAGAAAAAACATTTGAGTTGCTTCCCAATTAGTTATTTTGCTGACTAATTATATATATCTGCTGCCTATAAGTTGCTGACCAATTAGTTATTTTAGCTGACCAATTGTATTTTTTCGCTTACCAAAATTCGAATATTTTGCTAAACGTTTAAATAACACCCTTGTAATAATGCACCTTAGAATTCAGGGCTCTTTCCTAGACCTTATTAATGACATCAAAACTTGTAGTATTTCTTAAGATACTTGCCTTCAAAATAGCGGCTATTTCAGTACTCCTAGATACTTCTGTGAAAGGTGGCGCAGTCGACTCAGAGATGCACGCGAAGTACAATGGCACCCACATATCTTGTGGCAGCTGTAAACATAACAAAGCTTTATGTAGTTAAAGATTTGATCCTTATAGAACTTGGCAGCTGAAGTTCTTTAAGTTCACGCTCGTTGTACGTTCGACTGGAGCCGATGATCGAAATAAATAACTCCTTTGACAATTCTATTAATAGAATGTTTATGGAATAGGCTAGTTGACCCTGGTTCTATAAATGTAATTTATTTTTTAGGTCTATAACACAATTAATTTTAAATTACGTTATTGCTTAACTGTCAAAAACGCCTTCGACCATGATGGTCTATGAATTATCTGTGCCGTAACGTCACGATTTTGGTAAACAATTCAATACGCATTCGTGACATAGGCTGACAAAGCCGACATATGCTTGATTGGTTGCGACTGGCATTTGACGAATTTTGACATGTGTAGTTGTTACGGATAGAAATAAAAGTGGACAGCTCAGAGTAAGAGAATATAATAAGTAAAATATATACAAACGGAATAATATAAAATAGAACACAGAAAATTACAATATGACAAGAAACAAATAGTGACAGAAAAGGTGACAGCTCAATAATAGACAAAATAAATAATTAGACCAAACTCCTTGGCCTTACGGCCGGTTTGCAACAGTCTCAGCCACAGTAGTAATTGTGTTGTAGTAAAATTCTCTTCTTTTTTTTTGTAAAATTCTCCCGTGTAGGGAAGGCAAAGGGAACGAAGCCCATACAGCCAAGTCTTTGGTATTTTATTTCTTCGGTAGTTTGCATTGAAATGCTAGTGTAATGCATTTCAATGCATCTTGGGAGACTTTAACGTCAAACGATGGATGGCAGACACTGTGGTGCTATTTGGATGAGGTGGATTACCACGATAAAAAACTCATCACTTTTCACACCACTTGACGCTTATTTCGATAATCCTCCACATTGCACATCATCACAGACACTTATTACACAAAACTACACTGATTTTACGTTACAATATCCACTCCGAAACAATATTACAATTATCGAAATAAAATTCACGTCCGCCAATAGCTCAGAGTAAACAGAACTGGAGTAGCCTTTGTCTAACATTCCCCTCTGCCAAATGCACAAGCATCGGATGCTTGCACGTTTAATAAAACTAGTTGAGCCGCCATTTTGACAGCCATAACATTGTAAACGTTGCGGCGAACAGAGCTCCCGCAAAAATGCCTGCCTGTGCTGTTTTTTGTTGTAAAAATAAATAGAAAACATCGAGTATGCTAAAAGATGGTGTCACCTTTTATTTGTAATTATAATTTTTAAGATTTCATGATTATTTTCTTCATTATTTCATGTTTTAGAATTCTACGTTTTCAAATTTCGAACGCTAGTCTCGTGGGGAGTGCGGCTGTGACGTTGTCAAAACGCACACCCCACGTGACTATTTTAAGCGTGTGTGCGTGAAATTTAAATTTGTGTGTCGAATTATGCATGTGTGCATTTGTAAAAACGGTAAAAGTTATTGTTTATGTGTGCTGGCTTTGAGTGTAGTGGTAATCTCACCCCCCGCAAGAAATGGCAGAAAAAAATGTTTGAGAAATTGACTAATAGCTACTCCAGTTCTGTTTACTCTGAGGCCAATAGTCAAATGCCGCCAAAAACTCCTCTGTAAAATTCTCCCATGTAGGAAAGGCAAAGGGAACGGAGCCCATACAGCCAAGTCTTCGGTATTTTAATGTCTTCAGTACTTACATTGAAATGCAAGTGTAATGCAATTCAATGCATCTTGGGAGAGTTTGGCGTCAAACAATCGATGGCAGACGCTGTGGTATTACTTCGATGAGGTAGATTACCACGATAAAAATCTCACCACTTGACGATTATTTCAATGATCCTCCATATTGCTATCATTATTGACACTTATTACACAAAACCACACTGATTTTACGCAACAAGATCCACTCCGAAACAATATTACAATCACTGAAATAAAAATCACGTCCGCCATAGTTGAATGGCGCCAAAAACCCAGTAGTAATTTTTTACATGAGGCGTTACTTCACTAATTTCACGTACATGGTAGAAAGCGTCTTTGGCTGTTGAAAAAAGGTAAGAAAAAACATGTTTAAATTGAATTTCTGCAGCAATCCCATATTTATATTGATCGAACTTGGTATATTTCGGACCCTTGTACCAAATACTATGTGAATTAATCATTGTTTTCATTACTTTTGATATGAGTCAACTCCTCGGGACACTCCCCGTAATAAATGCGAGTGATTATGCAGAGCGAAGCACTTATATTAGGTCCTTACCTATGAAATTGGTGATTTGTATGGAGATTTTGGGGAATTCTGCATTTTCCATACAAATTTTTTTTCAGTTTTCTTCACAACGACAAATCCAAAGATAATAATATTTGGCATCTATCATTAGACAAGCTTTAGTAATATGTGTAATCACATCACACTTCATAAAAATTATTTATCGTTTTTAAGTGAATGCAAATAAAATGATGTATTCGGGAGGCACTTAAAAAGAGTTGTCTCCGTGTCCAATTTTAACACAATTAAACTTACAACAAATTATCAAAACAAATCAAAAGAGCTCAAAAATATAGTCTATATTTAGACGAGGTAATTATTTTTTAGGAATACTCTGAATCTTAATAGTTACAGACAAAATACTAAGAGAAAAAAAAACACCAATTTCATAGGTAAGGACCCAATAGATATTATTATAATCATCTCTTACCTGCACATCTCTCCTTTCTTTCACATCACAGAAGACATGCAGGAGAGTCATCAAAGAATGCTTGACAGACTCCAGATCATGAAGGAACTTTATCGCTATCCTCTTCTCTCCGTCTAAACCCTTCTCTGTCTCTATAAAAAGGTCCATTGATGGGGAACTGTCAATATTTTTGTTACGGTAACCCGCTGATATATGGGTTTTGATGCTGTCCAAATTTCTGTGGTCATCTTCTGTGTATAGGATGTCATTGTTTTCTATGTAGACCTGCAAGAAAGGAATAAAGGTATACATGTTCTAGATGGAGTTGACACGACAAGATATTCAGTTATTTTTCAATAACGAGAATGGTTAGATTGAAATGTTAAAATAAAATGAAATGTTCAACCTGAGTGAGAGAAAGGCGATTTTGTTAAATAAATAAGAGAAGTGTGAAGACCTCACAATAAACAGTTTTAAGGAGAAAAACTAAAAAAAAGATGGACGAATCAGAAAATAAGGTGATAAGAAACGGTGTCAATATAGCTATATAATGAGAGAAGTTATTGAAAATTATATTTGAGATGGGCAGAACACAGAACTTAAAAAAATATTTGGACGACAGACGACAGACGATAGTAACTGCCTCAGTCACCAAGCTGTCATCGTCATAACTATGTGTTTCTGACTCCAAAAGAATATGAGATATGGGGAAATATTTAGTGTATTTAAAAATATACATACATACGAGTACATACATAAAATCACGCCTGTAATCCCCGTAGGGATAGACAGAGTCCAAGAAGAACTGTGTTCCTTAAGACCATATTTAACCATACGAAAAATGGGTTTGATCAGATGAAAAATCGTAACAATTGGCTAGCTCATTACCTACACAATCACAGACCCAGTACCCAATACGCCCTTAGTCGCCTTTTACGACATACTAGGCAAGAAAAGCAGTTGGTACATTCTTTTTGAGTAAAAAAGAAAATATTTATATTTAAAATACTAACTCTAGCATCAGCAGAACTATTAATGTCAAGCCTCGTCAGAATATTTTTGTCCAGGTTGCGAATTTCCAAGCCGATTTCAAAGTTCAGAATCTCCCCAGAAACTTCGGTATCTTGTCTGAAAGCAATTATTACATACATATTATTATTAATCGCAGTTTACACAGCAGCACTACTTGCAAGAGGTAGGTTGCAAAGCTTATGTTACCAAAGCTTAGCTCGTAGTGGACCCACCACCAACCCATGGTCTTACCTTCCTTACGGCATACAGACCAACGCGCAACGCGTTCCAATTGTTGCGACTGCAGATGAGGTTCTGGTGAAATATGGGGCCAGACTCCACTGGTTGCATAAGATCCAACATTTAAAGCTTAGCTCGCAGTGGTTAGTACGCTTTGGCTTTCGATATCGAAACCAAAGCTATCTTCGCCATGGTCAGGCCTTAATGGGTGACCTAGTCTTTAGGCAAGCCGTTGATCCCCGTTGCTTATTGCAACCGTTAGTACCCACCAACTCGCATTGGGTCAGCGTGGTGGTGTTACGGCTCATACTCCTCATGTGTTTCGCCATGAGGAAGGCCTAAAAAGCCCTGCCCAGCATAAAAAGTATCTAAGATGTTGACCAGAGATATAAGGTATCACCATGCGAAATTTCATTGAAATTGGTCCAGCCATTTCGGAGATTAGCCCGTACAAACAGACAGAGATTATTTTTTTGTATTATCCCTCCTTTTACTTCCCCCTGACTTGACTTAAGCATTTTTTTTTCTATGTTCAGACATTCGACCTCTACAGTTTTATTATAATATGTATAGATGGGGTATAAAATTCACCTTTAAGTTAGATTACAAGAATTACACCACTTAATTCTGCCAGCACCGTTCCATCATCGGACGACGCGACGTGGTATAGGTCTCCATCCGTATGTGGTCGATAGTCCAGGTTTGCCTCAACATTTCTGATGCGCACCGCAAAAGAGTGGAATAACCTTCCTGCGTGTTTCCGTCCAGATTCGATTTGGGGACTTTCAAGGCAAGATTGAATAGGCACTTTCTGAGTTTGCGTGTTCCACCTTAGACCACTTCGGCGCTTTCCATCAGGCGAGATTGTGGTGAATGCGTTTGATTCAAATTTTTCCTTAAAAAAAAAGATTAATTCTTACCTATAATCTTTCAACAGAAGCGTAGTCTTCAGCACCTTCTCATCCCCGGAGAAGAACTCCACCATTGACGGTAGGTTCTCTATCAGTACTGTAGCCTTCACGCCGCGGTTGATGTCGAAGATGGCGACGTTGTGGAAGTGTATCACGGCGCAGGCGCTCGAGGGCGGGGAGATGACGAGGGGCAACGACCGAAGAATCAGCTTGCTGGGATGCAAGTACATGAAGATGCTGAAACAGATGAAATTTTCCACATCCAAAATGTTGGTACTTCTACTTGGGGAACTGGAAATTAATATAGGATATTTCGGATTCAGATGGCATCAGTTATCAAAAATATTTGGCTTGAAGCAGCGGCGAGCTTTCAAACCACCTGCTCCTCAGCTCGCGGGCCGCCTCGCCCTTCCGCGCCTAAGACTAGTTGGTGTCGGGGTAAACTGAGTCGATTTAAATACCACATTTTTATTTTAAATAATGTTCTATAAAGTCTTCCTGCACAGATCGACCTTAATAAATTCTATGAAATCATATCTTCGATGTACATGGATTAATTGCAGTAAAAATGTTCCCTGGAAGATGGGTCGTGCTTTGGTGTGGGAACTTGCGTCGACAGCTTAGCATCCTCTCATGTTCCAGTAACTTCGGTGAAGTTGGGTTCGGCTGTCACTTCTACGGAATCCCTAAAATGGCGCAAATATAGTAGCGGTAAAGATGACATATTTGAGCCCTTTGAAGTAGAAATGCTGGGACCCTGGGCAGCATCTGCTCATAAACTTTGATAATCTGGTGCTAAGAAGGCTGATCTGCATTTCGCACAAAGGATAAGCGTTGCTATTCAGAGAGGTTATTTAGCCAGAATTCTCGGCACACTTGCAGACGATTATTTCATATAGTATGTTTTGTTTATAATATGTGACGAGAATGGATAGAGTGAGGAATGAATACTAAGAATAGGGGAAGTCCTAAGGTTGCCCCGATTGCTGATAAACTGATACGTAATGAGGAGGGAGAATGATCATGTCACCAGGAAAGTTATGGACTTGAAAGTGGATGGGCGTGTGGGGAGAGGAAGACCAAAGAAAAGATGGATGGATTGCGTGAATGATGTTATGATGAGGATGAGAGTGAGTGTTGACTTGACGAGTAATAGATGAGAGTGGTATAAGAAGACATTTTGTGCCGAATTGGGAACAGGGCAGGAAAAAGAAGATTTTATGTTAATAAAATTTTTCTTTTCTTTTGCTTTATACTTACTGTTAGATTTTGGGTTTTTTGTGTTCGCTAGGAGATAAGCTGTTATTTTGTTTTGCAAACTGAAACTTACGATGAAACAAAAATATGTATAACAAAATTTCCATGTAACATTATTTCTTTAAAAAGTATAAAACATCAAAAGCAAAGATAAACTGCGTTTAAAGATAATTAATATTATAGTAAATGGAAACGCGATGTAACTAAATTCTAGGATTTGTTAAATTATGCTACAAGATGTTCTGCGAATCGTTATATGGGTAAGGAGGTGATGATTGATTCCCTAAAACTTTATAAATATTTTTGAACGTGACCGTATTACCTAATATTCTTAGAACGACAAAACTAAAATTAACAGAGGATAAATACTATAGAATTGAAGAATCACAACTTACTTGTAAATATTTCTAGTGAACAGGTTCTGTAGTTTTGAATCGTAAGCCGATGTCTCACAATCTGAGAATATTGAGTGAACATGTGACTGAAACAAAAACCAACTCGTTAGAATGTATCACCTCAGCCTAATACGTCCCACTGCTGGGCACAGGTCTTCCTCATGGCGAAATATTAGGAGTATGCGCCGTAACCACCACGCTGGCCCAATGCGTATTGGTGGGTAGAAACGGTGGCAAGCGATCAGGACCAACAGCCTAACGAGGAGTTCGGTATCACAAAGTTTTGGCCACCCATCCACGGCCTGACCATGGCGAAGGTACGAGTAGCTCAGATTTCGATATCATACGTACTTACCACTACGCCACCGAAGAGGCTGACGGATAAGCAAAATTGGCTGTTTCTGGAGGAGATGTTAGTTAAACCATTTTACTCCAAATCTTTAAAGACGTACAAATATATATGCTCCCGTAATTGGAAGGAATATTTGATGAGCGCTCGAAAGAAAAAGGTATATGGTACACAATACAATGCCAGCCTCTTCGAATACCTTAAAATTTTAACATAAATGTTTATAGGCAGTATATACTACTAATGAATAGACTTCGACTAGGACGAAAAAGAAGAAAAAGATAGCCCTAACTGTGACACTTGCGGAGTGATTGAAGATGTCCATCACTTGTTAGTGGAGTGTATCCGATACCAGGCACAAAGGCGGAGTTTATTTGAAAATTAAGGTGTGGTCAACAAGGACGTTGGCATTTTTCACAGCATTCAGGGTTATCTAACATCTGGACGCAAAAATGTTGCATGGATTTATGCGCCCGCCGCGTTGATAGTAATATTACTAGAACTAGTTGGCCGCGCCTTAGGTATGTGAGGGGTGGGACGGAGAGGCGGGGACGTTTGCTATCATTACTCAGTTCGGCGCCGTACTTCGCGACGGCAACGCGCACTGAAAGTTCCGGCTACTTTAAACAAAACGCACATGAGATTGCAAGAGCGAGATGAGTCGCCACCTACGTCGCGGCAACTAGATTCGCGCGCCTAAAATCTTTAAAAATAAAGAGAAAAAAAAACACGACGCCATCGAGCTCCTACTGATGATATACTTACTTGGTTGTAATCCTGGCTGGTGACCGTGTACAAGTCAACGCTACCTCTAGTATTCTTCTCAACTTGTGTCCTTGTGTGAATCACTACTCCGCCATTCTGGATTGGTAGTATGAAATCAGTTTTTAGGCTGTAAAAAATAAAATTATGTTACGCCTCTCTCTCTTCGTCGTATCCTCATGACTGAGGGACGTGATTATGGTGCCCTTGCTACCAGTTCCCGCCATGCGTTTCTATCCTGGGCCAGCTCTAAGATGCCTGAAGGGTAGTCCCAGTAGCGTCCTGCGTCAAGTGCGTCCATCTGGTAGGAGAGCGTCCACCAGGGTCACGTCTGACTGTGTGTCCGAAGAACTTGAGGACTCTGGTTTCCATATTAATGGAGAAACACAAAAGAAGCCGTGGGTTGGTGAGTAAAAAGGAATATGCATCTTCATCATCAGACACTTTGTCCACTGCTGGACATGGCCTCCCCTAATGCACGCCACCGCTGTCGATTCTATATACGTCGCCCTACTACTGGGCACAGGCCTTCCTCTTGGAGAAACACATGAGGAGTATGGCATGTTTTGAGTAAATAAAGATTTTATCCATCTATTTATCTAATACCATCACGCTGGCCCAATGGTTGGTGAGTAGAAACGGTCGCTATAGCGAGCGTAGCGCAATAACTTGACGTGCCTTCCGAAGCACAGACGGGCTCGAGATCAAAAAGTTTTGGTCACCCATCCACGGCTTGACCATGGCGAAGGTAGCTTTGTTTTCGATCGAAAGCCAAAGCTTAACCATTATGCCACAGAGCTCCTTATCACCATACTTGCATACTTACTTATAAACCCCAACTGGCGTGTGAGAGATGTTGAATTTGATCGGCAGATGGGCCACCATTGACTTCTGGATTCGGGCTGAGTGTTCTGACTGGACCAGCGGGCCAAAGGTCGACAGGGACGTCAAAAAAATGCCCTGGTATCTGGTAAAAAGGTTCAGATTCCATTATACGGCTTATGTAAAACTAATGAGAAATATTGTAGGTATGGCACGGCATGTAGTGAAGATAGTTATTTATCGTTATGTAGATACTACTTTTTTAGATTATACGAGTATTTTAGACTAACTGTTCATATTTGTAATGGAAAATGTGGTAAGCTGCAGAATGTTACTTAAAATAAGTACCTACCTATCTTTATATTTTTAAACTTCAATGACGTTGTAGTTTATGAGATTTTTTAAATGATGATATGTAAAGGGAGGGTAGAAACTTGCTGAGTTTCTTGCCCGTTCTTCCCAGAACAAGGCCTCCTGGTAGTTTTTGTGAACGGATGGCGTAGTTTTTCTCTTTGACTAAATATTGTAAAATGTTTATGACATTCATAAGCATGCCCTAAGACGCATCTAAACTGAATAAACGCTTTTGAATTTGATTCAAAGGCCCTTCGTACCCGAGCGCTTTACGAGCGCCTACTACAGAGAAGTCTGCATACGAGGCGGTATTGCAACGAATAGGATAGTTGAACCTTTTTTTTGGGCCCCAAATTATTAATATAGCCAACACCATTAAAAATAATAAAAAAAATTCTGATGCCTTTAATACAATAAGTTTTCCTTAAATGTCAAAAACGCCGGTCGTTCGTCGTTCGGTCCTGATGGTCTATGAATTATCTATGCCGTAGCGTCACGATTATTGTAAACTATTCAATACGCATGCGTGACATAGCATAAAGTTACGCTTGATTGTTTGCGACTGGCCTTTGACGAATTTCGACCATGCGTAGTAATTGTTTACATGAAGCGTTACTCAACAAATTTCACGGGCATGGTGGATAGCGTTTTTGGCAGATGAAAAAAAAAGTTAAAATAAAACATATTTAAATTGAATTTCTACAGCAATCCCTTATTTATATTTATTGAATTGTTTACCAAAATCGTGACTTTACGGCACAGATAATTTATAGACCATCATGGCCGAAGGCGTTTTTGACAGATAAGCAAAAACGTAATTTAAAATTTAAAATGTATTGTGTTAGAGGCCTCAAAAAAATTATATTATTATTTATGGTGATGGTTAACTGTAATGAATCATTTGGGGCCCAATAAAAACGACCTCCGTGGTCGAGTGGTCTGTATGCCGGTCTCAAGGCGTCGCCATCTCGAGAGGTTCTGGGTTCGATCCCCAGCGGGGGCAAATGTTTGGGTGATGAATTTTCAGGCATTTGTTCTCCAGTCTTGGATGTTTATATGTATTTCTATAAATTCATAAAATTGTATAATTTGTTTGTTAATTTTCTAATGTTTTGACGCGTCATAAGTGTAACTACTTGTTACCTAAATGATTATGGGCGAATTCGACCAAATTGAGATTAGTAACACGGGAATAGTTATACCAAACGGAGCTGAAACGATTGGTCGAATATGCCTTATGTCAAACGAGACATTGACACATTCGTGCGCGAAAAACTGCGTACTCCGTTAAAGTAATATTACTCGCGTGTAGCCAAACATGAAAAAACTAGGATAGCTAATCGGCTCCGCCCTTAGGGCAGATTCGACTAATCCTGTGAACTCAGTTTGGTATTACTATTCCCGTGTTACTAATCTCAATTTGGTCGAATTCGCCCTTAAATAAGCAATTCATTTCTTGTAGTAGGTTCTGACAGAAGGAAAAATAACAGAAGTACAGACGACATAGGCATGCGTCGCTCTCTGGTAATCGTCGTCCTCGGCCTATATAAGCCCCGCTGCTGGACCTTCCTCCGAGAAATATATAAGGAGTATGGGCCGTAACCACCACGCTTGCCCAATGCGAGTTGGTGAGTAGAAACGGTTCCAATAGCGACCGGAAAGCCTACCGAAGCTGGAGTTCCATTTTTTTTATAATCAGCACAGCAATTGACTCAACCCTACCTGATGGTAAACAGTAGGAGAGTCGATTAGCAAAAATAACTAGTTTTTCTGCTCGATTTGGTTGGTGGTAGGCTTCTAAGCCCGCCTGGCTAGCTACCACCGTCTTACCTAAATCTGTCGCCATAACAATGTTATAAGCATTGTCGTGTTCCGGCAATCAGAGGTAAGACAGCCAGTTCCTTAGTTGTCGAGGATAACATGTCGGCCTTATCGGCACTTACTATCAGGTGAGATGAAGGCCAAGTTTACCTGTAATAAGTAAAAACAAGGTGCTTTTTGCGCTTCTCTTGAAGAAACCCATGTTGTATGATGGAGGGAATATGTGCCGGAAGTGAATTCCATGCAGGAGATGTGATATGATTACAAAGTTTTGGTCACCCATCCAAGGCCATACCATGGCGGAGGTAGCTGTGTCTCTGTTCTCTTTAGCCTTAGCTATTTCCTCTCCCGTGTTTTGCAGGCACAAAGTTCTGTTCTATAATTAAATGCTCAACGGGAAAGGTCACGAACTCACCTTAAGTGTATATCGGTGGCTGGAGCGGTCAAATTACCACGAACCGATGTAAAGGATACCGAAGTCGTTTGTAGTCTGACAGGGATACCTGCAACAAAATTATAAAAACAAGTAGCTAATGCATAAGTCACGTCTTTTTCCCACAGGGGTAGGCAGAGATTACACCCTTCCACTTGCTACGATCCCTGCTTATTTCTTTCGCTTCATCAACTCTCATTACAGTCCTCATACATGCTCGGCGATTTCGGGTACTCTTGACCTGGCCCTTCTCTAGAACGTCTTTAATTTGGTCGAGGAACGTTCGCCTAGGTCTGCCTCGTCCCGTATCTCCACTCACACCCGATTCATATATCCCTTTAGTCAATCTATTTCATCCATCCTTTCCACATGTCCAAACCATCTCAGCATACCTTTCTCTATTCTTGTCCCTTCGTCCTCTTTCAAACCACCCTTCCTTCTTATCACATCATTATATATCCTGTCACTCAATTTTACTCCAGCCATGCTTCTCAAAGCTCTCATTTCTACCACATTTATTCTACTTTCGTGTCTCTTCTCCCATACCCAACATTCACTCCCGTACATCAGTGTTGGTAAATAATGGCATAGATAAATTAAGTGGTATTGATCGCTATTCCCAGTCATAGGTTTTTAGTTCGTCTAAAACTTATTATTATATATTAGGTCCTTACCTATGAAATTGATATTTTGTATGGAGATTTTGGAAAATTCTGCATTTTCCATTCTAAATTTTTTTCAGTTTTCTTCACAACGACAAATCCAAAGATAATAATATTTGGCATCTATCATTAGACAAGCTTTAGTAATATGTGTAATATCACACTTCATAAAAATTATTTATCGTTTTTAAGTGAATGCAAATAAAATGATGTATTCGGGAGGCACTTAAAAAGAGTTGTCTCCGTGTCCAATTTTAACACAATTAAACTTACAACAAATTATCAAAACAAATCAAAAGAGCTCTAAAATATAGTCTATTTTTAGACGAGGTAATTTTTTAGGAATACTCTGAATCTTAATAGTTACAGACAAAATACTAAGAGAGAAAAAAACACCAATTTCATAGGTAAGGACCCAATATTAAATACACTAGCCGAATTACTTAATTTATCTATGATTCCGCTAGTATAGTAGCGCCACCTAACGTAATAAGTCGAACGAAGGGGTACAGGGGAATAGCGGTCTATACTTATCAAAGTACTTAATTTATCTATGCTAATGGTAAACGGTTACTGAATCCTATAAATTGTGGTATAGGCCTAACACCTTGGGTACTCGACACTCTCTCTACTTAAATATAGATATTACATTGAAAACAGCTTGAGATGATTATTTGACAAAACGTTTTGGGTAATAAATTTCACCTAGGTAAAGTGAAATTTAAATAATAATAATAATAATATCCTCAGACATTCACACCTATCAACTAGCCCCATTTTAAGCAACTAATGCTGCTTGTGTTACGGACACTAGATGACGGATAAATATATTTAATAGATAAATACATATAAATAACCAGAATATATAGAAATATATATAAACATCCAAGACTGGAGAACAAATGCCTGAAAATTCATCACCCAAACATTTGCCCCCACTGGGGATCGAAACCAGAACCTCTCAAAGATGGCGACGCCTTGAGACCGGCATACAGACCACTCGACCACGGAGGTCACCACGACCACTTTATTATGATTCGTCATCAGCCTATATACGTCCCACTGCTGGGACAGGCCTTCCTCATGAAGAAACACATGAGGAGTATTGGGCCGTAACACCACCACGCTGGCCCAATGCGGGTTGGTAGGTAGAAACGGTCACAAAGGCTTAACGTGCCTTCCAAAGCACGGAGGAGCGCAAGATCACAAAATTTTGGTCACCCATCCACGGCCTGACTATGACGAAGGTAGCTTTGTTTTCGATCGAAGCCAAAGCGCACTGACCACTACGCCACCGAGCTCCTCTTATATATCATTATTACAAGATAATTAGCGAAAATAAATAAACTGCCACGAAGAGAACCATTTAAGTTTTTTAAATTAATAGAATGTACTAGCCAACGTTTGGGTGATGAATTCAGGCATTTGTTCTCCAGTCTTGGATGTTTATATATATTTATATATATTCAGGATCCGTCATCTAGTGTCCGTAACACAAGCAGCATTAGTTGCTTAAAACGGGGCTAGTTGATAGGTGTGAATGCTTAAAGATATTTATTTATTTATTATGTCTCGTGCGTCCATTGAGAGGTTAAAAATAAAAAATAAATAAGTTCTTTAGGACTTACCCAACTCATTTGGGAATAATAATTCCATCTGTGAAGGGCAGTACACGATTTGTTGATTTATATGACTTCCGAGGCGTAAGAAGTCAGTCACAGACTTTGCCACTGAAACAGAAATATACACATACATTCACAAATTCATGTAATCACGACTATTATCTAGGCAGGTAGAACTGTGCCCGCAGCGCGCGAGCCGAGCGAGCAAAGCGAGCGTGCCGCGGCAGCGCGAGAATGGATATTTTTATTGACAATTATTTCTAAAATTTTATGCGAATATTATTTATTTATTAAGCTATTGCATAGCTTCTATCGCGGGCCTTGAGCGCGGGGACCGAATCCAGAAATTCCGTAACGAAAAAACCTCACGCTTCCCACTCCGATGCGCAAGGAGGTGTGGCTTGTAGGCCGTGCATCGTCTAACGTCGTTTCAGTTCGGCAGTCTTCGACACGGCGTTGTGTGCGTGAATATGAATGAACAAAGTGCATTTATTATTTTATTTATTTAATAATAGAAAAATTTGTTTTCTTATCGGTCACCACGCTCAAAAAGTGTAACTTGAATTAATATCAAAGAAAAAGAAATACTGCATGAATAAAATAAATAAATAAAATTATAATTGCATAAGTTGATACAAAATGCTATGCAATAGCTTTACCGCGGCAGTCCCCGAGTGCCACACGTCTTTTTTTTATTTTTCAGAAACAAACAGTCACATACATAGTTAAAAGTATAAAAATACATTTTACATGAAGACCTCGAGTTTCCTACATTACATAAGCAATTTTATATGATATTTTACAGAGTGTGCAAAACTACATTAATTATTGATTCTTATGAAAACTTATTACATTTTTCTTAAATGAGGCAAGAGACGAGTATGAGAACAAATCCAAGAGACATAGCTTGTTGTTCTACAAATGTGCATGCTCTTTTAAGAAAACTATTAGCAGCATAAACTGTTCTGCTGAGAGAAATATTGGGTCCTTACCTATGAAATTGGTGTTTTTCTTCTCTCTTAGTATTTTGTTCGTAACTATTAAGTTTCTGTGTATTCTTAAAAAATTATTACCTCGTCTAAAAATAGACTATATTTTTGAGCTCTTTTGATTTGTTTTGATAATTTGTTGTAAGTTTAATTGTGTTAAAATTGGCCACGGAGACAACTCCTTTTCAGTGCCTTCCGAATACATCATTTGATTTGCATTCACATAAAAAAGATAAATAATTTTTAAGAAGTGTGATATCACACATATAGGTAAAGCTTGTCTAATGATACATGCTAAATATTATCATCTTTGGATTTGTCGTTGTGAAGAAAACTGAAAAAATGTTAGTATGGAAAATGCAGAGTTCCCCAAAATCTCCATACAAAACGCCAATTTCATATGTAAGGACCTTATACTTAATAATGGTTTATTTTTACATTTTCGATCACATCTACGGGGAACTCTAATTGAAATATTATAAGGGGAGGGGCATCAATAATATTGGTGAGAATTTTGAACAATGTTATGGAATCAAAATATTTACGACGATGTTCTAAGGTCATTTGATTGTATCTTTTAAGCGAGGTTTCATAATCCAAGTAATGGAAAGATAATAGGAATAGTTAATTATGCCTCAAGATGGTTATGCCATTTGCAAATATGTGTAAATAATTATGCATAAAATTTTATGCCAAAAACAATAATTAGAATATAATAATAATATCCTCAGACACTCACACCTATTAACTAGCCCCATTTTAAGCAACTAATGCTGCTTGTGTTACGGACACTAGATGACGGATAAATATATTTAATAGATAAATACATATAAATAACCAGAATATATAGAAATATTAAACATCCAAGACTGGAGAACAAATGCCTGAAAATTCATCACCCAAACATTTGCCCCCACTGGGGATCGAACCCAGAACCTCTCGAGATGGCGACGCCTTGAGACCGGCATACAGACCACTCGACCACGGAGGTCGTCATTATGCGTGCAATTATGCGTATGTATATTAAGTGTAGATTGCATTATGTGAATTCATATTGTGCTTGAAAATTTTATGCAGATAGGGCCGCGCCGGGGTCACCACCTGTCACGCTGAGTGCAGTCACTGCTTGGTGAAGCGCGGACTATGGCAATGGACTGCTTTAGCGGTGCTTTGCCTAGTCTCTGACTTAGGGGATAATAGTCGTGATTATATGTACTAAGTAATTTGTTATTCTAAAAGTTATACTAACGTTCTACCACGTTCCAACTGTCACACCTCGTTTGGTTCATGTGGGCGACGTAAACTGCCTTCTCGTTTATTTTAAACACAAGATCCACGTGGACCTGAAAGATAGATAAATATTGGGTCCTTACCTATGAAATTGGTGTTTTTATTCTGTCTTAGCAATTTGTCCGTAACTATTAAGTTTCAGAACATTCTTATAAAATAATTGCATCTTCTAAAAATAGACCATATATTTGAGCTCGTATTATTTAATTTGATAATTTTTTGTAAGTTTAATTGTGTTAAAATTAGACACAAAGACAATTATTTTTAACTGCCTCCCGAATCAAGCGTGTTCACACACATATTGCTAAAGCTTGTCTAATGATACATGCCAAATATTATTATCTCTGGATTTGTCGTTGTGAAGAAAACTGATAAAATGTTAGTATGTAAAATGCAGACATCCCCAAAATCTCCATACAAAACACCAATTTCATAGATAAGGACCTGATAGATAGATTAACACTTTATTGCACAAAAGCAAAGTAGGTACTTAAAAGTAAATAACCCTCTGTGTGTTGAACAAAGGGCGGTCTTATCGCATAGAGCGATCTCTCCCCGGCAACCTTAGGATGGAGAGGAAAAATATCAATTAGAAAGTGAGGGAAAATGGAGGAGGGATGGAGGGAAAGTTACCTTAATTAAGAACATGGCCTATTTCATGTCCCAAAATCCAAAAGTAATTAAGGCTAGCGAATTATGCCTATATACGTTCTACTGCTGGGCACAGGCCTTCCTTATGGAAACAAATACATGAGGAGTTTGGGCCGTAACAACACCACGCTGGTCCAATGCGGGTGGGTAGAAACGGTTGCAATTGCGCCCGGGCCTATCGGTTTATTAGCCAGCCAGGTGTTGCGGCTTATGTCTACGAAGGCCTGGGCCCAGAGGTTCTCAGCTTACATACGTCCCACTGTTGGGCCTTGGCATTCCTCATGCAAACAAACACATGAGGAGTATGGGCCGTAACACCACGCTGTACCAATGCGGGTTGGTGGGTAAAAACGGTTGCAATTACCACCGGGATCATCGGTTTAACGTGCCTTGCGAAGCACGGAGGAGTTGGAGATCACAAAGTTTTGGTTACCCATCCAAGGCCTGACCATACCAAGGTAGCTTTGTTTTAGATATCGAAAGCCAAAGCGTAATAACAAAGACACTTAGTTAAAACCTGTTCTAACGAGGGAAAAGCGTAGACGGGCGTAACTGCAACAATCTGTTCTGTTCTGTTCCGTGTTATAATAGGTCTTTACCTCAGAGTAAACAGAACTGGAGTAGCCATTAGTCAATTTCTCAAACATTTTTTTCTGCCATTTCTTGCGGGGGGTGAGGTTACCACTACACTCAAAGCCAGCCGTTTTTACGAATGCACACATGCATAATTCGACACACAAATTTAAATTTCATGCACACACACACGCTTAAAATAGTCACGTGGGGTGTGCGTTTTGACAACGTCACAGCCGCACTCCCCACGAGACTAGCGCTCGAAATTTGAAATCGTAGAATTGTAAAACATGAAATAATGAAGTAAATAATCATGAAATCTTAAAAATTATAATTACAAATAAAAGGTGACACCATCTTTTAGCATACTCGATGTTTTCTATTTATTTTTACAACAAAAAAACAGCACAGGCAGGCATTTTTGCGGGAGCTCTGTTCACCGCAACGTTTACAATGTTATGGCTGTCAAAATGGCGGCTCAACTAGTTTTATTAAACGTGCAAGCATCCGATGCTTGTGCATTTGGCAGAGGGGAATGTTAGACAAAGGCTACTCCAGTTCTGTTTACTCTGAGGTCTTTACCTATGAAATTGCCGTTTTTTTCTCTCTTAGTATTTTGTCAGTAACTATTAAATTTTAGAATATTCTCATAAAATAATTACGAACCTACTCTAAAAATCGACCATATTTTTGATCTCCTTTGATTTGTTTATATAATTTGTTGTAAGTTTAATTGTGTTAAAATCAGAAACGAAGACATTTGATTTGCATTCACTTAAAAACGATAAATATTTTTTATGAAAAGTGATATAACCGTGTTGCTAAAGCTTGTCTAATGATATATGCCAACAGTTATCTCTGGATTTGTCGTTGTGGAGAAATCTGAAAAAATGTTAGTATGGAAAATGCAGACTTCCCCAAAATCAAACTTTTTATCCAATTCTGGGACAAAAAAATATGGGCTCTATTTTTTTATAATAATATAGAAAAGGAGTAACCGTTCTTAATATACCAATATCGTCATTGATTATAAACATTATTTATTTGTGAAATGTAATAATGTTTTACGTGTATTATGTTAAAAACAAGCTATAATTGCTATCATACAAAATTATACTAAATATGAAAAGAAATCTACATATAAGTAACAATTTAATTCAAAGTAGATTCAAGGTGTCATGAACATGTCATGATTGTTCATGTTTATTTGGAAGTATTTTAAACTCATAATAAAAGTTGGGGAATACTATTCGTTTTAGGTATTTTTTAATAGCAAAGATTAATTTGATAATCTTAACTTACGATAAAAATATAACATTGAAGTAAAAATACCAAAAATTATTGAAGGTGACAAGTTACTTCATTTAAAAAAAATTAAAACAATAATAATAAATAATCGTATATTTTTGATAAGATCTTCCGGCAATGACTATTGACATCTTAAAGAACCCATTTTATGGTTTGTTTACATTTTGTCCTAGATCAAAATTGAAAGATCTTGCGAAGTTATTCATTAAAAATAACTCTGTATAATTTTCAAATGGAAATGAATTGTGATGAACGAAAGTTAATTATAATGCTTCACGTTACTTGAATAGGATTTCATTTATTCCAAGCCCAGTCTTGCGCGTATCTAACACCCGGTTTATGCAAATAGAATTATCCAATCTATTAATTACGGGATAGAAGGCACGGGTTTATTACTTTTCCTATATTCCGCTTGAAATATACAAAAAATACGAGATTCCTTTACAAGCCGGTTTTACAGAATGTGTGGCGCTCATCCTATTATGTTTAAGAAATCTGTATTTTTTTTCTTGGCATGATATTAGGTCCTTACCTATGAAATTGGTGTTTTGTATGGAGATTTTGGGGATGTCTGCATTTTACATACTAACATTTTATCAGTTTTCTTCACAACGACAAATCCAGAGATAATAATATTTGACATGTATCATTAGACAAGCTTTAGCAATATGTGTGTGAACATGCTTGATAAAAATTATTCATCGTTTTTATGTTAATGCAAATCAAATGATGTATTCGGGAGGCTGTTAAAAATAATTGTCTTTGCGTCTAATTTTAACTTAATTAAACTTACAAAAAATTATCAAATTAAATAATACGAGCTCAAATATATGGTCTATTTTTAGAAGAGGCAATTATTTTATAAGAATGTTCTGAAACTTAATAGTTACGGACAAATTGCTAAGACAGAATAAACACAACCAATTTCATAGGTAAGGACCCAATATTATAACATTGTTACTATTTTCAACGCGGTGCTATTTACTACACTTTGTCGAAAATCCGTTGTAATATTTATTTATTTATTACATTGTAGTTTTTAGTGTACAAATTTGATTTTATTGTGAATAACGAGTACATTTATATTAACCTAAAAGATTTTTGAACTGTATGTGGTAGGATTGCTCTTCGTAAAAATTGTGTTCTTAGAGAGATAAGTGATTTTATTAATTGTAACACATTTATAAAAGGGGTAGCGGTAGTCGCTGGATCGGTTGGAACACTTCTCGTTCGCTCGGCACCGGGAATCGCGGGTTCGATCCCATCGCTGCCACCACTGAGTTTGATTATAAATTATGTACAGTTGATTGTGAATAGCGCTTGTCTCACATTGTGCCAAAACTATTAAACGCTGAGAATAAACCTATGACAGTTTAAATTCATAATATTTTATGACTGTCAGACACTTGTATGTGTAATTTTTTTTTTCAGAAATACATAAAATTCTAACAGAGATGAGAGAGCATTGTTACTAAGAGACTTTAACTTGAATAACCTGGATGTGGGTTTGGTAAGTATTTTGTCAGATCCAAGTTCAGAAGTAGCAAGAAGGCTATGTCAATTGGTGTCGGTCACACACGGTAACAATACTTTCACATGAAACTTCACTTAGAAATTAAATAGAAGAGTAATAATTAAGGATTTGGTACAATGAGGTTGACGTATCCTATGGATAAAAACCCCTTTAAAAGTTATAGATTTAAAAAAAAAATTAGAGACTAATATTGTCATTTAAAATTAGGAAAGACTTAAAGTCACACCTACGAGTCGTAAAAATTTCAAAGTTTCTCTTTAGTAAAAGAAAGCGATGATTAAAAATATTGAAATTCAGGTAAGTGCTAATGAATACCCCTCCGCTGTTGCGAATGACCTTTGGCGTCGGTGATAAGTGACTCATCAGATGATACTACTACCCGTGTGCCTTCTTAAATAAAGAAATACATACATACAATCACGCCTGCAATCCCCGAAGGGGTCGGCAGAGTCTAAGGAGCACTGTGTTCCTTAAGACCACATTTAGCCACATTTAGGTTAGATAAGGAAATACATCTATACATATAATAAAACTGTAGGGGTGGAATGTCTGTACGTATAAAAAAATGCTTAAAATCAAGTCATGGGGGTGTAAAAAGAGGGAAAATACCAAAAAAAATATTTATTTCTCTGTTCGTCTGTTTGTGTTTGTCTGTTTATTCTCTGTTCGATTTCAATGAAATTTTGCATGGTGATACCTTATATCCCTGGTCTAAATTTTAGATACTTTCGATTGCGGAAAATTAAAGGGTTCCCCTAGCATAGTTAAAAAAACAGTAACCGCGGAAGGGAGTTACAACAATTAGCGTTACACAGCTAGTTTAATATAATTTTACCTCTTCCGGAGACTTCGTTGCCCAAACTTTCAAGTCTTTCAAAATGTTTATAAGATTGTCTACATCCATATCTTTTTCGTCAAACGCATGCATCCTCTTGTATATATTGGAGGCTATGCCTTCGGCTACTATGTATACCTGAAAAAAAAAAAATCTGATCAACCGCTCGCAGAGTGATATGTATGATTGTGTTCGCCCAACATCTGATCAACGTCGGGAATACCAACGAAAACGGGGAGTTTTCGTTGAGCGACTCGGTCTCCACCGAAGTGATTCTCTGAACCGTCGTCGTCCTCAGTCTATAGTCTGTCTGCCAGGCACAGGCTTTCCTCATAGAGAAACACATGAGGAGTATGCAAGCTGGTCGAATGCGGGCTTAAAGTGCCTTCCAAAGCACGGAGGAGTTCAAGATTATAAAGTTTTGGTGATCTGACCACGGCGAAGGTAGCTTGTTTTCGATCGCTAGCCAATGCGTAGCCACTACGCCACCAAGTCGATTCTCCGAACCAGCTCCATATTATACAAACATTATAATCACGACTATTATCCCCTAAGGCTTAGTCAGAGACTAGGCAAGAGCACCGCAAAAGCAGTGCACTGCCATAGTCCGCGCTTCCCCAGCAGTTACTGCACATGTGCTCAGCGTGATAGGTAGTAAGCCCTGGATATATGTGCAGTTCTAAGTCTATAAGTCGTCTTTTACAACACCCAAGGGAAGAGATGGGTTGGTAGTTCTTTTTATCTTAAAATAAGGTTAAATATAAATTGTTGCAGGATTTCTTACCGAAGCCCTCTTTCCACCAGTGGCCAGCTTTACTCCAGCAAACGAAGGAAGACCAGTGTCATCAGCCATACTTATAAGGTGCATAGAAGTGGACGGGTCGTCATCAGACCTGAAGATTATGTTGTTGGTGGCCCAATGATCAGGGTCTAAGTCGAAGACTACGTCTGATACTGATGGTAGGAATAAGGAGCTGTAAATATAAGTTTTGTTGATTAACATGAGTTACCTCTTGGGGAAGATGTGAACAGGAAAGTTGGATGTGGACGGCCTAGGCGAACGAACCCCGACTAAGTCGGAGTATTTCTGAAAAAGGGCCGATCAGATCCACCTCATACCGAAGAGCATGTATGAAGAAGGCTTCATTTTTACGTCTACAGGCATAGTGTTGGGCGAGAGATCATCATCAGCATTCCATGGTCGCTTTTAGGTTTAGCCACTGCCGGACATAAGCCTCCCTGATGCACTCCACTGCTTAACACTACAGTACACGCGCGGCCTACTATAGTAGACCGCGGCGACTCATTTTGTCATAACTTTTTAGATACGCACGCTAGAAACTAGTGATTCCAGGTAATCTTTGTCAGATATATTTGACACGACCTCAGTACCCCGCGCGACCCTTGCGCACAGCCACGCACACTAAGAAATTTGGCGCCAAAAGCTCGGGCCTACAAGAGTAGTCCGGGCGTGTATTGGTGTACCAAGTTCAGGTATGTAACTTTTGATGCATTATCGATTTGAAACGATTTTACATTGTTCTCTTGTAAGTATTAATATATTTATATGTATGTAAACTAAATCATTATTAATTATTTCATTAATAATGTTATAATATTTGTATACTTATACATATAATTAATATTATCAAAATTTAAGTACTATTTACAGATTTACTACGTCATGGATGATGCGCAAGTTGATAGGTGAGTGCGAGAGCTAGAAACTGACGATGAAGTAGTTGAGAGTGAAGAGGATGAAGTTCATGCAGAGCCAGACTTACAGGCCCTACTCCGCGAGGCAGAACTGATGGACGAATTGGTCAATGTGCACTCTGCTCGAGAGCCCAAAATTGATAGATAAAAAAGTGGTGCAAGGCTTGCAATAAATGGATTTGTCCTGATCGCCAAGCAGTAGTGTATCCCGAATGCTTAGAAAACAAAAAAAATACTGACTAAAATTTGTTTTAACTTATAAAAAAACTTATGATCTCAGAAGTGCCATTTTTGTTAATTTTTCTTAGATGTTTACAAAATTGTTGATTTTTCAGTATTTTGAATATTTTTTTTTTTCTAAAACTTAAGGTCGTAAAACTAAGTAATATAAAGAAACTTTTTTATTCCATTTGTAGTTTTAATCAGTTCATTAGGATTTTGCTAAGATACTGATATTTTAAAATGGCCTTAAATAGTAAGCCACGCGTGAACTCACGTAAAAAAATGTGGCGCGTGTACTGTAGTGTTAAATACCACATTTGAGACCCACCCAGTGCGGTGCAGGTGGATCGCAAGAGCCGCGTCTGTTGAACACTAGAGGAGGTTGATTTAGGTCCTAAAAGGTGCTACAGACATACATACACATAAATAATCACAAGTATTATCTCTTTAGGGTTAGTCAGAGACTAGGCAAAAGCAAAAAAAGCACCGCAAAAGCAGTCCACTGCCACAGTCGGCGCTTCATTGAGCAGTGACTGCACTCAGCGTGACAGGTGAGCCCGTCGCCGCTATAATCTATTGGATGGTCGTGTAGTTCTAAGTTCATTAGTCGTCTTCTACGACACCCAAGGAAAGAGATGGGTTGGTAGTATTCTTTTTCATGAGCCGCTACCACACGACTGGACCTCCATAAACCCTAACAATGTTCAATGTCATACATACGCTAATTTATATCCATCGAAGTTCCGATTCAGCTCCAAGCTCTTGAGCGCGGTAGACCAGAATCGCTTCAGTTGAGGATTACCAGTCTTCTGCACATAATTGTGGACGAATAGAAAGTCATTCTGCGTGATGGATGTCGAAGCGAGGAAGCTGTGCAGGGATGCTATTCTAATCTGTATGTTCTCCGTCTCGTTCATGAGTACTGGTAGGATTGTCTCTGTCACCTGAAATATATACCATAGTTTCATAAACTACAAGCCCGTGGCAAAAATTTGTGGGTCATTTGAACCACCAGAAGACCTATTTAGAAAGATAGGACATTAAATAATAAGATTCAGAACTATATCGTCTCTGGTAAGCTGTCCAACTGAGTGCAAGTGAGAATCCAAAAGTTGCAACCCTCGATTTTTCTCCCTTGTCGCACGATTATTGTACGGCATTGCGAAATAATGAATTAGAAGAGGTATTGAAACTGTACGGAGCTGATGCCGTACAGAATAAAATGATTAAAATTTTACGACTTTGTGGTGCATTATTTTTGTATGGCACTACGTGTTTTCTTATTATTTTCTATCTATCGATGGTTAGAATGCCGTTTAAAAATATTATATTCACCTAAATGTACTTCCTCCATCTGTGCTTTTGAATTCTCGCCTGAACTCTTACCAGTGACGGCATAGTGCTTTAATGTCCTTATAACTTTCTAAAGCTTAACAGCTTTTCTGATGGTTCAAATGACCCATAAATTTTTGTCACGGGCCTGTAGTATATCGCACACAGTACGAAAGTATTGCTAACATTATGAAAGAAGAGAGAAAGCAAATCTTTATTTGGTATCACAATACAGTTAGTAACAATGAAGCGTGACCTAATTACAATGACTCAGTACACGGCCTTGATAGCTATTGCAGTTTGCCACGATATTGCACTGATATTCTGTGGGGCCGAGAAGATAGTGACAGGACATCACTAAACAAAAGGCACTTGAAAAAATTATGCAATAAACTTTTTACATTAAACACATATAGTTCCCTCTTGAGATGTAAAGTTAAATGTATGGGTGTCTTATGTAAATTTATCAGGTGTAATTAGATTAAATCTAAATAGTGTGAAGGGGTCTAAACGTGAAAACGAATGTAATTCTTTAAAACAAGATGTATTGAAGGATTTGAACGAATTATACACTGGGTGGACAAATTTTTTTACTGATGGATCAAAATCTATAAATGGCTTCGGAGCAGCATACATTTGTCCAACTCAAGACAATAGTGCGTCATTTAAGATAGATACTGATGTGTCAATCATGTCCTTGGAATTGATAGCTATTCGAGAGGCTTTGCGTTATTGTAAAAATGCTAGAATGAATTAATTTGTCATAATTATAGACAGCAAAAGTGCTCTCCAGCATATAATGCGGTGTACTTCCGGAAATAGGTGTGTATCAATGGGGTAAGAAATAATTGATATGATTCAAGAACTCAATACTAAGGATATATGCCTACGTTTCAATGGATCCCTTCACATATAGGTATACATGGCAACGAAGAGGCTGATAGATTAGCAAAATTGGCTGTTACTGAAGGAGTACCCATGTCAGTTAAACCATTTTACTCCGAATGTTTAAAGACGTATAAAAATATTTGCTCCCGTAATTATAAGGAATATTTCGAGAGGCGCTCGAAAGAAAAGGGTATATGATACAAAACTATACAATGCCAGCCTCTTCGAATACCTTGGTTTTTTAACACAAATGTTCATAGGCAGTACATTATATTAATGAATAGACTTCGATCAGGACACTATCCATCCAACAAGTTTGGATAACTCATGAAGAAAAAAGATAGCCCTAACTGTGATACTTGCGGAGTGATTGAAGATGTCCATCACTTGTTGGTGGAGTGTGTCCGATACCATGCACAAAGGCGGAGTTTATATGAAAATTTAGATGTGGTCAACATGGACGTTGGCATTTTTCACAGCATTTTGGCTCATCCAACATCTGGGGAACCAAAATGTTGTATGCCTTTATGTGCCCACCGCGACGACAGTAATATTGTTAATAGATGCCTAGCATAGTTTACATCAATTGTTGTGTTATTTTGCACTATGTCTGTATAGCACTGACATATCTGTAAAGACAAAAGTCCTTAAAAAAAATAAAGAGAAAAAAAACACATAGTTAATAAATAACATAATTACACAGAATACTTATATTACATAAAATAACAAATTCCTGGTACTTATTTCTTTGCAAATTCAATATATACTTTTGAAACTTTAATTTAAAGGTGTTAATGGTGAATATCTGGCCGAATTTGCCTAATAAGACCAGCTAGTCTACTCTAGAACGCAATCCTGATCGATCGACGATTTGCTGTTTCTTACTCTTCATTTGCGACACTAGCGCCATAAATGGATTCAAATTGTGCGGATATTGATTTACTTAAATGATATTGAGTTTTGTTAAAATCGGTACTCTCGAGTACCGCCTCTCTCGTCTTGGTGTTTTGAGGTATTGGATTGTGTTACTAATTAGTTTTAATCGAGATTTCGTTAAAGAGAAGGCTAGCAGCCCCTCCCAAGACTAGACTGGGACCTCCAAAGCGTGGTCTATTACGTATATTCTACAGAGATTCATGTATGAGCTGGTAGGGTGAGAAAAGTCGTAAAAATTCCCATATTCATAAATTAGGCTTTTTATCGTAGAATTCCCGAACATCTAGGCACTATTTGAGGTGTAGCATAACGGATATTTTTTTAATTTCTCGCTCAAGACATTCCTCACTGATGTCCCCGTTGAGCGTCCAATGAAAATATGCCGCAAAGTCGTTACAGGGCAAGGGTTAACCTAATGTAATGACTTACGCTCAGTTGCACAAAGTTTTTTTAAGGACGACATTTGTTAATGAGACATTAAAACTTTAAAGTTCATTAAAGTTAAGGTTGTCACACAAAACAATTGTAGCTAATGTCTCTTTAGCATTGACAGGGTACAAATGTCGTTTTGTGCAACGTAAAACTACGCTAAGGTGTTCTTTTGCCACTTCAATAAATAAATTTAATGGAGCATCAGAGATGATGCTGACATTAAATTTTAAAGTTCGTTTCCGCAACTGGGTGTAAGTCTGTTTATTGTGTCCGTGCCCCTCGCGTCCCTACTTACTTTGAAGGGATCGCTAATATAATACTGGTTATCGAAGTAGTCAGAGGCGAAGGCAGCCCAGAGACGTTCATTCTTTTTCTTGCTGGGATCAGTAAATATCTCCATCGTGTACTTTTGGATGGAGCTGCCAATGTTGCACAAGCCTTGGAGCCAGACGAGCCTGTCCATATAGTGGGGGCAATCTGTAAGGTTATTAATTGAATTAACTACAAGATAACTACATTACATAACCGCCTCTCTGGTCTAGTGGTTGACGCCACCGGGTGTAGATTGGGAGGTCTAGGGTTCGATTCCCTACGGGGCAGGGGTTGGAGGAAGGGCTTCTCAGCCCGCCTGGCTAGCTACCACCGTTTTACTTAATTTTGTCGCCATAATAATGCTATAAGCACAGAGGTAAGATAGCCAGTTCTTCAGTTGTTAAGGAAGGTGAAGCTTGCTTCTACCTTCGGATTATCGTCACTTGCCATTAGGTTAGATGAAGGCCAAGAGCTTGCCTGTCACATTTAAAAAACATAGGTGTAAATGATGGGCAATAAAAAGATAGTCGAAAGAAAACTGCACGCGAATGACAACTGAGACGTGAATGTTGTTCGGATTCACTAAATCATCAGAGGAGTGTGATAGAAGAAGTTTGAATGTAGTGCCGGTCACAAAAATTGTGGAGCAATCACTCTTATTTATTTGGAGAATTAGCCTGATTCGTACAAAAGAAGAAGGATCATGATCAAATTAGTCCATCTCTGCTGGATATAGATCTCAAATCTGCATTTTGAGGAGGGATGAAAATCACAGAACAAGAAGGATGGTTATCCCATTACCATCAGCATGAGTTTTATTGTCCAACTATATCCCTATATCTGTTGATCGGCTCCAAGAGTCCGGCTTCAAAAAATACCCAACCTAATTTCGAATCAGAATGAAACTCATGCACAAAACCAGACACAATAGATGTAACTGTCAGGGTTCCACTCTATCTATCATAAGCACAAAAGTAAACAAAAACTTACCACTGTACATCCTCAAATACTTCACAGCCATATAGTCAAAGTAGTCCGCTCCGACCCTGTTCCCCCTCTTGGCCTGGTGCAGCATGGTGCTGTAGGCCAAGATGGCGGCGTGTCTCAACTCCTGGGGGAAGTCCAGGCCGAGCTTTGTGAAAGGCTCCAACTGTTCCAGGAGCTGCTGGCTATAGTTCGCGTTGTTGAATGGTAATTTCCGTATCAGAGAGAGGAGGGCCGAGTCTTCAATTTTTGACTGAGAATACAAAATTAAGAAATTGGTTAGTTAATGTTTTATATAAGAACCTATTTTATACAAATAATCAGATGTTTGGTGGCGTTGTAAGGGCTTTGGTTTTCGATATCGAAAACAAATCCACTTTCGCCTCTGCCTGTCCTTGGATGTGTGGTCAAGTGTTTGTGATATTCAACATTTTTTTACATAATAAATCACCGGATGGTAAAAACGACAAGGCTGAAGGTGGAAGCAATCTTCCCATGAATTCCTCAACAGCTGAGAAACTGGCTATCTTACCTATGACTGCCGGAACACAACAATTCTGAAGCATTGTTATTATGGCGACAGCTTATACAATACACATCTAACTTGTGGATTTCTGTTCATAATTTAGCATAATATACTTAAATGTTAATATTATCTATATGATATTATAATGGATATAACAAACTTCTGATATCGGAAGCAATTAATAAATTTATAACCGCCTCTTTGGTCTAGTGGTTGACACCACCGGTTATAGGTTTTCTTGCTCGTTATGGTTGGTGGTAGGGCTTCTAAGCCCATCTGGCTAGCTACCACTGTCTTACCTAAAACTGTCGCCATAATAACAATGTTAGAAGCTTTGTTGGCAATCAGATGTAAAATAGCCAGTTCCTCAGTTGTTGAGGATTACAGGTGAAGCTCGCTGCCACCTTCGGTCTTATCGTCACTTACCGGTAAGATGAAGGCCAAGAGATTACCTGTCATATTTAAAAAAACATATATTGGATCTCTTTTTCTATTGGACTTATAAGTAACTGTCGGAGATTATTGAACGTCCAATCTCACAAACCGTTCTGTAAGAGGTTCTGACCTAGAAATGGAGACTTACCGATTCCTCAATGACGAGGAACTTGACAAATCTGACCGCGTCTTCGGTGCCAGCATACGGGAGGACTTCCAAGAAGATGTTCCTGGATGTCTCCAGCTCGTAGCTGGTGCCGAGCACCAAGTCTTCGAACAGGACCTTCAGGCTTGTGTAGTTGAGCAGGGATATGGTGCTGAAGAAAAGAATAATTACAAGTGAATTTGAATTATCACGCGTGATGATGACACCAATTAGTCCTGTCCAAAACCATAACATGTGCAAAGTGATCTTTAGGCTACGGTAACTCATTCTTTATCAACACTGGAAAGGCAATACTGCTAAAGCACCATTTTGGCAACGTACATACATATACGAATCACGACTAATATCCCCTAAGGGTTATTCAGAGACTAGGCAAAAGCACCGCAAAATCAGACCATTGCCATGGATGTTGTGCAGTTCTAAGTCCATTAGTCGCCTTTTATGACACCCAAGGGAAGAGATGGGTTGGTAGTATTCTTTTAATGAGCCGTTACCGAAAAATGAGTTATATTATATTGTTGAATTGGATTATTTTTCTGCGTCGATTGGTGTTGTTCACGTCGATCCGATGAATTTTATGGTGCTTTAGCAATCGACATTTTAATGTTGTTATTATTTTGTAAGCCTATTCCAAATTTGGATAGTAAATCATTTATTCTTATATATGAAAATTAACTTTATCACACTAAAAACAAAAAATGTTATGATTTTTTTTCTCAAAAAAACATTAAAATTCATTTCCCACAAGTATTTTGGCGTATTAGCAGTTTTGCCTTCTTAGCAGCAGCAACATCGAAAGTCGCCATATTTGATCGACAAAAGCATCCGCCCTTTTGACTCTTTAGAGTTATCTGTCAAATTTATCGATTTTTTCGACAATTGTCGATCTTAGACGTCAAATTTGGCTGGCAAAATTTTATGCTCGTAGCGCAGTGTCAATATAAAAAAGGGAACAATGGGGGAAGTTGGGCACACTTTAATCTTCTTCTTTTTTGCCCTTTTCCCTCTTTAGGTGGGGTCAGCACAACATGTCTTCTTCTTCCATTCTCCTCTGTCACCCGTAAGCTCAGCATCCACTTCTTTTATTCTCAATCCACTTTTTCACGAATTCAATCCATCGCTTCTTTGGTCTTCCTCTAACTCTAGGTCCGTCCACATCCATGCTCAGCATCCTTCTTGTAATGTGACATTCATCCCTCCTCATCACATGTCCATACCACGGTAACCTATTGCTCCTAATCTTTTCTGTCACTGACGCTACTTTCAAAATTCCTCTAATATACTCATTCCTGATCTTGTCCATTCAAGTTGGACTCACTTTAATAGATTAATAAAGTCAATGCTGTGCACCATACTCGGGTCCTTCACGACATTGTCAGCGTCTATTCCTTTCCTGGATATCTTCAACAGGATCTGTTGAGAAAATCAGAAGCGAGGTTAAAATATTACAAGTTTTAAACGTTTTTGCTTACACCATATTCATCAGCCAAAATAGCCTTCCTATATGGAAGTGTTATACCTTCACATGACTACGTTTTCAGCCTATATATGTCCCACCGCTGTCAAAAATGCCCATCTGTGTCCTGGACTCCTGGAATCCGCTGTGACAAGTGGCAGGCGTTTATTCTGAAGGACGCTCAACGCTTAAGAGATAATATCGTGATTCTTAAAACACGAGCTGTTAACGCGTGGTTAAAGAAGAAGATCCAAGAAGAAACGTGACACAGATGCACCTATTCGCGCAAAATGGCCGCTGCAGTTACAGGGCTATCTAAAATCCAAAATAATACATAGAGATAGATTGTATCTGCCCGCTTCTAGAATTAAAAGGCTCAATTGTAGTCCATTTTACATGGCCATAAAAATTTTCAACAAGATTCCAACCGGCATAAAATCTGAATCCACATTAAATTCCTTTAGAAATAAACTGAACACCTACTTGATTGAAAAATGCTATTATACATTAGGTGAATTCTTTAACAGCAAATAATGTTGAAGATTATAGTTTTTTTTTAGAGTTTTTGTGTAATATGTTTATTGACCTTAGTGTAATATTGACTTAACTGATATTCTTATTCTACAAATTTGATACGATGCTGTAATTATTATTATTAACATAAAGAAATTCATTATTATGTAATGTGGCAGTGCCTGCAAAAGGCAACTAAGTTGTGAAGTTCCGTGTTATTATAACAACTAATGTATGTACACTTAGTTCGCAATAAATAACTTTGACTTTGACTTTGACTTAATATTCACCTCATAAGTCCTGTTCTTCAAGTACCCCTGGCTGGTTCCCTTGATCCCGCAGGAGGGGTCTTCGCAGTCTTCCTTAGCGTATTTGGCACCAGTTCTAGTCAGCTTTGGCCAGTCAACCTTGGCTGCTTGGAGTTCGGTCTCGTATTGTATTTCCAGTCTGGTAAGTTATAGTAGTAAGAAGTAATTGAAAAAGGAGGATAAAAAAACTGACGAGCCTTAGAAAGAAGAAAGAAAATTCTTTGTTTGGTGTTACACAATAAATAAACAACATGCATTTTTTAAAGCACAATACAAATTTATGAGTAACACCAAAAAGGCATCCGCTCAGCATAATGTCGGACCACCATGATAGGTGTCCAGACGCTGATCTTCCACGAACACCTTATATGGGAGGTGATAAGTGCGTCACGAAATTCAGGAATTTCAGATTTTGAAGTGAGGCTCATCTATATAATTGTAAAAACCAACACACAATATAAGCTAGGCGCTAAGAAACCAACAATCAGGAACTACACAAATAAGAGTAATTGTAACTATTTATTACAAAAACAGCAGAAAATATCTACTACAAGCGACTTAGCGATTTCTTTATAATATCGCGCGAGTGTTTAATTTAAATTTAAGGTCATTGTACATCGTCCTCATTACTGGGCACAGACCTTCCTCATGGAGAAACACATGAGCAGTAGCGTGGGCCATAACACCACCACAATGACCTGGTTGTTTTCTCGTGCATGTAGGTATTTAATTTTCGCCTGAGTTATTGATCTCAAAATGATCTTTTTATTTGTATGAATACATTGAGTTTCAGGATCTTATAAATTTGACATACATCAAAAACCCTGAGGAGCTCGGTGGCGATGTACGCTTTGGCTTTCGATATCGAAAACTAAGCTATGCTCGCCATGGTCAGGCCTTGGATAAATGATCAAAAGATTGTCATCCCGAACTCCTCCGTCCTTCAGAAGGTAATTGCGACCGTTCCTACCCACCAACGCGCATTCGGCCAGCTTGGTGGTGTTAGGGCCCATACTCCTCATGTGTTTCTCATCCAAGGCCTGTACCCAGTCCAGTGTGACGCTTATAGGCTGAGGATGGCAGTAACTTTCTTACTTACTCTGTATTCACGAAGAGGGTGAGTCCTTCAGACCTGTACTTCATCTGTCCCTTCATCTCCATCCTCTGCAGCCCACTCTTCTCATCCAGTCTGTACACCCGCTCTGCTGTCATTGTTGTGATGTCAGGCTGGAGAGAGTAAAGGAGACTTGTTATGATACTTCTCGTGTTTCAAAGAAGAATGTAGAAGACGCTGTTTTACCTTTTGGTGTGATAGACTATAACGGATTTTCTTTTACTGGTGGAAATGGATTTGACAAAAATAGTTTTTGGAAACATTAAATTGATGGTTCAACAAAAGTGGCGACTGCGCAGATTATTATTTAATTGAGAGTCTTCAGGGGTAGAAACACTTTCGTCTACTCATAGGCCTTTTTGAGAAATATTTTAACGGTGCTGCGATGCCTCCTCTGTCACCTGAAGTTCTTTCTTAAATAGTAAGTTTTTTTTAAGTAAGGATTGTAAATAATGGTGTACTTCTATCTGGTACTTCCAGAACAAAATTCTAAACCAGAGTGTTCCAAAGATTTTGATCGTATTTATATAGCAGATTCACCCAGGGTACGCTAGCCCAGCTCGCTCCAAGCTTTGGTGAGGAAGGGAGGAAAGTGTACTTGGTGATCGTGTTGCCCGTGTGTCATGTGTCGTGTGTCGTGTGTCGCGTGACGCGTGTCGCATGTCGCGTGTCGCGTGTCGCGTGTCGCGTGTCGCGTGTCGCGTGTCGCGTGTCGCGTGTCGCGTGTCGCGTGTCGCGTGTCGCGTGTCGTGGTTCGTGTGTCGTGTGTCGTGTGTCGTGTGTCGTGTGTCGTGTTTCGTGTGTCGTGTGTCGTGTGTCGTGTGTCGTGTGTCGTGTGTCGTGTGTCGTGTGTCGTGTGTCGTGTTTCGTGTTTCGTGTGTCGTGTGTCTTACCAGGCTGTTCCAAAGATACTGGTCGTATTTAAATAGTGGATCCGTCCAGGGCACACTGGTCCAGCTCGCCCCAAGCTTCGGGGAGGAGGGGAGGGAGGTGTACTTGGTGATCGTGTTCCCCTTCGTGAGGTAGGTGGTGAAACAGCTGTAGTCTTGAATGCAGACCTGGGAAAGGACATATGATCGGTTGGTTCTCAATTTACAATCTGCTTTTTCTAACTTGTCAATTTCGTGAACAATTTTGGCTTATTTTTTAACGAAATTATCATAATACTAGCTGTTTTGTTAATGTTTTTTTAACTATCCCACGGGAACCCTTCAATTTTCCGGATTAAAAATTATTTCAGATGTTGACCAGGGATATAAGGTGCAAAATTTCATTGAAATCGGTCCAGCCATTTCGGAGATAAGCCCGTACAAACAGACAGAGAAAAAAAAAATTTTTTTTTTTGTATTTTCCCTATTTTTACATTCCTCTGACTTGCATTTTTTTCTATGTACAGACATATAATATAAATATGCAAGTATTATATATATATATATATATATATATATATTATTTATATATTTAAAAAAAAAAAATTTTTTTTCTCTGTCTGTTTGTACGGGCTTATCTCCGAAATGGCTGGATATATATATATGTATTTCACTGTTGGGCAAAGGACCTTCCTACACAGAAAACATTATGAGGAGTAGCTATGGTCCAAAGACTGACCGTGGCGAACGTAGCTTTGTTTCCATGGTCGAAAGCATAACCTTTTTTATTACTTTTGATCAATGAAGATCTTGTTATTTTTTATTGTTTATGGTTTTTTGTCTACTCTCATGTGTAGACTCATGTAGTGACGCTTAATGTTCGAATTATGAACTCAGACTCGAACTCAGACATACTTTTTAACACAGATGATAAAAACGAAAATTTTAAAATGGAAACCAGGAAACTGTAACATAATGACCATTATGCAACAGGTTCGACTCATTAAGGGACACGTATTTTTCTTAAAAACGAACAAAACTATGGCAAATGTTTTCCAGACAGCCAACAATAAATAAAATTAATGGAATTTTTTCTAGTATCCGAAACACAAGCAGCATTTAGTTGCTTAAAATGGGACTAGTTGATAGGTGTGAATGTCTGAGGATATTTATCTATTTATTTTTATTATGTATTGTTTTGATTTTCTCTGTTTTTATATGTAATTTCTTACTATGTGTGTACTGAATAAAATGTTATTCTATTCTTTGAAAATAATCTAAAAACCTTCAAACGAAAGGGTAATTTCATATTTTAACCTTAGTATATTAATGCTAGTTACCTAATGTACGTAAACACTTACCTCGTAATTGGTGTAATACCCTTCTGCCTTCTTCAGTTGAAAGTTCACGGACAGAGCTCTTTTGAAGTTAGACACCCACGTAGGCTCCGAGGGTAGATATACGGAGTCCACGAGGCAAAACTCCTGGAAACATTAATATTTTTTTTGAATGAATATCTTCAAACATTCACACCTATCAACTAGCTCCATTTTAAGCAACTAATGCTGCTTGTGTTACGGAAACTAGATGACGGATAAATATAGTTAATAGAGAAATACATATAAATATTCTGAACATATATAAATAAAATCAATCAAAATCAAATCAAAATCAAAAATAATTTTATTTCATAGGCTAAACATAGCACTTAAAATCGTCAACATTCATACATAGTCACATTTATTATACATAAAGTAAATTTTAATAATAAAATTGACAAAAAAGACTTAAAATTCACTGCCGCGAGCGCTTGTAGCAAGTACATCCACATAGCGCTTTGACTGTGGTTGTAATCGATACAAGCGACCGGATTCCGAGAGTAAGGCATTTCATGAGAAGAACCCGGTAAGAAACTCATGAGCCACTTTTTTTAAATAGCCAATCATACAATCTATTAGTCACAGTGTTACATATTTTACAATTAGAAATTATATGTCAGTATATAATGAAAATAAGATAAAACATTGTTATCTCTTATTACATTTACTTGTATGAATTATACATGTATTAACGTCTCATAACTTTAAAGTGGCAAATTAAACTAAACATTATTAAGATTAAGCAACGGACGTCCACACATTCCTATCATCTAAATAATCCTGAACTTTGTAATATGCCTTTCCCATGAGGGTTTTCTTAATATGCGGTTTACCTGCGGTTTACCTGTGCAACGGCAGTTCAGTTACATGTTGTGGAATTTTGTTATATATTTGTATGCACTTTCCCATAAATGAGTGACTAGTTTTACGTCGTCTGAAACCTGGAACAGCAAGCCTGTTCCTGTGTCTTGTGTTTAGACTGTGACCGTCGCTGCATTTTATAAATGTTTTTATATGTTTATAAACGTACATCATGTTTTCATACACATATTGGGATGCAACTGTCAAAATATTTATTTCTTTAAATAATTCCCGTAGTGAATATAATAAATATAAACATCCAAGACTGGAGAACAAATGCCTGAAAATTCATCACCCAAACATTTGTCCCGGGGTTCGAACCCAGAACCTCTCGAGATGGCGACGCCTTGAGACCGGCGTACCGGCGTACAGACCACTAAGCCACGGAGGTCGTCAATTAATAATTGAATATTTGCAAGTGAAGATTACGTTTAATAGGGTTAATAATAATAATGATAAGACGTCATCATCAACACTTGCCGCATCACACGTAAATTTCTGACTTCCTCTCTTTCTGATTTTTGACACTTTCGTGTACAGTCACACTTCAATAACCCCTCTCACGCTTGGCCTCGGCCCGCGTACTAGGTGTATACCCTCGTCAAGAGGAAAAAAAAGATAAATATAATAATAATTATGAATCTTTATATGCAAAAACATGGTATTCAAAGGTGTTGTAATGTAATATTACATTATAGTGTACTGTAGTCTTGCCTAATTTAGCATGCAAAATAATATTTCCTATAAAATAAAAATCAGCTAAAAAATAAAATGTTAGTAAATAAGTTACGGGTAGGCTGCGCCCTGCCATACGAGCAGTCGATTACAAGCCATTGATACAAGACCACGTTTGTTTCTCTTCATTCGACACTTCCCTGACGCGCGGTTAACTAACAGTGGCGGACGAGGCGAACAAATAACTACCTAATATAGTTACGCGTGTGAAAACATTGGAAACATGGCTAAAATATCAGTTGGATCGTTAAGCAGTTTTAATCACGAAAACCAAGACTGGGTAGTGTACAAAGATCGTCTAGAACAATGGTTCTTAGCCAATGATTTGGAAGTAGACGGTAAAGCGAAAATAAAACGTCGAGCTGTGTTGCTCAGTAGTTTTACGGAAAACACGTACAAATTAGTGCGAGATCTTGCATTACCTAACAAAACCACCTACCCGGTTGTTACCTATACCGATAACAATTTACAATAAGTTTTCAATCGCCGGGGATCAAACTGAGAACCTCGAGATGGCGACGCCTTGAGACCGGCATACCCACTCGACCACGGAGGTCGTCAAACGATCACATGCCATTCGGTTTGAGGTGGATTTCCTGCCCCTTTCCCTTCTTTTTATTTTACTCGAGATTATGGTTTTTTTTTCCTTTATTTGGGAAAATAAACAGTAACACAATAAAATATTACTTAAGACAAAAAAATACATATAAAAATGTTATTTTGGAACCCTCAACTGTTATCGCTGGCAACACTGCGAGTGACGTCACAGCTTGCAGACGTCCCCACTCCGTCGACGCGCCGATTTCGGACACTTTCCAACGTGCCTCGGCGTATTTGATTTTCGACAGCCGTAGCGTTTAGAAGTGTCTTGAGCTAACAATAATTAGTCTCACAAGGAATTAGTTAAAGTATTGTTGAGATTGTTACTCTGTCTGATTTCCTTGAGTTTTAAACATAACCTTAAAATTAGTCTTTGCATACATGTTAAAAGTAATAATTGGTTTTGATTATTGCCATATTGATATACCCTCATTATTAAGCTCGTTCACGGTTGTTATAATTAATTAAACTTATTATGATATCTAAATTGGACGTTTAATTACACAACATTCTCCACAAATTATGTTGAAAAACATGCCAAAGACTTATTGTTAACAAATATAAGTATATATAGTTAATGATTATCTTACAATTGGTAATGTACCTAAACATACAATAATAGTGTAAATATCAGACAGTGTGAATGTTGAAGTTAATTTAAAATACTAATATAAAAGTGAAATACCCGTAAATGTTGCGGACAGAAACCCCAGTCAATGTTATTAAATGGTTTATTAAACGTTATTTACAAACAATCACAATAAATGGAAAGAAAACTAAAACATTAATTTTAGAGGATAAAAAATAACAGCAAAAAGTGTTGCTTAGCAACTGAGAACGGCTACGTTCTCAACAGTCCATCAATATAGTTATCAATATAATATCAGTAGTACAAAGAAATTGGAAAGTTTAAGTTATTGTACCTCTGAAGCTAGAAGGGCTTGAGAGAATGCCTATTGAAAACATTTAATGGTAGTGAGAATATGTCGACTTCGAGTTAATAATCATTGTAGATATTCTCAATGCGAGAGAGAGGCACACGTTTTCCAGCATTTGTTGTAAATTTAGAGGGCATAAACAACCGGTGCTCATATGCCTCCCTTATCTTCTGAGATCTACTAGGTTACCGGAAGCGTATTTGTTCAACAAGCTTATGACAATCTAACTGGGAGCGCATGTTTTCGCATAACGTCGATGGCATAATCATCAAATAGCATAACACTCATGTCACATATTCCTTTTTACTCATAACATTTAAGTGGCATAACTCTCTAAAGGCATATTATTTTAAAACATAACTATAGAAATTCCCAATTTCGTTTAGCATAACATTAGGTAGTCCTAAAATGAATCGAATAATCACCCAGATTCGAAAGAACCAATCTCAAGGAAATGTGTTCTGATACATATTAGGTTAAGGTTATTTTTTTTATGACCCCTAAAAACTATATTTGTGCAATCGAAATTTATTTAGTAAACAATTTGAGGCAGAGAAAAATATTATGCGTTGTGATCATTATGCTTTTCAAATTTATGCCTTTTAATACTTATGACAAACAATTTTAGCCTATACAATATTAGGACTCAAAATTATGCGTCGCGATTTTATGCGTTTTGATGATCATACCTTTCAAAATTATGGATTTTCGTATTATGATAATAAACGTTATGCTTAAAATTACGGAGCCAATCTAACTCATTATTAAATAATTTATAAAGAACAGTCGAACTTAATAATAGCCGTCTTAATTCAAGTGTATGCAGTGAGAATTTATTCAGATTGTTGCGTGTAAGAATCTTTACGTCTTATTAGATGTGTACGTACAACCACCGGCGTGTTGTCAAGGTACCACAACGTCGAGTGAACTTAGGTATGAACCATAAAAACAAAAAAACCCAGTACATACAGGTTTATTAGAGTTAACTACGTACAAACTTTCTTTACTCTATATTACATAGGCAAGAGACATCGTTAGCGCGATGTAAGAGCGTTCAGCGCCATCTCTTGGCGTCACACGGAACTAATTTTATTAAGAGGGAACAAAGTAGTTATACAGATGTTTATTAGATGAATCTCATTGGGTTGGCATCGTATAGTTTAAATGAAAGTGTAAATTTTCTCTCTGCTTAGTTACTGCGCCTTTGCTATATTCCTGTCTATGGTATTTTTGCGAGATATTTTCCAACGACGACCGCCGTGGTCAAGTGGTCTGTATGTCGGTCTCAAGGCGTCGCCATCTTATTGCCATTCCGCTCAGAAACTGTCAATTTGTGTTTGAAGGTTTGCTGGATTTTGTTATAGATACGTAATTTATTCCTACGCAGCTTTAGGATCTATAGTATATCCTTACCTTAAAATAATCGACTACCCAGGGTAGCTTCAAGTGTGCAGCTGCTTCTTCCAGCTGGTACGAGATGTAGCCATCATTCTCACTGTTGACAGAGGTCTGGAAAAACACAATGTTTCTGTAGTAAGAATTTTTGTAAGTGAAAAAAAAATTCTGTAGTACTTTGACAGTTAAACGTGATATAACCCGATTTACTAATATGATAATGTTCATGTTAAGAGGACAGGTCTGACCCCGCTTTCCAACAGGCAAAATATTTAACTACCTTATAATTATCTGAGTTATCGCCCTTTTGCATTCTTAAGGCACACATGTTACTTACCACCTTTTGTTTATTGTTCTGTAATGATTATTTTATTGTTATATACATATATTATACAATATATAAGAAATTTGTATGTTATACCTATATTTGTTTGTAATTATGTGTGTGTGTAATTATTGCAAATAAAGAGTTTATCTATCTATCTAATAAAGAAATTTAAAATTCGAGCAGAACACTGAATTTGTGATATCATTTTAACCGCACCTCTGGTCATGATTGATACCACCGGGTGTTGATCGGGAGGTCCGGGTTCGATTCCCCATGGGGGCAGAAGTTTTTCTGCTCGGTTTGGTTGGTAGTGGTCTTATTCCATGCCCGCGATAATAATAATGCTTCAAGCATTATTGTGTTCCGGCAGCCAGAGGTAATATAGTCAGTTCCTCAGTTGTTGAGGATTACAGGTGAAGCTCGCTTCCACCTTCGGCCTTATCGTCACTTACCATCAGGTGAGATGAAGGCCAAAGGCTTACCTGTCGTATGAAATAAAAGTAAAAACTAAAGTAAGTCTAAGGAACGTAGAAAAATGCAGAACATGGATATGGATGGACCTAGAGTGAGAGGAAGATCAAAGAAGAGATGGATTGAATGCGTGAAGAATGATATGAGAATAAAAAAAGTGGATGCGCTGACGAGTGACAGAGGAGAATGGAAGAAGAAGACATGTTGTACCGACCCCAATAGTGTGAAAAGGGCAAGAGGAGAACATTTTTAAAATCAGAACCTCGGGATTGATCTTCAACTATTTAAAAAGCTTTTTAACCATTATCACCTTTAAGTCTCCTAGCTGGAACCGCACTTGGCTCTCATTTCCCAAGACTTGGGCTGATAGTCTTCCCTCCAGGGTCCAGGATGAGGTGGCCTCCCGAGGAGTCAGGGTCCCTGATGATAAGGAGGCCGTGATCTCGTACAGATACTGCTTATCCTGAGGGAATAGCAGCCTCAGGTCTTTTGGAGCGGATAGAACTACTGTGGTGGAAGCTGGAAGATGAAAAAAAAATTATGACATTTAATCCTCTTAAATAGCACTAAAATGCATAGATGTATTTAAGTAGACAACCAAAGATGATATTATAGTTTTGAGAGAACATCAGTAAAAAATGTTACTCAAAATTAAAAAGAGATAATTAAAAACACCATTTTATACTTAGGTGTAACTGCAACTATCGATATTTTTTGTAAGAAGTATCGTCTCGTAACTAGTAGACGCACACATTCACAATTTAAAATTGGTAATGCATTTTTGAGCTGTCAGGTGATCTATACGTCAGTATATGTATATCTCTGCTAAAATGCCACTTGTGTGATGTGATGACGGTAATGCATGCATAATACACTGAATAGCAAAGAAAAAGGGACACTTTGGGTGAGTTTTTAATCAGTAGTAATGGTTACCTCAATAGTTAAAATCTAGACCAATGGCGTCAATGGAAACGCCAATACGTGTGATTTAGCTTGAAAAAAACATTGGAACATATTTTAACCTACCGGTCATCCTGACCACGGATCAAAAGAGTGTCTAAGGGACCGCTGTAGAATGTCCTGTCCTGGCAATAATGCTTGAATAAAGGCGCTGCCAGTAAAAAAAATAATGATAATAAACAAATAAAACGACTATTATTTAACGTTTTCAGTTTTTATACAATTTTCAAAAACAAATGGATATGTTTTATATTGTTTAAAGCGACGTTAAATATTTTTTCATTTAGTTTTAATTCATTAAGCCTTAAGTACCTACTAAAAAGATATCGAAGATTTTCTAACCTACCCGTTTTCTTTGCTATTCAGTGTAATCATACACAAGATTAAGAATAAGAATACATACAATCACGCCTGTAATCCCCGAAGGGGTAGGCAGAGTCAAGGAGCACTGTGTTCCTTAAGACCACATTTAGCCATACAAAAATTGGGTTTGGTCAAATGAAAAGTCGTGAAAAGTGGCTAGCTTATCGCCTACACGATCACAGACCCAGTACCCAATACGCCCTTAGTCGCCTTTTACGACATGCTAGGCGAGAAAAGCAGTTGGTATATTCTTTTTGGTGGTGCATGGTGGAAATGACATCAGTTAAAATAATTAATGCCATTTTTAAACTGCTGGAAAAGGATGGAAGGCCATTAATTTAGACTGTTGAAGAAGTAAACCAAACAATACTAACCAATAATAAAAATGAGGCATTTAGCTATCATGTTTCCTGGTTTCTGAAAACGAAAAAGATATTTTTAATAAAATTTTGATAATGAAATCGCAAAAACATACAACAGGCACTTCCTCGACACGCCTTTTAAAACTATTATGAATTTTTTTTACCTATGACATGTAAGCTCTATGCTTTTATCTCACCTGATGGTAAGTGACAATAAGGCCGAAGGTGGAAGCGAGCTTCACCTGTATTCCTCAACAACTGAGGAACTGGCTATCTTACATCCATTAGGCTAGTTCACTCATTAAAAGCAATGAATTATGTTTAATTCACATAGTATTTAGTAAAAGAGATTGCTGTAGAAATTCAATTTAACATGTTTGATTTTTACTTTTTTTTTCATATGCCAAAAACTCTTTTCATTTCTCATACTCGGAAAGTTGTGTTGTTTTGATCTGATTATTGGGTGGAAAATGCTGCTTCCCGACATAGGGAGGGAAAAACTCATACAATTTACTTCCCACCTAAGGGCCGGAATGAACTTTAAAAATAGAACTACGAATACTGTCAGCTGTGAACTATTAAAAAAAAATGCTGCGTCCATGTGAGTTTCTAAACAGCCAGTGTGAACTTAGCGCAAACTACTTCGAGCGGAATAAGCCGCAACAAACAATACGCGTTGAGTTCCATATTTAAAATTTAAATAGTCGACATAAATTGGCGGGATATGAATTTATTATATGTATCTGTGACGGAATTTGAAAAAAATCAAATAATCTCTTATACTAGTTAAGATTTTAATTTTAAAAATGAGTTCAAGCGATTCCGAAATATTGACACCAGATTCAATTAAAGACGAGGCAAATTGTGTTATCCAAAATCTTTTGCCAGAAATCTCAAAAGAAAGATAAATAAATACATACAATGATTTTATGAAGTGGCGAGCTGAGAAGAATATAAAATCGTTTTCCGAGAGTGTATTTCTTACATATTTTAATGGACTGTCTAGCAAATTACAGCCTTCTACGCTATGGAGCCGATATTCAATGCTCAAGAGTACAATTAGTGTGAAACATAATGTAAATTTGAGCAAACTCCATAATTTAACATCATTTTTGAAAAGACAGTCTCACGGGTTCAAGAGTAGAAAATATAAGGTTTTCACCTCTCATGAAGTAGAAAAATTTTTAAATGATGCTCCTGACGAGATATATTTGGCAGTGAAGGTAAGTTTACCTAGGTATTTATTCTAAAAATGAACGTATTTATTACACAAATACTAAAAAATTACATGTTTTTCACAGGTGGTATTGATACTCGGTATAAGCGGCGCTTGCAGAAGCAGTGAACTCACAAATTTGACAATTAAGGACATTGAAAGTCAAGGCCAATTATTACTAGTAAAACTGACTAAAACAAAAACAAATATTGAGCGCTCGTTTGTAGTACAAGAAAAATTTACACAAATAGTACACAAATATCAAAAAATGAGACCTAATGATGTAAAAACGGACCGTTTTTTTCTCAACTACCAGAAGGGAAAATGTTATAAACTAGTGATCGGTAAAAATAAAATCTCAGGTATGCCGAAGCAGATAGCGACATATTTAAATTTGCCAAACTGTGAGCAGTATACCGGACATTGTTATAGACGAACGTCAGCAACACTTTTAGCCGATTCTGGGGCAAACATGACAACGTTAAAAAGACATGGAGGCTGGAAATCCAGTACAGTCGCCGAAGGGTACATTGAGGATTCAGTCCAAAATAAAACTAAAATTTCAACCAAATTAACTGAAACCATAAAAATACGTCCCAATTCACCTCAGCCGTCAACTTCCAGGGAGTATCCGCCATGCAATCCATCGTCTGACAAATTACCAGAGTCTCCTACTTTTACAGAAATTCAGAACAGCCAAATTTGTCATAATATATCAAACAGCATAAACATTCCAAACAAAAATGTATCTTTTAATTTCATGAATTGTCCTAATTTGACAATTAATTTTAAATAGGTACTACTAATATTATCATATATTATCAATAAATAGATTAAATAAACAACCAATTTTTTATTTTCCTCATATATTCGAAGTGAAAAGTAGAGTGTTTAACACGGGTAAAAGAATCAATTCCTACTCGGACTATAGCCTAAATACCTCGGGAATTGATTCTTTCCACCCTCGGTTAACAATCTACTATTCCACCCTGTTCGTGGAATTTGTGAAGTAACGCTTCATGTAAACAATTACTACGCATGGTCAAAATCCGTCAAACGACAGTCGCAACCAATCCTGTGTCACGCATGCGTATTAAATTATGTGTTCGTCTTTATGTGTCCTGTATAATTGTTCTGTGTACAATAAACTTTTAAATAAATAATTTTTTTTTTTAATACCCGTCTTTGTTGCTCGAGAATTAGAAAAATTGCCCCCAATTACTTGGGATCACTTGGATGCGACGAAAATACTGAAGGTTATTAATTCTGCAAAATGATTTAAAGGACATAAAAGCTAAATATGCAACATCTGAACAACTGGACGTGTTGAGAAGTTTAATAAAAGACAAGATCTCGTCTCCAAGCCAGATGACACCGAATCGTTTTAGAGATATGCGAATCGTGGAGCGTGTGGACAGTGGACCTATTGGACTTTCACACGTGGATGTGACTGTAGCGGGACTTATCGAAGTTATCAGATTCGATTAATTGTAGCAATCAGCTCAAGCCACAAATCTACCCTCCGTTGAGAACAGTGAAGGCAAGCGAGGGAAGGGAAGGCGGACAATCTACGTTGAGTCATCGCGAGCCGGTTACAGCTGAGCAACACATCTACACCTATGGGTACAGCAACCAGTGCGTATCTCGATAACACGATATCTAAGAACTACGCTGAGACCCGAAAGTCTTCGTTTGCAGAAAAATTGAGGGTCCAGGGCGAGTGGAATATGGTACAGCAAAAAAAGCCCAAAACGAAATATCGTTATCACGGCACGATTGGAATTTCGGTTGATAATGAGGAGAATTTTAAGGCCGCGTCAGTTTGTGGTATCTATATAAAAAATGAAAAAAATGAATGAATGATTGAAAAAAAAATGAATGAAATGAAATGAATGAAATGAATGAATATATTAGAGGAAGTTTGAAAGTAGCGCCAGTGACAGAAAAGATTAGGAGCAATAGGTTAGCGTGGTATGGACATGTGATGAGGAGGGATGAATGTCACATTACAAGAAGGATGCTGAGCATGGATGTGGACGGACCTAGCGTGAGAGGAAGACCAAAGAAGCGATGGATTGAATGCGTGAAGAATGATATGAGGATAAAAGAAGAGGATGCTGAGCTGACGAGTGACAGAGGAGAATGGAAGAAGAAGACATGTTGTGCTGACCCCACCTAGAGTGGGAAAAGGGCAAGAATATGGAGAGTCAGTTTGTGGTATCTCTAAAATGTAAAAAATTTGTGAAAGGTATGCCCACGAACAGGCTTACTGTACAATGTGAAAAAGAGTGAATGCATGGTCTTCCGGGGAAAGGTGAGACGACTATACCCCCCATAAAACTATGTGGAACATCACTGCAATGAGTGAACCAATTTAAATATCTAGGTCATTTTGTTTCTTCCTCAGAGTAAACTGAACTGGAGTAGCCATTAGTCAATTTCTCAAACATTTTTTTCTGCCATTTCTTGCGGGGGGTGAGGTTACCACTACACTCAGACCCAGCACACATAAACAATAACTTATACCGTTTTTACAAATGCACACATGCATAGTTCGACACACAAATTTAAATTTCACGCACACACGCTTAAAATAGTCTCGTGGGGTGTGCGTTTTGACAACGTCACAGCCGCACTCCCCACGAGACTAGCGTTTGAATTTTAAATCGTAGAATTCTAAAACATGAAATAATGAAGTAAATAATCATAAAATCTTAAAAATTATAATAACAAATAAAATGTGACACCATCTTTTAGCATACTCGATGTTTTCTTTTTATTTTTACAACAAAAAAAAGGCACAGGCAGGCATTTTTGTGGGAGCTCTGTTCGTCGCAACGTTTACAATGTTGTTTAAGGGTCGCCAGGTAGCAGCCTCCAAGTGTGTGTGGAGGGTTGCCCTCTCCAAAAATCCTTTTGGATTCGTGGAGAACGTAACCATCTGCAACGGCGTGATCCGGGCAACATCCCTAGTTACTGGACCTCAGCGGGATACTGCTCGCTAGAGAGATTGGTCGCTGTGGGAAGTCTCTGTTGGGTACCGCAAGGGAACCATCAGAGAAACATACCGCTGACTACTTCTCGAAGGCTGAGTGGATACCTACTGGGACTCCTCTCACTAGGGATGGCCAATAGCTACCACCGAACCAGTGGCGGTATATCCACTACCAGGTCGATGCATTTGGCCTCGGGGAACTAAAAATCTCCGGAAAGAGCATCAATAACTTATCTTTTTTTTTAAAATGAAAAACGCGGGTTCAAAAGAGGTAATACCCCAGGAGGGTACCAACGTCACTGTTGGAGAATCCCTCACTGACGCCGTCTTGGCCCCGACCGGGGCCAAAACGGCGTCAGTCTGCCCTTCGTACTCTGGGGGGGGCAAAAATTCGCGGACAGTTTTCAGGGAGGGACCACCTTCGGGAGGGCCCTCAAAAGGCAGAGATGCGATCAGCGGAACCTCCAGCGATCGCTGGGAGCGACCAGCCAGGACCCAATCGGGGACCGGCCTGTCGATACCAATGAGCGCAGGAGGGGCCAGAGGGAGGGGCCACGCGGGGGGAGGAAATCGGGGTCGTGGCGACCACCGCGGGACTGCAGCGGCGGGACCAATGACTGCTGGAACCAGCGGTGCCGGCAGGACGACGGGACCGCCGCTCGGGACGGCGGTGGCCGCCTCGAGCACCGGGGCCGCAGCGGGGGCCGGCGGGGGCAGCAGGCACAAGCCATCGGGGGCCGACAAACGTAGGCGGAGGAAGCTGCGTAAACAAGCTGCTCAAGAAGGGGATGATAACGCAGTAGGGACATCCTCGAAGAGACCCAGGGCGGTTCTCAGCAGCGAGTCGGGGCAGGGTGGTGCCGCTCCCAAGAGGTGTAAGACTGGGTCTTGCTCCTATAGGGACGCGGTGGCCACTACCAAACTCGCGGTCGTGGCTGATAACTACCCAGGGACTTACCTAGAAGTGGAGGACCTTAGGCTTTTCCAGCGTCTCATTACCGAGAGGCTGGAGGAGGCTCCGGATCCTTTACCGATTTTCACGGTGGGGCATACCACCACTATGGGTGCCATTGAGGTGGCCTGTAGTGGTGATAGCGCTGCACAATGGGTCCGTACCACAGTTGGGGGGTTAGAACTGGGGGGGACAAAAATTAGGGTCGTTAGGGCGACAGAACTCCCTAAGCCCATAAAAATGGCCTACCGGAGTCGCAACATGGCGCTGACAGATAACGTCAGGGCTCTGCGATTACTTCAGAGGTTTAGCCCGTCGTTGAGGACGAACGATTGGAAGGTCGTGAGTACTCTGGTAGAGGAATCACACATCCGTCGCGTCGTCCTCATGGACAGGGTGTCCGCTGGAGTCATCGCGGAGTCGGACTACGTGCTCCCGGGTGGCATTGAGTTTTGCTCGTTCAAACTCCTGGAGGACACGTCCGAAAAGAGACTGAACGAGCGTGAGGCTGGGGAGGAAGGGAACCGTGTCCAGGGAGGGAATATGGAACACGGGCCAGGGGGTAGGTCACAGGTGGACGGGGAGGTCCCGTCGGGGTTGGCCCGGAGCAGTCGGCCGTCTTCACCGAACACGGTTGGGACGGATGATGTTCTGGGTGAGCTGCGCGGGATTCTCCTGACCACTGACGACGAGCAGGAGATGGAAGAGGACGTCGTGAATGATGGGCCCCAATAAGGGAACCATCGGACACAAACACCCATTAAGAAACAAAATGGAGGGACTCAGGTGTGTACAAATTAACTTACACAAAGCAAAGGCTGCCACTGCCCTTCTGGCTAGGCAGCTTAAAATGAACAAATTCGACATTGCTTTAATTCAGGAACCTTACCAGTATAAGGGGGAGATTAAAGGATTAGGTAGTACAGGGGGAACTTTTTTATATCACTGTCCTACTAATGACGCAAGAACTTGCGTTTATGTTCGAAAGGGCATAGACGCCATGATCATGCGTTCTTTATGTTACAGGGATCTAACCACAGCTAAGATCCAAGTGGAGGTAGAAGGGAGCCAAAAAAATTTCACTACTAATTGCATCCGCGTACCTTCCCTATGAAAATAAGGAGCCAGTTCCACCACAATGGGCAGAGTTGATCAACTATGGCAACCGGGAGAACCTAGAGCTTATCATCGGTTGCGATGCAAATGCACACCACGTCATCTGGGGAAGCTCAGATGTCAACGAAAGGGGGGAGAAATTGCTTAACTTTCTGGTAAGTTCACCCTTGCAAATTATTAATACAGGATCAAGACCGACCTTTATAAATTCAGTTAGATCAGAGGTAATTGATATTACATTAGTTACAAACAGAGCTTTTTCAAAAATCTCGAACTGGCATGTATCTAACGAAATTAGTGGTTCTGACCACAGATACATATGTTTCAGGTACAATATGCGAATGATTAAGAACACGGACATGAAAAGGAACCCTAGGAACACCAACTGGGCTCAATTTAGGAGGGATCTAGAAACACAGTTAGATTGCTTCACTGGTAAATTCAATTCCATTATAGATATCGAGTTTACAGCGGACACTATAACTAAGGCCCTATTTTCGTCTTGGACGGATAACTGTTCAGAAAATCGGGTAATAGGCAAAAGGGAACCCTGGTGGACACCAGAACTAGCTAAGCTACGACAGGAAACACGCCAGGCGTTCAATCAAGCTAAAGCCAAAAAGGACTTCAAAGACTATACCAAGAAGTTAACAGAATACAATCTGGCCATACGCAAAGCAAAACGGAAATCGTGGAAAAGGCATTGTCAGTCCATAGAATCCGTACCTGAGGGAATGAGAACCTTTAGGGCTCTGTCAATGGTTAAGGCAAACCCACTTTCCTCTGTTAAGAAGGAAAACGGAGAACTTACGGAAACAGGCATAGAGACACTAAACATAATGTTTAAGACTCACTTTCCTGGATCAAATCAAGTCAATGGACACGAGGACGAACCAATCAGTGAAGAGGAACAAAATACACGTACCACACGATCTGATTGGAAAGTCGCAAAGAGGGTGGTAGATGAAAAGAAGATCAGATGGGCAATAAAAGGCTTTCAACCATATAAAACCCCTGGCCCAGACAACATCTATCCGATCATACTACAAGAAGGAGCGAATATAATTATACCGCACCTTGTAAGAATATTTAAGGCATGCATTGCATTCGGGTACATACCCAAAGCATGGAGAAAAGTGAGGGTAACGTACTTACCAAAGCCAGGAAAGAGCGATTACGAGGACGCGAAAGCCTACAGGCCAATCAGCTTGTCGTCTTTCCTACTTAAGACACTCGAAAAGCTCATCGACCGATATATTAGGGAGGAACCACTGAAAAGAAAACCTCTCCATAGGCTTCAATGCGCATACCAACCGGGTAAGTCGACGGAAACGGCCTTGCATTTGGTGGTAGACAAAATTGAAGCAACCCTAGATGTACAAGAGATCTGCATTGGGGCTTTTCTAGACGTAGAGGGAGCTTTCGACAAGACCATGCATGAATCTATCCAGAAGGCTGCTGAATGCCACGGTATTGAGCCAACACTTCGAAAATGGATCAATAACATGCTCAAAGGGAGAATAATAACAGCATCACTCATGGGAGAGGATATTTCAATAAAAACAGCTGTAGGATGCCCCCAAGGAGGCGTATTGTCTCCTCTACTGTGGTGCTTAGTAATAAATTCTCTTTTAACGGATCTAAACTATGGACCATTCTACACCGTAGGATATGCGGATGATCTAGTGGTTATGATAAGAGGAAAGTTCATGAGTACAGTAACTACGCTCATGCAACAGGCCCTCCTGAGGGTTGAAAAATGGTGCGACGACCACCATCTATCTATAAACCCAAAAAAAGCAGTACTGATACCATTCACTAAAAAGAGGAAAGTACAACACTCACGCTCGCTTACACTCTATGGGACAGAACTGCAATGGTCTTCCGAAGTGAAGTATTTAGGAGTAACCTTAGACAAGGAACTAAGGTGGAAAATCCATGTAGACAACACAATAAAGAAAGCCCAAAGGATATTCGGATTGTGTAGAGCTACTTACGGTAAAACATGGGGACTAAAACCCAAAGTGATGCACTGGCTGTACTCGATGATAATCAAACCAATGATAACATATGGGAGTATAGCATGGTGGCCCAGAACTAAGTTGTCTGTCTGCAGGAATGACTTGACAAAACTCCAGAGAGTGGCTTGCTTGGCCATCACTGGAGCGTTCCGGACCACACCAACAGCAGCCATGGAAAACATTCTTGGTTTAACACCGCTGCACATAGTCGTTGAATCACAAGCAAGAGACACTCTCCATAGATTACAGGTATCTGGAACATGGAAGGAGTCACAGCTGAGGACACGACACACCACCTTCGGAAAAGATCAGGACCTAGATAACATCACGGCAATGATAAGCGATGCAGAGCAGCCACCGTCGTGGGTGTCTAAAAGGTCATACAGCATTCATATCCCCACACGTGAGGAATGGAAGCGAGGGCTAAAAACTCCTAAAGAGAAAAATCTTATATGGTACACAGATGGATCCAAGATGGAGACAGGTACAGGGGCAGGAATCTATGCCAAAGGTTACGAATATCACCAAAGCATGGGTAGGTATGCAACAGTTTTCCAAGCGGAAACTTATGCAATAATTGCCTGCGCTCGAAAGAACATTGAGATGAACATCAGAGGGATGACCATCTATATTCTCAGCGATAGCCAAGCGGCACTCAAGGCCTTAACTACCTACAAAATTAACTCTAAGCTAGTGTTGAATGCGGTCCACACACTAAATAAATTGGGTACAAACAACCGGGTCAGGCTAGTGTGGGTACCAGGGCATGTAGGGATTGAAGGTAACGAGAGGGCTGATGAATTAGCCAGGAAAGGATCGACCCACAACTTTAGTGGGCCTGAGCCCTTTGTAGGATTACCTAGATGTACCATAAAACTGGCACTGAAGGAGTATTGTCTAAGAATGCACCAAACCTATTGGAAATGCATACAACAATTGACACACTCGAAAAAATTTCTAGGGTCTTCACACACAGGCTACCTTAAAAACTTTGGGAAATTCAGCAGAAGTCAAATCCGCTGCCTTATGGGTGCCCTGACTGGCCATTTTAATACAAGAAAACACCTGTATACTTTAGGCAAAGCTGATGACCCCACCTGTAGACTGTGCGGTGAAAACAATGAAAGCATGGAGCATTTATTATGTGAATGCGATGCTCTAGGGAACAAACGACTACGGTTTCTAGGGGCGGGTTATCCCAAACCCGAGGAATTTATAGGCATGCCCCCAGCCAACATCATAACGTTCATTCAAGACATTTTGGGTGATGGCAGGGAGGGATGAATAGGAAAGGGGAAGCACAAAAGATCCCATAGGGTCGAAGTGCCTTGAGTTATCTCAGCCCCATTGCAAGAATAATAATAATAATTACAATGTTATGGCTGTCAAAATGGCGGCTCAACTAGTTTTATTAAACGTGCAAGCATCCGATGCTTGTGCATTTGGCAGAGGGGAATGTTAGACAAAGGCTACTCCAGTTCTGTTTACTCTGAGGTTTCTTCTGACCCAAGGGATGACGCAGACATTGAGAGGGAGCGTAGGGCGTTGTCTGTAAGAGCGAACATGATATGCCGGATGCTCGAGACTCGGCTGAAGTTAGCCGCTGTCTTTTTCGAGCTTACTGCACCAACTTTTACACCAGCAGCCTGTGGATAAGCTACACGCAAAAACAGTACAGCGCCTTACGCGTCCAGTATAACAACGGGTTCGGGATGCTGATGGGGCTTTTTTTACATATGACAGGTAAGCTTTTGACCTTCATCTCACCTGGTGGTAAGTGACGATAAGGCCAAAGGTGGAAGCGAGCTACACCTGTAATCCTCAACAACTGAGGAACTGGCTATATTACCTCTGATTGCCGGAACACAACAATGCTAATAACATTGTTATTATGGCGACAAATTTAGGTAAGACGGTGGTAGCTAGCCAGGCGGGCTTAGAAGCCCTACCACCAACCAAACTGAGCAGAAAAACTTCTGCCCCCATGGGGAATCGAACCCGGACCTCCCGATCAACACCCCGTGGTGTGAACCACTAGACCAGAGAGGCGGCTGCCCCGGTTCTGTAGTGCGTCAGGGATGTTCGCCGATGCTCAGGTTGATTGCTTTTACGCCATAATGCGAAAACGGTGCACATCCATGGTGCGCAGGGTTCGGGCCGCCAACAACAGCATCCTGCGAGTGTTTGCGAGCCGTTTTGACTGTCATTACATGCGCCATTGTTCATGTTCTGACTAACAAAAAATAGGTATAAAATTTTATTTTTTGTAATTTTTAAATTTAAATACTTAAGAGATATTTTTTTTATTTAATTTTACTTGATTAAGATTGTAATATAATTTGATTTTATTATTAATATAAATTTTAATTTTATTCTGAAATGCTTTTAATTTGTATTGAGTTTTAATTTGATTTTATTTTATATACAATTGCAAATATTTTGTATTGTGTATAATGATATGGGTTTGTGTTGCCTGAAATAAATGATTTTTATTTTTATTTTTTGTTGTTGTAAAATTCTCCCATGTAGGGAAGGCAAAGGGAACGAAGCCCATACAGCCAAGTCTTCAGTATATATCTCTTCAGTAGTTTGCATTGAAATGATAGTGTAATGCATTTCAATGCATCTTGGGAGAGTTTGGCATCAAACGATCGATGGCAGACATTGTGGTGCTACTTGGGTGAGGTGGATTACCACGATAAAAAGTTCATCACTTTTCACACCACTTGACGCTTATTTCGATAATCCTCCACATTGCACATCATCACAGACACTTATTACACAAAACTACACTGATTTTCCGTAACAATATCCACTCCGAAACAATATTACAACTATCGAAATAAAAATCACGTCCGCCATTAGTCAAATGCCGCCAAACCTCTTTTATTTTTTTTTATTTACCACAATAATGACCGTGGCACAGATAATTCATAGACCATCATGGTCGAAGGCGATTTGACAGTTAATAAAAACGTAATTTAAAATTTATAAGGAGTTTTTGGCGGCATTCAACTATGGCGGACGTGATTTTTATTTCGATGATTGTAATAGTGTACGGAGTGGATATTGTTACGTAAAATCAGTGTAGTTTTGTGTAATAAGTGTCTGTGATGGTGTGCAATATGGAGGATTATCGAAATAAACGTAAAGTGGTGTGAAAAGTGATGAGTTTTTTATCGTGGTAATCCACCTCATCCAAGGAGCACCACAGTATCTGCCATCGATCGTTTGACGCCAAACTCTCCCAAGATGCATTGAAATGCATTACACTAGCATTTCAATGCAAACTACTGAAGATATATATATTGCAGACATGGCTGTATGGGCTTCGTTCCCTTTGCCTTCCCTACGGGAGAATTGTACAAAAAAAAAAAATTAAAATTTATAAAAAAATTTGTTAAGGCCTCAAAAATATGTTTTAATTTTTAAGGTTATAGCTAACAGTAAATGAATCATTTGGGGTCCAGTAAAAATGGGTCAACTAGCGTATTACCGGAACACAGCAATGCTACAAAGTTGTTATTATGGCGACAGATTTAGGCATGATTTAGGTAAAACTGGTAACAAAGTAAAATACTTCGTTTTTAATTACGAACCTTTTGTTTTTAATGGAATTTTCGTGTTCGAAAACCACTCCACCAAACGTCTCGTAAGTATAATCGTTTCTTTAAAACAAACATTTATTGTCGTCACTTTTATTGGACTGTATTCTAATGATAATAGTTTTGTATGCTTATACATACACATTTTTTGATTCACCGTGTATTTGTGTATATTGGGAATTAATTTTTTTTTTTTTTTTTTTTATTTATAATAATACAAAAATCTTATACTAATCTTATTAATCAATTCAGTGCAACAAAAACCAATTTAGGTTTGACTGAGCACCGAGTCATTCAACCCTCGATACGTGGTTAAAACATTAATACACAATACAAACTCGACAAACATAATGTACATAAACATAATTTTAGTTTTTAAGCTACGATCACATTGCTGTAAAACCTGGTGTATATTTTTGTCAACTACCTACATTATATTAGTCTCAGTACCTGAGAAACGAGCCACACATAAACTTAACAAACAAAAGACTAATAAGAAACCATGTGGAACCACACGGGGTAACTTTAAATAGTTAATTTAATATGGTATTGACAATTAATGACAGAAAATGTTTTTTTAGGCAATATTTTACATTTAATTTTGTGATTTGTGTCTTAACATTAAAGGGTAATTCATTTATCAATTTTGGAATTTGGTATTGCAATGTTTGCTTTCCATAAAGGTTGTTGAAATTAGATACATATAATTTATTATTTATTACGCTACGAGTTGTTTTACTATGTTGGATGGTTTTCTGGTATTCTTCCGAAAAGAAGTGATCTATTAATAATATATATTTTACTTGATCGTGGATTGGTATTATGTTACAATAATGAAAAAGATGGTGATAATCATTCTGGAACTTGTTTTTAATTTTTTTAGGTACAATAGTTTTTAATATTCTTATTTGTAGATGGTATATTGGATCAAGATGACTTTTGCATGTTCTGCCATAACTGCCAAGACCATAATATATCGTTGTTTCACCCAAAGCCTTATACAATTGAATAAGCGTACTATATGGAATTTTACTTCTAACTAGCGTAAATTTGGCCAGTAGTGCACGTAGTTTATCACAGACATGATTAATGTGTTCAGTCCATTTGAGTCGATTATCTATGGTTAAGCCTAGATACCTTTGTTTAGTAACAACTTCAACTGGAGTGCAACAGCAGTCTTGTAAATCCACGTGTAAGCACCGGTGATTATGTGCGATTAATCTTGGGATATAATGCCTTCTATTTTGACTAGAGCTTATGTACATCAGCTTGGTTTTCTCTCTATTTAAGACTAGTCCATTGTCGTGAGACCATCTCAGCAATGACGTAAAATCACTCTGCAAATCTTTAAGTGCCAAATCTAGGTCCTTGTTCGCAGCAACAAGGCACGTGTCGTCCGCAAATTGAAAAGTTTCACAGTTTGTGATAAGATTTATAGCGTCATTGACATAAGAGATGTAATGTAGTGGACCAAGTACGGAGCCTTGAGCAGTGCCACCAGAAACTATAACCTTCTTACTAGTATCACTTTTAATTTTAACTTTAAATGACCTATCGTGAAGATAGTCACGGCACCATTCACTTAAAGGACCCCGTATACCGCAATTTTCAAGTTTTTCTATTAATGTATCGTGTCTTAGTGTGTCGAATGCCTTACTATAATCGATAAATACAACCAGTATATGTTTCTTACTGTCAAGATGTTGCAGTATACTATCAGTAAACTTAGAGAGTAGCTGAGTACAACTTTTTCTGGGAAGAAATCCATATTGTTGCTTATTGATAATGCTATTCTGTTCATAATGGGCATATATTTGTTTAGCTATAATTTTTTCTACAATTTTGTCTATTAAAGGAAGTATTGTTATTGGGCGATAATTGTCATAAACACTTTGACTACCTTTTTTATGAATTGGCCTAACTAGACCAGTCTTTAGATCTTGTGGATATTTACCTTGTTTTACCGATTTGTTAATAAATTCCGCTATTATTTCAGCAATTTTAGTACCAATGGTTTTAAGTTCCTGGGCTCTAATATTATCTATTCCCGGGGATTTCAAGTTACTTAACGATCTTATTTCCTTAAAAACCGACCTTGATGTTGTTGGTTGGAATCTTAATGATAAATTAGCAACATGTTTATATGTGGACCTGTCTAGTAGTTTGGTATTGCATTTAGGTACAATATCTTTTACGCTATTCGAAAAACATTCAGCAAAGTTATTTGCTATATTAGTGATAGAATTATTATCTTTCAAAAAAGAATTAAGTATGATTGAGTCAGCGATAGTTTTAGCCCTTCCAGTGATCTCATTTAGTATCTGCCACAATCCTCTAGGATTATTCTTATTATTAATTATATCATTTCTTATTTTATTGTTTTTACTTTTATTTATTAATTTATTCGCATAATTTCGTGATGAGTTATATTTTAATTTTAATATTTTATCTGTTGGGTCTAAAATCCAAGTTTTAAACAATCGATCCCTGTATTCACAAGCTTTTAATATTTTTTTATTAATCCACTTATTATCAATTCTTTTTTTATTGCTTGATATTTTTATTCTTATTTTAGCCCTTTCGTAACAATTCTGTATATTATCTACAATAATTTTATATATTTTTAAAGGACATACAATATTTTTAGCCGGTTCCCAGTCTATTTCTTCAAGATTTTTATCAAGTAAAGTATAATTGTAACGCGTAATGTAATTGAAATCCGGTTGTGTGACTCGTGCCTCAGATCCCGCGACAGCAAGCGCGATGATACGATGGTCGGCCAGTGCAGTCCCGAGCGCCGCAGTGTACACACAAAGTGAGCGGGATCGTGCATAGATGTGGTCTATACAAGATTTACTAAGTCTATTGTTTTGTAGTTCTATGCGTGTATACTCCTTGATCCCGCAAACTAGACCATGGTTGTACATAGCGGTGCTGTATATCTGTTTTATGGGATTATTTATCCGTAGGTTTATGTTAATATCTCCCAAGTAAAACACATCAGTAAGACGGTCTATTTTAGTTAACAATTTGTCGAGTTCTTTAACAAATAAGTGCTTACTAGTGCTAGGTGGGCGGTATATGCAACACAGAAAAGCGGAGTAATTTGAAGGCGTAGTTAACAATCCTATTAAGCTTTCACAGTGTTGTAATTTATTGTATTTTATGTTGAATTTATGCATTTTTCTTATATAAATAATTATTCCCCCGCCCCTTTGGTCCCTCCGCAGTTCCGCGTACATATTGTAGCCCTTAAGCTGGTACAGATTAACAAGACTATTAGAGATATTGACTTCAGTTAGCATTATAACATCAACAGTTCGTGTAGAAGTGTATATACATTGTTCAAGTGAGGCAAAATTTTTAACAATTGATCTGATGTTTATATGAATACAAAGCAGAGTTAAGTTCTTGGGTACATTAGTAAGGAATGTTTTTAAGTTTATGCAATCATTAAATTCAAGAATGTCGTCTAGTGGCAAATTCATCTTTTTTACTATTATTAACAACAAAAAAAGAATTGGTTATTAAATCAGTAGTTACTTACGAACAGTTATTTGAATTACCTGTTAGATTTGAGATTTTTTGTATCTTCGACGGTACGAATAGTGAACGCTTTCTGATTTTCTCCTTCTTTACGAACACGAAGTATTCCCTTTTTGATCCAAATGTATTTAAATGTATCTTTTAGTTCCTGTTTTGTGTACCAGAGTAATTGTTTATTGTAGGGGGTTAGAGCTTCACATATAAAAATTTTTTCATTGGGTTGACGTAAGCATCTGTTGGGGAGTATATCTGAAATGGAAATTCGTGGGCTTTTGGATTTTGAAACAGTCAACCATGAGATTTGATCTTCTTCGGTCTTCAGCTCAATCTGTATTGGACCAGGCCTCTCGTTCCTACCGGGTATTCGCTTCGCCTGCTTAATATTTTCGGTAGTTTGACCAAGAGTTTGAGCTACTTTACCTGCAATCTCGATAACATTTTCATTTTCTCCAGATGGGACATTGTGAACTTCGATAAAATTTCGCAGTTTATCTTGCTCCATCCCCTGGATACGTTGTTCTAAAGCACCTACCCGCGTTTCTAGGTTATTATTGAGATTTGTGAGTTCAACGTTCTTTTTCTGAAGCCGAGAAATATGCTCTTGCATGATTACCATATTATTAAGTACTTCTTCCATTTTATCGGAGTGAAATTGAAGAGTTTGTGTTAGATCTTTGTTTAATTCATTTAATTATTTGGTCAGCAACAAAAAGGTCAGCCGAATAATCATTTGGCCAGCAAAATAATTATTTGGGCAGCAATATTATGTTTTTGGAAGGGCATAAAATCTAAGAAAAATATTCGTGAAGGATCAAGGATTAATTCCTAGGAAATATATTCTGAAAGATATAAGTTAAGGTTATTTATTTTATGAGCCTTAAGAACAATATTTGTGTCATCAAAACATAATATTAAACAATTGCAGCATTTTAGTTGCAGCCCAATAAGTTATTTCGCTGACATTTTAGAAGTATCTGCTGCCCCTAAATTGCTGCCCAATTAGTTATTTCGCTATTTAGAAATATATGCTGGCTAAATAAATAGTTTTTTTTTAATATTTTTTTTGCTGACCAAAATTCGAATATTTTGCTAACCGTTTAAAAAACATCCGTTTATATTACATCGACTATGATCGTTAGGTATAAATGCACTTTCCACGATAGAGTGGGCCGAGGTGGTAACCACACTTTTATCCAGATATGTTAAGTGTCCGTGTAACAGGTGGCGAGCCTGTTGCCATGCACCGGGCACAATGTGAGGCAAGCTATATTCACATTGAATTGTACTGAAATTCAGTGGTGGGCGGATTTTGCAGTTTTGTATGGAGATTTTGGGGAACTCCGCATTTTCCATACTAACATTTTTTCAGTTTTCTTCACCACGACAAGTTCAAAGATAAATAATATTTGGCATGTATCATTAGACAAGCTTTAGCAATTTGTGTGATATCACATTTCATAAAAAATATTTATAGTTTTTATGTGAAAATCAAATGATGTATTCGGGAGGCATTTAAAAAGAGTTGTCTCCGTGTCCAATTTTAACACAATTAAACTTACAACAAATTGTCAAAACAAATCAAAAGAGCTCAAAAATATAGTCTATTTTTAGACGAGGTAATTATTTTTTAGGAATACTCTGAAACTTAATAGTTACAGACAAAATACTAAGAGAGAAAAAACAATGGCAATTTCATAGGTTACCTATTATTTTGTTATTAAAACAAGAAACTTATGAATATCATATTATATAGTTAGAGTACTTACAAATATTTTTCAAATGATGCATTTTATTTGTTAATACCACTTAAAAAAGGTTTATAACCTAATTAACTTTAACCACTTGTCCGGCGTAGTGTTTTAATTTGTAAACATAATTTACTCGTGCGCTGCAATTGTTTTTTAAACTACCCACATTTTTAAAATGTTCAATGAATAATCTATACATATAATAAAACTGTAGAGGTTGAATATCTGTCCATAGAAATAATAAAACAAAGTAAGGGGGTTGTAAAAAGAGAGAAAAAACTAAAAAATCTTCTTCTAATGTTAATCAACAAGATTCGTAATATGTAATATGTTCTTATATAGAGTACATGATTGTGTTTAACTGCGTATACAAATCCCAATTTTTTTGTTTTGTATGTATGTTTGAAAATAATAATATGTATTGTTTATGTAACTATATAGTATACCTATATTTAAATTACCTATTTATTTATATATTTTATATTTGTCTATTAATAACATATGTCATTATTGTCTAAAATTTGATTCACAGAACCATTGTAAATTTAAGGACGCATGTTGTTGGAGTACAGTCTGTACCCTATATTTATAGCTAATTTATTGTATGTACTATGTAACTGTACTCTGTTGTGTGTCTAAATAAAAAAAAATAAAAAATAAAAGAGTATTTTATGTCTGTTTGTACGGGCTTATCTCCGAAATGGCTGAACAGATTTCAATGAAATTTTGCGTGGTGATAATTTATATCCTTGCTCAACATTTTAAATTAGTTAAAAAACAATAGTAACCGCGGACGGCAACAGCTAGTCATCCCTCCCTATGAGCCTACCCCCTCAGTTATATAGGTGACGGTTTATATTTTATTTAATTGTTGATAAAAAATACTGAATATCATTTACATGCCCTTTCCCAAAAAAAAAAAATACTAATACCTTTTTTTGGGTCACTTCATATAATCATTTGTTTTTGGTATTCTCCCTCTTTTTACACCCCCCTGACTTGATTTAAGCATTTTTTTTCTATGTACAGACATTCGACCTCAACAGTTTTAGTATTAAGTTTAGAAATTTTATTATAATTATGTCGCATCGCATCGCACAATCAATCCATTTTTCTTCGATCTTCCGCTCACATTTTGTTTTATCGGCTTGATAATACATTTGAGTGCCCATAATATATTCACATGTTTTTGATAACTTTTAATATGTAAAAAAATATAAAATACCTGCTTTATTCCGTTCCGTGGTGGCAATAGCATCGCCACCTATTACATGGGACCTAACATAATTGGCGAAACGTGGGTGCCAGTTACCTCTGCCTACCTCTTCGGGGATATAGGCGTGATTTATGTATGTGTATGTATGTATAACGAAAAAGTGGCTAGTAATAAATAATTTTGAACTTACAATAACATCACAGATTAAAATTTTAGCTTCTGTTTACACAATTTCACGTTGTTTGTTAATTTCTCAGATAAAAACTACAGTCCGTCTTGTGCCGATTAGTGCGGTGTACTGGGTTATGTTCTCAATGAACGTTGCTGATAAAGTGGCGTATCTGCAAAATTAATTTTTTTGTGTAATTTTAACGTATTTATTATTTTATATAATTTTATTTATTTATTCTTTTTGTACGACGTACAAAGGCGGACTTAATGTCTTGAGGCTTTTTCTACAAGTCAACCGGAAAGCGGAGTGAGGAGAGATATAACGACGGTACAATAAAAGTAAAAAAAACAACAAAAATAGGATACTAAGAAATATATTAGGTTGGGGAAAAAGTCTTTTCGCATTATAGTATGTATAAACTTGTAATAAAATGTCTTTGGCTATACTATTTGTATCTGGCTGGTTTTGGTATCATTGAAAGTTTAAATTTTAAAGAACATAATTCCAAATTCAAATTAGGAAAATGTGTGATTTTCATTTGTTTTTCGTACCGCCAAGATGAGTGAATCTAATGAAGAAATTCGATACATTTTAAAATTTTACTACAAAAAAGGTAAAAATGCAACGCAAGCCGCGAAAAAAATTTGCGATGTTTATGGACCTAGTGCAGTGTCTGTGAGAGTAGCACAAATTTGGTTTAAGCGTTTTCAATCCGGATATTTTGATGTCAAAGATGCACGTCGCTCTGGTCGCCCTATTACAGATAAAATGGATGCCATTTTTGAAAAAGTGGAGCAAGATCGGCATGTCAGTAGTTACGACGTAGCTGAAGAACTGGGAATTGACCACAAAACAGTTTTGGCGCATTTGAAAAAAAACTGGTTACACAGCTCGACATTTGGGTACCTCACGAGCTCACTGAAAGAAACCTAATGAACCGTGTACTCATTTGTGATTCTTTATTACGACGTAATGAAACCGAACCATTTTTGAAGACGCTGATAACTGGTGATGAAAAGTGGATCACGTACGACAAGAACGTGCGAAAAAGGTCGTGGTCAAAGGCCGGTGAGGCTTCACAGACTGTGGCGAAACCCGGGTTAACTCGCAACAAGGTGATGCTGTGTGTGTGGTGGGATTGGAAGGGCATTATTCATTATGAGCTGTTACCACCAGGCAGGACCATCGATTCTGAACTCTACTGCGTACAACTGATGAGATTAAAGCAAGAAGTTGAGAGAAAGCGGCGGGAATTAATCAACAGAAGGGGTGTGGTTTTTCATCATGATAACGCTAGACCTCACACATCTTTAGCCACTCAGCAAAAATTAAGAGAGAGAGAGTTTGGCTTGGAGGTGTTAATGCATCCGCCGTGTAGTCCTGACCTTGCACCTTCAGATTTCCACCTGTTTCGGTCTCTTCAGAATTCTTTAGGCAGTGTCAGGTTAACATCACGAGAGGACTGCCAAAACCACTTGTAGCGGTATTTTGACAAGAAGTCCCAAAATTTCTATAGCAATGGGATCATGTCCCTACCTACAAGATGGCAAAAAGTTATCGAACAAAACGGTACCTACATACTTTAGTTAAATGTAAATAAAGTATATTAAAAAATGTTTTGAATTTTCTTAAAAAATGCGAAGAAACTTTTTCCCCAACCTATTACACTAATAATTTCACTAGAAGATATAAATCACGATGTAACCGAGATGGGAAACGGCCGCACTTTTGCCACAGATAATGAATTCAGTTTCCCACAGCATATATACGTCCGACTGCTGGGCACAGGGCCTCATGGAGAAGCACAGGAGAAGAATTAGGCCCAATGCGGGTTAGTGGGTAGAAACGGTCCAACGGCTTGACGTGCCAACCGAAGCACGGAGGAGCTCGAGATAACAAAGTTTTGGTCACCCATCCACGGCCTGACCATGCCGAAGGTAGCGTTGTTTTCGATGGAAAGCCAAAGCGTACTAACCACTACGCCACCGAGCTCCTGAGCTCCTCATGAATTCAGTTTATTATCAATATATTTTAACTTATATTGGGTCCTTACCTATGTAATTGTTTTTATTCTGTCTTAGCAATTTGTCCGTAACTATTAAGTTTCAGAACATTCTTATAAAATAATTGCCTCATCTAAAAATAGACCATATATTTGAGCTCGTATTATTTAATTTGATAATTTTTTCTAAGTTTGATTGTGTTAAAATTAGACACAAACACAATTATAGTTATTACGCATGCCGCAATAACAACTGGCTTAGTCCCTTGAGCCTTTGTCTGGCTCCTACCCTTTCAGTTATATAGGTGGTAGGTTATATATTATTTAATTATTGATAAAAAATACTAATCGTATGCATGCCCTTTTCCCAAAATAAAAAGAACTTATATTATACCTTTTTCGGGTAACTTGAACTGAACTGTCTTACCGTCACTTTCCTTCTTATTTTATTTAGTAATATTATTTTTACCAAATAACTTGGAAATTGCCTTCATCTTATTTATTTATGCTAGGTATAGAGAAACACTTATTATGTTAAGGTTTAATTATGTATATTGTTATCACATTTTCAAAAATAATATAAAACATTAAAAGGCCACAAAATATTATAGAAACATATATTACTCGCGAACGTCGGCGTTCATTTTTAAATCACTGTCACTGTCACTGTTTTTTTTAAATACTGTTCTAAGGATCTTATTATGTATAATAGGTCAAGTAACCTTCGTAACTTACTATACTTACCTTTATATAAATGAACAAAATCCATTAATGAGTATGGGCATAGGGTATGGACGTTGTCTCTTCCAAAAATTCTAAACACATTTCCTAAAAACCTCATTGATAGCTTTTGGTATCGGAGGAGTCAGCCCCCATGATGATCTAGTGTGTGCACGGCTCATTCGCAACAGTGCACTTAATCTTTAATTAAGATTTTGCTCTGTTGTTTTATATGTTGTCAGGTTATAATAATTGGAAAATAAAAAGTTTTAATTTTTTTTACTAACTTATATTTTTTACCTTTTGAGAGTCACAAGTATATTGGCGTTCGCGTGACCAGCCAAAGGTTAAAAACAGAAAAATAATAATAAAATCATCAGTTATTTAAACATCACTGTAACTAACGGTATTTATTTGAAAACAAATTGTAGTCATTTATTTATATGCAAATATATTATATGTAAATATCGAAAAAAAAAACTCTAAACGTCGACGACCACATAATAAAAAATAATGTTACTTTATTAGAAACAAAACTCGTTTTTTCATCTAATTCATAAAACTTCAATTCCTTTCTTACCCCATTTTGCCTGCAGGCCCGTTATCAATGAACGTTGATAAATAATTGATCTCCAACCTTTCTAGTTGTGGTCGTTACCACCTGACCAATCAACGCTGAGCTCTGGATGGCGTAATACAAGATAGTGGTATTTTTGTAATTGAATAAATAAAAAATTAAAAAACGTGGTAAAAATAATGATAGTGTGCGAAGTTTGATATGAGAAGAAATGAATGTTGAGCTGACGAGTGACAAGAGAGTGGAAGAAGACATGTTGAGCTGACCCCACCTTCAGTGCGAAAAAGGCTGCATAAGACTAAGGTCCGGCAAGGAAAGGAATCCTTCGGCAACTATGCCTTGGCATGCTGCAACTTCCTTAGAGATGACGAAGCGTCCTCAAGCATGCCGTACCGTCCAAACTACCCCCGAGTGTTGCCTTGGCGCGGCGGCGGCGTACTGAAGGATGCCGAAGTATCCCGAAGCAACCTCAAGGCCGCCGATGCAGCAACCTCAAGCATACCGAAGCGGTATTTTTGTTACTACGACCATACGAGTACATCATGGTAATTTCTACTTTGTTGCCATGAAATTAATTTATGATGCTATTTATCACCTAAAATCCTGAGCCGTGCCGATGCTGATAATGTGCGCCGGGTCTAAGGCAACACAGCCGCACAATAGAGTGCGTGGGAGCGTGTTCGAACGCACCTATGCCTCAGAGTAAATAGAACTGGAGTAGCCATTAGTCAATTTCTCAAACATTTTTTTCTGCCATTTCTTGCGGGGGGTGAGGTTACCACTACACTCAAAGCCAGCACTCATAAACAATAACTTTTACCGTTTTTACAAATGCACACATGAATAATTCGACACACAAATTTAAATTTCACGCACACACGCTTAAAATAGTCACGTGGGGTGTGCGTTTTGACAACGTCACAGCCGCACTCCCCACGAGACTAGCGTTCGAAATTTGAAATCGTAGAATTCTAAAACATGAAATAATGAAGTAAATAATCATGAAATCTTAAAAATTATAATTACAAATAAAAGGTGACACCATCTTTTAGCATACTCGATGTTTTCTATTTATTTTAACAACAAAAAACAGCACAGGCAGGCATTTTTGCGGGAGCTCTGTTCGCCGCAACGTTTACAATGTTATGGCTGTCAAAATGGCGGCTCAACTAGTTTTATTTGTCCATTTGGCAGAGGGGAATGTTAGACAAAGGCTACTCCAGTTCTGTTTACTCTGAGACCTATGCGCATGCGACGATCGCATCATACAAGTTTATGCGCTTCGACGACTCTGATTCATGTCATACAAACTGTTCAGAAATCACGCACGACTAGTGATCCATAATTGGCGACCTCCGTCGAGTGGTCAATGCCAATCTCAAGGCGTCGCCATCTCGAGAGGTTCTGGGTTCGATCCCCGGTGGGGGCGAATGTTTGGGTGATGAATTCAGGCGTTTGTTCTCAAGTCTTGGATATCCATACTCCATACTTATATTATAAATGCGAAAGTAATTCAGTCTGTCTGTCTTGCTTTCACGTCAAAACTACTGAACCGATTCAATTGAAATTTGGTACACAGATAGACTGAGAAAAGAGCGTCAGAAAGGACATAGATAGATAGATAAAATTCTTTATTGCTACTAATAAAAACACAGAAATATAGTTAAAAAAATACAATGCAACACAGGCGGCCTTATAGCTAATAGCAATATCTTGCAGGCATCCTTTGGGCAGAGATAGAACTTTTTATCCCGATATAGGCTACTTTTTATCCCGATATTCCCATGGGAACAGGTACCGCGCGGGTGTAACCGTGGTTATCAATATCTGCTCCACCGAGTATTATGTGACATATTCCGTTAAAAAGTAATTTCATTTCGAATTTTAAAATTTCTCGGGATTGTTAAATAATGACACGACAAAAGAGATTCATCACCCTGACAACAATTAATCAGATGACACTGAGAAGAAATGTTATATTCATTATTTTAATAATTAGAGGTTTAGTTCAACTATTAACAATCAACATTTTGCTAATAAGAGGTAGGAACGTAACGTTGAGCACTTTGTAAAAAAACAACGCAGTGTTAACAAACACACATAATCTTTTTGTAAACTTTTATCGGCGTTAAATCAATAGCCTCGCGAACGACGTCGCCGGCACAGCTAGTAATAAAATAAAATTTTAAATCAATTTCAATTAAGATCAATATTAAGTTAAAATTACGCATATTTTTTTTATGGTTAATGTCAACTTACATGTGTACTGTGCCCTTTGTATGAAAGTATGTACTATACGAAAAAAATCGTTTTTTTTAATAAAGTGAAGATCTCAAACGGACATTGACTACCTCCGTGGTTGAGTAAAAGAGACGGAAAGAAAGAAAGAAAAAGGAGAGTTTGGCGGCATTTGGCTAATGTCGGACGTGATTTTTATTTCGATGATTGTAATATTGTACGGAGTGGATATTGTTACGTAAAATCAGTGTAGTTTTGTGTAATAAGTGTCTGTGATGATGTGCAATATGGAGGATTATCGAAATAAACGTCAAGTGGTGTGAAAAGTGATGAGTTTTTTTATCGTGGTAATCCACCTTATCCAAGTAGCACCACAGTGTCTGCCATCGATCGTTTGACGCCAAACTCTCCCAAGATGCATTGAAATGCATTACACTAGCATTTCAATGCATACTACTGAAGAAATATATACTGAAGACTTGGCTGTATGGGCTCCGTTCCCTTTGCCTTCCCTACATGGGAGAATTTTACAAAAAAAAAAGAAAGAAAAAAAATGATTTAGCACGACTTAATATATACAGTACATAACAGTTATATAAATTACTAAACTGGAATCCTCTCAGCATATGTCGAGGCGTTTGCCACGACGCTGGGCTTCCGTGCGAGAGACATTCATTAGTCTGCCCTTTCTCCAATTTCATTTGGGGTCGGCGCAACGAGTCTTTCTCTTCCACTCTCCCCTATCACACGCCATATCAGCATTCACAAAATCTATTTATATCTTCTTCGGTCTTCCTTTCCCTGCATTACCATCCACTCTCATATTCATAACTTTTCTCGTTACATGCTCATTCTCTCTTCTCAAAATATGTCCACACCACGACAGCCGCTTTTTCTCAACTTCTCTATCTCTGGAGCAACTCTAAGACATCCCCTGATATACTCATTCTTCACTCTATCAACCCTCGTCACCCACACATCCATCTTAACATACGCATTCGGCCCCATGCAATCTATTTTCAGCCAGAGACATTATTATAAGAAAAACAATTTAAAAGGTAGAAACACAAATACATCTGAAAGCGGGACTACTCGTGCAAGAGATATCTTTTTCATAATAGATAACGCAAGTATAACGAGATCGAAACTGATTGAAGGATACGACGTTTTGTCGGGGTTTCGAAAACGTTCAGCACATGCATTTGTGTCATCTATATAAATCTCAGAGTAAACAGAACTGGAGTAGCCTTTGTCTAACATTCCCCTCTGCCAAATGCACAAGCATCGGATGCTTGCACGTTTAATAAAACTAGTTGAGCCGCCATTTTGACAGCCATAACATTGTAAACGTTGCGGCGAACAGAGCTCCCGCAAAAATGCCTGCCTGTGCTGTTTTTTGTTGTAAAAATAAATAGAAAACATCGAGTATGCTAAAAGATGGTGTCACCTTTTATTTGTAATTATAATTTTTAAGATTTCATGATTATTTACTTCATTATTTCATGTTTTAGAAATCTACGATTTCAAATTTCGAACGCTAGTCTCGTAGGGAGTGCGGCTGTGACGTTGTCAAAACGCACACCCCACGTGATTATTTTAAGCGTGTGTGTGCGTGAAATTTAAATTTGTGTGTCGAATTATGCATGTGTGCATTTGTAAAAACGGCTGGCTTTGAGTGTAGTGGTAACCTCACCCCCCGCAAGAAATGGCAGAATAAAATGTTTGAGAAATTGACTAATGGCTACTCCAGTTCTGTTTACTCTGAGATATAAATGTATATCTGTCTATACACATTTGCCAGATGATAGTCTTTATTCGCCTGTAATAAGAGTCGCTAACTGTCAAAAATGTAAACACATTTTGCATACCACTGACGTTATATACACTGATAGTTTGACAACCTCCGTGGTTGAGTGGTCTGTATGGCGGGCTCAAGGCGTCGTCATCTCGAGAGATCCTGGGTTCGATCCCCGGTGGGGGCAAATGTTTGTGTGATAAATACAGGCATTTGTTCTCCAGTCTTAGATGTTTATATAAATATTGGATATTATTTTTAATAGGCTGCTTGGCCCTTTTTTTATTGGGCCCCAAATGATTCATTACTGATAGCCGTCGTCTAGTGTCCGTAACACAAGCAGCATTAGTTGCTTAAAATGGGCTAGTTGATAGGTGCGAATGTTTGAAGATATATTTTTTATATATTTTTTACAATAATTTGTCAACATTTTCGCACATGCAATGGTTATGTCTTGTGAAATGTTGTTGTAGTGCAACACTGTTCATTGTGTAATAGATGCACTCAATAATCACATCCTTTAATGCCAGTCCTTACGTTCGTGCGACGGACAGACCAAGTCAGTCTGGTCGGTCTGCGTTCATTCTTTCTTAGTAATTGTTGGCAAGGTTATTACAAAAAATCTATTTTACTTTATTTTAGTTGGAACCTGAATATTGAATGCATGTTTTGACGACCTCGTGACAAGTGGTTTGTACCACAGGTTTGTACCGGTTTCAATGTTTCGATGTGTAGAGATTCTGCGTTCCATTTCCGGTGGGGGCAAATAATATTAGGTCCTTACCTATGAAATTGGTGTTTTGTATGGAGATTTTGGGGATGTCTGCATTTTACATACTAACATTTTTTGAGTTTTCTTCACAACGACAACTCCAAAGATAATAATATTTGGCATGTATCATTACACAAGCTTTAGCAATATGTGTGTGAACACGCTTGATAAAAATTATTCATCGTTTTTATGTTAATGCAAATCAAATGATGTATTCGGGAGGCAGTTAAAAATAATTGTCTTTGTGTCTAATTTTGACAGAATTAAACTTACAAAAAATTATCAAATTAAATAATACGAGCTCAAATATATGGTCTACTTTTAGAAGAGGCAATTATTTTATAAGAATGTTCTGAAACTTAATAGTTACGGACAAATTGCTAAGACAGAATGAAAACCCCAATTTCATAGGTAAGGACCCAATATTTATATAGTTGAAGTCACGGACAAAAACTATTTAATTTATACGAATTTAAACTTGTTTATAAAGCGATAATAACAAGTAGTAAGCAGCTATGCACATCATAGTTTCGGGAATCCTATTAATTCTTATTTTTAAATAGATACTACATATGAGTTCCGACTGAATTAATAAGCGGTAGGTAAAAATATGCCCGTCTGGTAGCGGCTCATTAAAATAACTACCAACCCATCTCTTCCCTTGGGTTTCGTAAAAAGCTACTAGCCGAAGCCAGCCAGCTGAACTGTCGCCTAATTTGTAGACTGCAGCACACGCGCATTCGAAAATTATTATTTGTTGTATTTTTTTTTTGTGTATTTTCTAGTGTTGCAGAATTACAAATAAAGTTTTTATTATTATTTTTTTTATTTGTATTTTCTATATCTCAGCTCGAAGCTGGTTTTCTCTACACTTACGAGTTGTCACCAAGTAAGTGCGGAGTATGTATGTGTTATGGTGTTGGTACATGATTCTCTTCGGTTTGCAGAAATTTTCTTACTATTCTACAGGTGTTGAGGATGGCGGCTTTCTGTAGAGTTATATATAGAGTGTCATTGAGGTCTAACATATTGAGGCTGTGATGGAGATGACGAGGTATAACACCGGTAACAGAGAGGACTATAGGAATTATGTACACTTTGTCTTGTTTCCAAATTCTTACAACTTCTTCTCGGAGATCTGTGTATTTATTATTTTTTTCAGCTATGGTTTTTTGAAGATTGTGGGTGTTGGGTACTGCAATGTCTATTTTTATTATTATTATTACTAATGGACTTAGAACTGCACAACCATCCGATACCTTATAGCGGCGACGGGTTCACCACCCGTCACGCTGAGTGCAGTCACTGCTTGGTGAAGCGCGGGTTATGCGGTTTGCTTTGCAGAGACAAAGCAAAAGCATCGCAAAAGCAGTCCACAATCATTGGTATACCAAAAAAAAGTAATTATTTAAGATTTGTACAAATTATTCACAAACCTTTTAACACTGCATACTTTAAAAACCAGAAGGTGTTCTAAAAATACTTTATTATATATATAAAGGCGGTCACACCGAACTCCTTTGTCATAAAAAGCCATCGTACCGTAAGAATGATCAAAGCTTGTCTATGCTTTATTGAATCCTAAGCCGATTAGTCTATGCTCGCCTCTGACCAATCATTAGCCGTGTTCTTTATTTAAATTCATCACGACAGAACGGTCAGTTGAGCTTAAGCGCTCGGAGGGTGAACACGTCTTTTGATCGGGTGTTAGGAATTTTTTGCTCTATTAAAAAATAGGTAAGCGTAAATATTTTACGCTCCAGATATGGTTTGAGGGTTTAGGTTCATTAAAGACTTAGATGGTTAAAGGGAATACGGTACTCGGAGACTGGAATGTTTAAGATAGGTAATTCTAACGTGGAGCTACAGAGATAAAAGTAAAGCGCCTTTTGCTATGGTTAGTTTTGGGTTAGGTGACCAGCACTTTATGATAACGAGTTCCAGGATTCTTTGAATGTATTAATCATCTACATTTATTCCGATATTAAATGTGAAGCAGCTTTTAGCTTTTAGTACCAAAACCTTTTTAGGTCAAGTTCTATGATTAGTAGAAAGACAGTGTATTCTACTACCCGAGATTAAATGTTAAGGAATTTAGGAATTTTAGCTTCATTTATTCTTCTTCATAATAACCTTTGAGTTCAAAGATTGAATAATGTTTATCTAAAAAGAAATAAAAGGTTGATCTGAAAACTTTTATGGTTAAGCTAGCTTGTGCCCGCGACTTCGTCCGCGTAGAATAGTTACATTGAGATAGTGTGATGGTATGTAATAGCCTTCCTCAAAAAATATTTAACACTGAAAGATTTTTTCAAACTGGAACATTAGCCTCAATTAGTACAATTGAAAATTTACATGACATAATATATCATCACGCCTCTTTCCCCGGAGGGGTAGGCAGAGGTGTTAAACACCCACATTTCGCCAGATATGCTAGGTCCCCACGTAACAGGTGGCGAGCCTGCCATGCACCGGGCACAATATGAGGCAAGCGATATTCACAATGAACTGTACATAAGTTTTATTCAAACTCAGTGGCGGCGGCGGTAGCATCGAACCCGCGTTTCCCGCGGCCTCTCGAGTGGCCCCGTCCGTCTCAACTCGGCTACCGCTGCCGTCGGTATCGCTGCCGAAAATTCACTGAAAATAATTATTAGAAGAAAAGTTCATGGTCGCGTAAATTTGTCCATCATTTTTCTGGGAGCCGTTAAATTTAAAATTTTTAACGTTCACCCGCATGGCACCCGTTCCCAAGGGACTGTCGAGATAAAAGGAAGCCTGTATATTTTCCCAGGCTCTAGACTATCTGTGTACCAAATTTGGGTTGAATTGGTTCAGTAGTTTCAACGTGAAAGCGAGACAGACAAACAGAGTTACTTTCGCATTTATAATATAAGTAAGGATTAATAAGTACTCGATACCACAAACTTTTGGTCACCCGTTCAAGAACTGACCATGGAAAAAGTAGCTTATTTTTAATATCGACAGCCAAGGCGTATCAACCACTATGCCGCCGAGTTCCTCAACCTTAACTGTTGTTTATCTGTTTTCTTTGCCAATATTATTTAATTTGGGTGCTTAACGCTTCTGCCTTCCCCTTCGGGGATAGAGGCGTGATTATATATGTATTATTCAATTGGCTAAACATTAACCGTCTTACCACAAAAAACTTAAACATCTATAAAGCAAGTGTTTTAAAAAAACGTTACCACAAGACCGTGTTTTACGATTGTCTAGAGCTAGACGCGGCTTAAGCATCGTCTAAACAAAAATTAAACATGCGTTGAACGCGTACTTAGACTTTAAGGGCCACTTGCAGGAAATTTTAACCTAGTTTAAATCTAGATTTAGTCATTTCTTTACATAAAAGCCATAATAAAAATGTCAAAAACTGACAAAATCGAGCTTTAAATCTAGATTTAATTTTGCTGCAAGTGGACCTTAAAAGTGTTTAGTTAAACAAGTGATAGACAACTGTTCTATTTGTCTTTTGTGGTAAGACGGTAAGCGTTTATTGCGTTTACCAGTATTTTTTTTAATGCACAAACAATCCTATTTTCTATATGACAGAACTGAAGCACCAAATAAAATATGTTTTTCCTTGACTCCTTCACACCTTCCGATCCGATCGACATATTAAACTCTTTATTGCACTAATAAACATAAATACAGGTCATAATAAACAAAAGTATGCAAAGGAGGACTTATCTCTGATAGAGATCTCTGCCAGCCAACCCATCACAGGTGTGTGAGATCTAGTAATGAAAGGGAAGAGATATTAGAGATATAAAGATATTAAAAACTAAAATTCCAATACATTATAATATAAAAAATTTATAAAATATAATATATATTAGGTCCTTACCTATGAAATTGGTGTTTTGTATGGAGATTTTGGGGAATTCTGCATTTTCCATACTAACATTTTTTCAGTTTTCTTCACACCGACAAATCCAAAGATAATAATATTTGGCATCTATCATTAGACAAGCTTTAGTAATATGTGGAATATCACACTTCATAAAAATTATGTATCGTTTTTAAGTGAATGCAAATAAAATGATGTATTCGGGAGGCACTTCAAAAGAGTTGTCTCCGTGTCCAATTTTAACACAATTAAACTTACAACAAATTATCAAAACAAATCAAAAGAGCTCAAAAATATTGTCTATTTTTAGACGAGGTAATTATTTTTTAGGAATACTCTGAATCTTAATAGTTACAACAAAATACTAAGAGAGAAAAAAAACACCAATTTCATAGGTAAGGACCCAATATTAATAGAAATCATATAATTATACAATTGTGTTTTAGTTATCAATCTCATAGAAGGTATTATAAGTTATTTTATCAGTATATGTATTTTCGATATTCGTCGGTTGGCTGGAGTGGGTTGGATGAGAACGGCCGTAAATCGCGAGCAGTGGCGTGCATTAGTGGAGGGCTATGTCCAGCAGTGGCAGGAGTTGGCTGAAGATGATATATATGTATTATTTAGCATAATTATGTTTGTTCATCATCCTCAGCCTATACACGTCCCACTGGGCCCAGGCCTCTATATGGAGAAACATATGAGGAGTATGGGTCGTAACACCACCACGCTGGCCCAATGCGGGTTGGTGAGTAGAAACGGTCGCAAGAGTGACCGGGACCAACGGCTCAACGTGCCTTCCGAAACACGAAGGAGCTCGAGATCACAAAGTTTTGGTCACCCATCCACGGCCTGACCGTGGCGAAGGTAGCTTTGTTTACGATCGAAAGCCAAAGCGTCCTAATCACTACGCCACCGAGCATGTTTATTATTACCAGGTTGACAATTACCATGTTTCTCAATTTTCTAGGTAGGACGTGGACTCGTTACCCAAAACATTAAATAAAATAAAATATCTAATTGTTATTTCCAAATAGACTTTTGATGTTGAAATTTTAATTTTTATTGGAACGAAAATTATGCTTTTACCGATGCGATCCGATCAAAATCGTATCGCTTATCACCCGAATCTCGCATTTGTGTCGCTTTGTCGATCAAATCGCTTAAAGCATTGAGTGACTGAGATAGGTATATTTTTTATTATATAAGTGAGTGAGACAGAAGAGTTTTTGTTTGTGTCACATTAAGCGGGCTTACCCTACGTTTGTAGTAAGGTTATGTGACAATATTATGTTATTTGTAGTGGAATGTGTTGTAAATTTCAGGATAATGTCTAATAATAGGGATTAAAATATGAAATTGCCGTTTTTTTCTCTCTTAGTATTTTGTCTGTAACTAGTTTCAGGTTATTTTAAAAAAATAATTACCTCCTGTTAAAAAAGACCATATTATTGAGCTCTTTTGATTTGTTTTGATAATTTCTTGTAAGTTTAATTGTGTTAAAATTGGACACGGAGACAACTCTTTTTAAGTGCCTCCCGAATACATCATTTAATTTGCATTTACTTAAAAACGATAAATAATTTTTATGAAGAGTGATATCACACATATTGCTCAAGCTTGTCTAATTATACGTGCCAACAATTATTATCTCTGGATTTGTCGTTGTGGAGAAATCTGAAAAAAAATTAGTATGGAAAATGCAGACTTCCCCAAAATCTCCATACAAGACATTAATTTCATACTTTAACCCCTAGTAAGGCTTTGGAATCCTCTGTATTTTGTATGAAGGTACAAGGCATTAAAAGTGTAGAATACCGCCTCTCTGGTCTAGTGGTTGACCCCACTGGGTGTAGATCGAGAGGTCCGGGGTTCGATTCCCCACGAGGTCAGGTGCTTCTCTACTCGGTTTGGTTGGTGGTAGGCTAGCTACCACCGTCTGACCTAAATTTGTCGCCATAATAACAATGTTATAAGCATTGTTGTGTTCCGGCAATCAGAGGTAAGATAGCCAGTTCCTCAGTTGTCAGGTTTATACGTGAAGCTCGCTTCCACCTGCGGTCTTATCGTCACTTACCATCAGGTGAGATAAAGGCCAACAGCCTACCTCTCATATTAAAAAAGCGTCAGCCGAGTTGCGACGCACACCTCTTGCGTGTAGGTTGCCGAATACCTATCGCGTATACCCAGTATAGAGATGTACTTCTGGGAAGTGGGTACAAACTCAGTAATTTTAATCACAACGCAGGCGACACACTTCGGCAAAGAAAGGGAATTTTTTATATTTAGGTACACTTACAGATTACTGTACTTACATTCCCGTGTTGGTCCGGGACACAAAAAGAATGTACCAACTGCTTTTCTTGCCTAGCATGTCGTAAAAGGCGACTAAGGGCGTATTGGGTACTGGGTCTGTGATCGTGTAGGCGATGAGCTAGCCACTTGTTACTACTCTTTCACGATTTTTCATTTGACCAGACCCAATTTTTGTATGGCTAAATGTGGTCTTAAGGAACACAGTGCTTCTTGGACTCTGCCTACCCCTTCGGGGATTACAGGCGTGATTTTATGTATATATGTATAGATAACTGTCATATCCTGACTAAAATCCTTCGGAATCCTTCAGCATCCCTACATGCAAGCGCACACTGTCGGCACCTATGCCTTTGCATGCTGTAACGTCACAAGCAGCATTATTTGCTTAAAATGGGGCTAGTTGATAGGTGTAAATGTCTTTTTTTTTCGAGCCTCTGAAGGAGGACTCCGTACCTTCCCATACGGGAGAAGGAGGTGATGAATCCCTCATTGGATGAGAATATTTGTATTTATATTTACATAAGTTTACGCGACAAGTTTAGATATGTCGTTAGCGAGCCAGGCGAGCTTTGATGCCACCAACTAAACAGAGCAAGGAAACTCCAGAAATCTTTACGTATGATTTCGGCTTATTTACAAAATGTTTGCTACAAACTTACTCCTAACGATTATCAATGGGACCAATACCAACCCGCAGATGCTCAGAGTCACTCAGAAGGAACATAATCTTTAGTGAGCTCAGTGGGCCCTTTGATCACTCTTCAGCAATGAGCAGTTGAGCACGCATCGTTTGGTGTGTGGGCCCCGTTCACGCTCGAGAAGGCCGCCAAGTGTGAAGCGAGGAAGGGTTAAGTTCCGTAGAAATTGTGAAATAAACTAACCACAAATGAAATGAAATGAAATGAAATGAAATGAAATGAAATGAAATGAAATGAAATGAAATGAAATCATTTATTCTGCAATTAGATTTACATGAAATACTTTTGCACGTCAATATTTTTTTTCCTACTAGCACTTCGACGTGAATGGCCTGTTGAGAAGAAGTGCCGCAAGAAACTCAACAGTTAGCCTTTTTTAAACAGCCATAATAACAAAAGGAATATAGAACATTTTAAATATTGTAAAATAAGTATGTGCAGAGGAGCAAATTATAGTAGCCACGAATTTTTATCTGTAAAATAATCTTCTATCTTATAATACCCCTTTTTCATTAAACAGCTTTTAACAGTTGATTTAAATTTATGCAGGGGCAAGTCAATAAAACTTTGTGGCAGCCTATTATACATTCTTATGCTGATTCCTATAAAACATTTAACAGTCTTGTGAAGTCTGAGGCAAAGGTTTTTAGACAAAGGTTTTTAGACATCCAAATTATCCAACACACTTTTGGTAGCCTATTTCTTCAAGTTGGAATTAATAAAAACCAACTCCAAAAAAATCCGAAACAAAAGCGCACTCAAAAGTAGAAAATAATGCCTTCGTAAATACGTTGTAACTCTGTTGTTGGTACAAACAATTCAAATAAAATTGAGAAAAATATATAAACAATTCATAAAACTTTCAGGGATGCCCGCGATTTCTCCAGGATCCCATCATCAGATCCTGATCTCATTGCAATGGGACCAACCAGAACATAAACCCTTTCAGACATAGAATTTTTTTTTTAATCGGAGAAGGCGTCTTTGAGTAATGGGGGAACATATACATAAAAAAACTTTATTACTATACTTTATTAAATACTAGCTGTTGCGCTTACTATGGTTTTTTAACTATTCCACGGGAACCCTTTAATTTTCCGGAATAAAAAGTATATTATTATTATTATTTATTTAATAATTTATTGTACACAATAAAGAAAGAAATATACAATGAAGAAATAAAATTACAATAGGTAGGGCTTATATCTATAAGATATCTCTCCCAACCCACCTGCGACAGGAGAAGTGCACAAAGGGAAAAACAAGTTGCGTGTACCTACTTAAAATTATTATAAGCATAATAAATTATATTATAATAAATAGCCTCATAATAACCTAGCCTTATATTATAATAAGTATCTAAGATGTTGACCAGGGATATATGTTAGTACCATGCAAAATTTTATTAAAATCGGTCCAGCCGTTTCGGAGATTAGCTCGCATAAGCAGACAAACAGACGAACAGACAGAATTAAAAAAAACATGTTTTGGTATTTTTCCTCTTTTTAAATCCCCCTGAACTCGGTTTTAAGCTTTTTTTTCTGTGTACAGTTATTAGACCTCTACATTTTTTTTATATGTACCTATAGATATCGATTTTAGAGTTGTCATACCAGCTCGGCATAACTCTTATAATCTTCTATTCAATATGCTGTATTGATGCGTGCTTACTACCACATTGTATACAAAATACATACATACATACAATCACGCTTGTAATTCCAGAAGGGTAGGCAGAGTCCAAGGAGCACTGCGTTCCTTAAGACCACATTTACTCATCCAAAAATTGGGTTTGGTCAGATGAAAAATCGTGAAAGAGTAGTAACAAGTGGCTAGCTCATCGCCTACACGATCACAGACCCAGTACCCAATACGCCCTTAGTCGCCTTTTACAAGATGCTAGGTAAGAAAAGCAGTTGGTACATTCTTTTGGTGTCCCGGACCAACACGGGACAAACAAAATGCCTAGCCTAATTTTTTTTTTTAAGTATACATAATGTGACCTCGGAAACGTTTTGTTCATCATTCTGCTGGGTACAGGCATTTCTATATGACACGTGAGTGGGCTGTACCTCCACTTCGCTGGCTCATTGAGATACGGTTGCAACAGCAAGCAAGATCAACGGCTTAACGTGCCTTATCAAAATCAAAATCAAAATCAAAATCAGAAATATCTTTATTTTATAGGCTTGATATACAAACACTTAAAAACGTGAATTTATGAATAAGTGAATCTACCACTCGCTCGGAACGCAGACATCCCCGAGAAGAGCGAGCCAGAAACTCGAGGGTTGCTCTTTTTTCACATTTTTTACAATTCTTGTTTTTTATAAATGTTAGGCTAGTACAATCAAGTGGGTGAACATAGATATTATGAACATAGATTTTTAGCATTATAATCAGGAAGAATATATGAGCACTTGAAACAATGAACGATGTTGAAATTCGCTAAGCAATTATGATAAAAATTAATTAATTAAAAAGCGACTGGCAACACCCCACATTACGAGTCAGCACAATATGTAACATAAAGACGTGTCAATCTGTCCACGCATTTTTATCGTCCAAATATTCCTGAACTGTATAGTAACCATTTTTTATTAAATTTTGTTTGACACATAGTTTGAATTTGTGTAAAGGCAGTTCAGTTAAATTTGGTGGTATTTTATTATAAATGTGTATACATTTCACCATAAATGACCGACTTGTCTTATGAAGTCTAAAGTTTGGAACAGCGAGTTTATTTTTATTCCTAGTGTTGACATTATGAACATCACATTGTTTTTTAAAAATGTGTAAATATTGAGGTGTAAACATGGAGGAGTTCGATATCACAAAGTTTTGGTCACCCATCCAAGGCCTGACCATGAGGAAAGTAGCTTTTTTTTGATATCAAAACCTTGTATCGATTACAACCACAGTCAAAGCGCTGTGGTTGTACTTGCTACAATCTCTCGCGGTAGTGAACTTTAATATTATACTTTTCATATTATTTATATTGTAAGATAAGTAAAACGGAAGTAATTAATTGTGCAGCAAAATAATTATTTGGGCAGCGATATTATGTCACCGGAAATGTATAAAATCTAGGAAAAGGATCGATGAACGATCAAGGATCAATTCATAGAAAATGTATTCTGATTGATATAAGGTTAACGTTTTTTTGTATAAAAACATTATATTAAACAATTTGGCAGCATAGAAAACATTTCAGCTGCTGCCCAATTAGTTAATATGCTGACCAATTTATTATTTTAGCTGACCAATTATATTCCTTGCTGACCAAATTTCGTTTATTTTGCTGACCGTATAAAGAACACCTGGTGGATTGTATTTGCCGGTTAATTAGTTGAAGGCAGGTACTTGCAAAATAACGTAGGCCATCCTTCCCAATGTTTCTTTCCCTACCCGCAATGCACACTGAAGAGTTTAACAAGGCGCGCAAGAGGCGCGCCCCGCCAGTCTTCCGCTGTTCGTCATCCGCTGTTCGTCACCCGCTGACGTTACCCGCTGCTAATTGCAAGTTCCGCTGCCCGTTGCCCGTCGGTTACCGCCGTGATTTCCCAACTTCACATACACTGCACCGAGGGCAGTTATAACGGTCGAAGTTCGAATCTTGGTGAAAGTTCGCTTGTCACCGCCGTTTTACACCGCCTCATCATCAGCCAAGCGAGCCTGGGCCGCTAGTGCGTCCGCAGGAGCTGCCGCCAGAAAAGCAAGTAAGTGTGCATTTTGCTTCCTATCCTTAGAGAGCTGTGACTTCTTCTTTTCTGCCCTTTGCAGCTCTTATAATCTCCTACACATAGGTCGCGTTATTGCAAGCGCCTGCTGTAGCTTTTTTTAAACCGCAGAAAATACAGTCCACTAAACTCCGCTACCGAAGGGAAAAAAGATCCAGCATTTGTTGGTCCCTGTCGAGCCGTATCGCATTTTATATTTATATACTTTTAATTATATATTTTATATTATTAATATATATTACATATCGCCCCGCACCGCTGTTATTTTTTAAATAATTTTATTTTTTATATACCGCACCGCACCGCCGTTACTTTATATTTGTATTCATATATGCCTTATCACACTTCAATTCTTAAGCTTAGGGATTAAAGGAGGTAGGGCATAGTGGACTAGCCGCTCAATTGGGGGAGCGCCCGACTGGGGTAGTACCTCCGCCTTACAGAATACCGCAGCTAAATAGCACTACTTAAGGTGGTGTTGTGTTCCTGTTGGTGAGTAAGGTATCCAGTGCTCCAGGGGTAGGATAAGAATATTAGTGGTTTTTTGTTTCTATTTAACTGGAAAATAATTATTTAGCTGTTATAACTCGCACCCACAAGCTATTTCTTGGTTTTTAGTTTATGCCGTAATTCCATTCCATTCGCATTAAACGTATTTTATTTTATCATATCGCATCCAAGATACTGTAACCATTTTAATATTTAATTATTTAGCCGTTATCATTTTTTTAGTATCTAGGGTACAACATTATATTTTTTTCTACCTTCAATAATTTTGGTCGCTCAGCAACGAATCACTGTTATTGTGGTTACGATTTATTACTTCTATTTATATCGCATAACTAATTTTAGTCTTGAGACTTGCATACACGGCGCTTAAATATTTTATTTTGATAATATTATCTTATGAACATGGCTACTAAAAGGCAACAAAATAAAGACGTTGAAGGTGTTGATCCGCAGTTATTGGTTTTAAAGTCTAAACGGGACATACTTTTCGCCCGAATGCAAAGCATCTTTGAGATCGCGAAGCAAGTTGAGGCCGGTCAGGCAGAAATTAGTTTATTATTTGCCACCGCCTGCAACCTAGATATCTTGCGTAGTGACTTTGGGACTGCATTAGACTTATATATTTCTACATATGTTCAAGGTAATCCCACTGGAGAAATTAATTATCAGCCATGGACATCGTTTGAGGAAATGTATTGTTACGTAAAGCGAATTATAACTGTACATGAGTCGCAACTTAAAATGTTTTCGGATTCGCATCAGCATTCCGCAGCCGTTAAGCCAATTAAACCGCATCTACCTCCAATCGACTTATTATCTTTTTCTGGGGATACCCGTGAATGGCCGTTATTTTACCAACAGTTTAAAAGTGTTGTGCATGATAACCCATCTTTAACAAATAGTGAGAAAATGTTTTATTTGATCGGAAAGTTAACCGGCAAAGCCGCCTCGGTTTGCGCAGGGCTCCCACCTACCGCTGAAAATTATAGTATTATATGGGATTCTCTCGTTCAAAAATACGATGATCCTCGTTCGCTCGCTTGCTCATATGTTAATCAAATACTTGAATTTAAGCCGTTGTCAAGTAGTAGTGCATCCGCCCTCGAGTCTTTTATTTATAATTTTAATTCTTCGGTTGAGGCGCTAAAACATATCAATATTAGCGACCTGACTGATTTCATGTTTTTACATATCGCATTACAGAAGTTAGATTCGGAAACCGTTAAATTATTCGAATTAACTCGCCGTAAAGATAAAATACCTTCATACGTTAGCTTAATTGAGTTCGTAAAAGAACAAAGTAAGGTGTTGAGTCATTCAAATCGCAGTCAAAAGAATTTTGATTATAATAAACCGCGCGCTAAAAATACAATTACAAATAAATTTTCGCCTACGAGGGCTTTCGTTGCTGACTTGGGTGCTGCTGAAAAGGCCAGCCCTACCGGTAATTGTAGTTTATGCAGGAATTACACACATACCCACCTTTACCAATGTTCAGCTTTTATGAAGCTCGCACCGCTAGATAGATATAATTTTATTAAGGAAAAACCTTTCTGTACTAACTGTTTGAGTACTAAACATAAATGTAACAATTGTAGTTCGCACCGCACTTGCTCGTACTGCGCAGCGAGGCATCATTCGCTGTTGCATTTTAATCCGCCTAATAAATCTTCGTATCAAAGTGAGTACAATAAACGCACGTCGCCGCACGCAAATAATTTTAATAGGAATAATTTCCCTGCTGCCGCTTCCGCTTCTCGCACTCAGTCGCAGCCTAATTGTATCACCGATCCAGGCGTCGACGCGTCGGCCGCGTCAAGTTCTAACAAATCAGTTTGTACATATTCTTGTAAGCCTAGCTCCCGCACTGCTGTTACCGCTCTTTTGGGTACGGCAAAAATTGTTTATGTAGACGGTTATGGCCGCACGCATTTGTTGAGATGTCTTATTGATCCGGGGTCTCAAAGTGATTATATCACGAGAGATTGTTGTGAAAGGCTATCGCTTCCGATATGTAAACAAACTCGGTATACGGAAGTACAGGGCATCGGTGAAACGTCACAAAAAATTAATGGTATCACCTCTTTGGCATTTACTTCACGGTTTGATAAAAACAAAACATACTTTGTCAACCCAATGGTCGTGGAGCGTATTACATCACAGCTACCTGACTCATTCGTCGACACCGCCGCAATTGAACATATCGCAGGCTTGCCTTTGGCAGATAACGATTATTGCAAACCGGGCCCTATTGACATGCTATTAGGAGTCAATTTGTATTGTGAGATTTTGTTGTTTACTAAAATTGTAGGTAAAAATATTAATACGCCGACCGCTTTAGAGACAACATTAGGCTATTTGATTATGGGAAATGCTCCTATTATTTCGTGTGCGCTTAAAAATAATTCTCACTCTTTCTGCTCCGTTACACAGGATCCTCTCCATTCTCTTTTGGAGAAATTTTGGTTAGTCGAGGAGCCACCCGCACAGAACTATTTAAGCCCTGAAGATAAAAGTTGTGAAAATATTTTTAGTTCAACGACTGTTCGTAACGTGGATGGGAGTTACTCTGTTGACCTGCCGTTTAGAGACTGCCCTGATAAACTTGGTGATTCTTTTGTTACTGCGCAAAAGAGGTTTTCCTCACTCGAGAGGAAGTTTGATAGGTCGTTAGGGCTGCGCGACAAGTACAACGAAATTATTTCTGATTATTTAAAGGAAGGTATTCTTTCAAAGGTGCCTGACGATCAGGTCGCGTCGACAGGTTTTTACCTACCGCATCATCCCGTCATACGTAACGACAGATTAACTACAAAAGTACGCGTCGTACTAGATGGTAGTGCCGCTACTAGTTCAGGCCTTTCGCTTAATGATATTTTACACACGGGTTACAATCTACAGTCGAATATTTTTGATGTTTTATTAAATGTTCGTTTTTACCGCATAGCTTTTTTCGCAGATGTTAGGCAGATGTACTTACGTATTCATGTTAATTCTTCTCATCGCAAATATCAACGAATTTTGTATAGATTTTCGTCGGAAGAACCTCTGGGTGTGTACGAGTTTACCCGAGTCGCGTTCGGGCTTCGTTCGTCTCCATTTCTCGCGCTCCGCACTCTTCGTCAGTTGGCTGCTGACGAAAGAGACAAGTATCCTCTCGCTGCTAAGGTGGTGGAGAGGGACTTTTACATGGACGACTTAGCTAGCTCCGCTTCGTCCTTAGGAGAAGCAGCCGCGACAGCTAAGGAGCTGATTCAGCTTTTTGAGTCCGGAGGCTTTGATTTAGTAAAATGGTCCAGCAACTCCTCCGAGCTGCTTACGCATATACCAGAGTCGCATCGCCAGTCGAGTTCTGTCACGTTTGATGACGGAAATGGGTTTAAGATATTAGGTCTCCGCTGGCTTCCCGCTACAGATGAGTTTATTTTTATTGTTGTTCAACCGCCGCCTACTTGTAGTAAACGCGCTATATTATCCGCGATCGCGCGTCTGTACGATGTCTTAGGACTAGTCGGACCGGTCATATTATTTGCTAAACTTCTAATTAAAGAGTTATGGCTACTCCGCATTGATTAGGACGAATCACCACCCCATCATGTTATAAAATTATGGCAAAGATTCGTGTCCGAGCTACCGCTTATATCGCAATTACGTTTTTCTCGTCACTTGAATGTAGAAAAGTCTTCACGAATATCTTTAGTCGCATTCGCCGATGCCAGTGAGAAAGCATTTGGCTGCGTCATATATTTACATGTAGAAGATGATAACAAACCGCCCCAGGTTTCTCTGGTTTGCTCAAAGTCCCGTGTGGCGTCACCGAAGGCCACTGTTACTTTAGCTAGATTAGAATTAAATGCGTTAGTTCTGCTGACAAAGTTAGTAAAAACTGTTTATGATCAGCTTTCTGTAAGACAATGCATTGAGCATATTTACGCATTCTCCGATTCAGAGGTCGCGCTCTGTTGGGTTCATAGTTCACCGCATAGATTTCAAACGTATATAGCAAATAGAATCTCGCAAATTCAAACTCTTATGTCTCCTAGCAATTTTTATCATATTGCAGGCGTTCAAAACCCAGCTGATTGCATATCGCGTTCTCTTTTACCATCGCAGCTTATATCTCATGACCTCTGGTTTCGTGGGCCCGCATGGTTATCACTACCACGTGACCGCTGGCCAGTTACAAGTTTCAAACCCGGTCAATCTCAATTACCAGAGGAAAAGACTATCGCTCATGTCACTCACTGTTCTGATGAACACCCTCTACTCGCGCTCGCTAGTAAATTCTCGTGTTACAATAAATTACTCCGTGCAGTTGTATACGTTTTGAGGTTTATTAAAAAACTCAAGTCTAGGGGTAATATTACCGCGGAAGACATGGATTACGCTGAGTTGGATTTAGTACGAGTTGTTCAAAACAACGAGTTTTTTTCAGATATAAAAAACATTACAAATAATAAAATATGTTCTATTCCTCTGCGCAAGCTATCGCCGTTCTTATCTAACGACAACGTATTGAGAGTTGGGGGTCGACTGAGTAACTCATCTTTACAATACGAAAGTAAACACCCCGCACTCTTACCAAAAAAGAGTCATGTTACTAATTTACTTATCGATTTTTATCACCGTAAACACTGCCATGCAGGTCCGCAGCTGTTACTTTCTATTTTAAGAAGTAAATTTTGGATTTTGTCCGCCCGGCGCGTTGTTAAGCAGCGCGTCCATAAATGTATAAATTGTTTTCGCTTAAAACCTAAACCTACGTTTCCACTAATGTCAGATTTACCTGAGTGTCGGTTGGAGCAGTGTAACGCGTTCACGCACACTGGTGTAGATTACGCAGGACCTTTGTATATCACATTAGCTAGAAGGCGTGGTACAAGAAGCCAAAAGGCGTACCTATGCCTGTTTATATGCCTAGTTACTAAGGCAGTTCATATAGAACTTGCCTCCGATCTTAGTTCCGCCACGTTTTTAGATGCGTTTAAACGGTTTATTTCAAGACGCGGTCCATGTCAATTTATTTATAGTGATAATGGAACTAACTTTATTGCTTCGAAAGCATATTTAAATGAGCTTCATACTTTTCTACAAGATAGCGAATATTATAAAACGTTCCAAGATGAGCTTAGTAAACACCGCATCACATGGCGCACTAACCCACCGACGGCAAGTCATTTTGGTGGTATTTGGGAGGCTAACACTAAGTCTCTTAAGTCTTTACTTTTCCGCGTAATAGGTAAACAAATCCTTACATACGAGGAAATGCTCACAGTCTTAAATCAAATAGAGGCTGTATTGAACAGTCGTCCTTTGTATGTTTTAAGCCCCGATCCTTCGGAGCCTACCGCGTTGACTCCTGCGCACTTTATTGCCGCCACACCATTAAAGTTCCTTCCTGCCGCGGACCTTAGTAAAGAACGACCGAACTTATTGTCTAGGTTTTCTTTAATGGACTCATTAGTGCAGTCATTTTGGAAGCGATTTAGGTTGGAATACCTTCAAAACTTACAGGCTCGTGAAAAATGGAATACGATGTCTAACCCGTTAACCACCGGCTCCATAGTGTTAGTCGACACTGATAATGTTCCACCACTTCAATGGCCGCTAGGCATTATAACCCAGGTATATCCTGGAAAGGATGGTGTGACTAGAGTGGCGCAAGTCAAAACTAAGTCCGGTGTTTATAACCGGCCAGTGGTGCGATTATGCCCATTGCCTATACACGCATAGCATTATTTTTTTTTTCTTATTTACATATCCGCACTACATATTACTTTGTTTACATGTCCTTGTACGTATATTTATTGTATAGTATTCTCATACATTACGCTGTTTTATGTATTTGTTTATCTTTTTTATCTCTTTTTTATCTCTTTTTATCTCTTTTTTATCTCACCGCAACAAATTTTGTTTATATTTATTATATGTATACCGCATGCAGCATCGATGGGTTCACACCGATCGCTGGCTAATATTTAGCTACCCCGCAAGTCAGTGTGTTACCGCAATTCTTTATTTCGAAGGAATAGATTCCTTCAAAGCCGGGGGGATGGTGGATTGTATTTGCCGGTTAATTAGTTGAAGGCAGGTACTTGCAAAATAACGTAGGCCATCCTTCCCAATGTTTCTTTCCCTACCCGCAATGCACACTGAAGAGTTTAACAAGGCGCGCAAGAGGCGCGCCCCGCCAGTCTTCCGCTGTTCGTCATCCGCTGTTCGTCACCCGCTGACGTTACCCGCTGCTAATTGCAAGTTCCGCTGCCCGTTGCCCGTCGGTTACCGCCGTGATTTCCCAACTTCACATACACTGCACCGAGGGCAGTTATAACGGTCGAAGTTCGAATCTTGGTGAAAGTTCGCTTGTCACCGCCGTTTTACACCGCCTCATCATCAGCCAAGCGAGCCTGGGCCGCTAGTGCGTCCGCAGGAGCTGCCGCCAGAAAAGCAAGTAAGTGTGCATTTTGCTTCCTATCCTTAGAGAGCTGTGACTTCTTCTTTTCTGCCCTTTGCAGCTCTTATAATCTCCTACACATAGGTCGCGTTATTGCAAGCGCCTGCTGTAGCTTTTTTTAAACCGCAGAAAATACAGTCCACTAAACTCCGCTACCGAAGGGAAAAAAGATCCAGCAACACCTATATGTATTATAAAAATAAGTTACTTTTGATTTGAAAAAGCCACAACGTTACAGGTCTCCTCGTTTGGCTATTATAACTCATCATTACATACATGTGTGTGGACAAAAGCAATAGGTAAAAGCTAGTTGACCCTTTTTTTAGGCCCAAAATGAATAATTACTGATGGCCATCACTATTAAAAAATAATTGAAAAAAAATCTAAAGCCTATGACACAATTTTAAATTATTAATTACGTTTTAGGTTAAATGTCAAAAACGCCTTCGGTCCTGATGGTCTATCAATTATCTGTGCCGTAGCGTCACGATTATTGTAAACAATTCAGTACGCATGCGTGACATAGCCGACAGTTATGCTTTGTTAAGAAAACACACTGGCCAGCACGGCACTCCGCACGCACCGAACTGCAACCTCTTTGCACACTTTTGAAAATAAAAGTAAAAATAAAACATGTTTAAATTGAAATTATATTAGGGGTTAAAGTATGAAATTGCCGTTTGGTATGGAGATTTTTGGGAAGTCTGCATTTTCCTTACTAACATTTTTTCAGATTTCTCCACAACGACAAATCCAGAGATAATAATTGTTGGCATGTATCATTAGAAAAGCTTTTGCAATAAGTGTGATATAACTCTTGATAAAAATTATTTATCGCTTATAAGTAAATGCAAATCAAATGATGTATTCGGGAGGCACTTAAAAAGAGTTGTCTCCGTGTCCAATTTCAACACAATTAAACTTACAACAAATTATTAAAACAAATCAAAAGAGCTCAAAAATATGGTCCATTTTAAGAGAAGGTAATTTTTTTTTAAAATACTCTGAAACTTAATAGTTACAGACAAAATACTAAGAGAGAAAAAAAACACCAATTTCATACTTTAACTCTTATTATTTATCGAACTTGGTATATTTCGGACCCTCGCACTTGTACTAAATACTATGTGAATGACACATTATGTTCATTACTTTTAATGTTGCGAGCGCACAAACTACTTTACTACGGTGTTTGTTCTACATGTGAATGCAAATAGGGTGATAGAACCAGTCGCCACAGTAACGGCTGTTAATCAGAGTTTAATCTTAATCTTGTTCTGCTAGTTCACTACGGCTAGTTTGCGTAATTGAACAATGATTTTCACCTCTATACCAGAAAAGGGCACAAGTCGAAATTTGTTAAAATATCTATCTCTCCATCTTTCTATCTATACATAAAATAAAACTGTAGAGGTCGAATGCCTATTGAAAGAAAATAGTAAAAGCCAAAAGGAAGGAAAAAACCAAAAAAGGTTTTTTTTTTTAATTTTTAATTCACTGTTTGGCTTTCCGATTTACATAAATGTTTGCATGGTGATACCTTATATCGCTGCGTCAACATCTTCGATACTTTTTATTCCGAAAAAATTTAAGGGTTCCCGTGGGGTAGTTAAAAAACCATACTTAACGCCGCCGAAGTCGCGGGTAACAGCTAGTTTTTAATAAAATTTCACTTATTATTTTGAACAGTTTGTTATTATGGAGGTCATTATTTTTATTAAATGTGTAGTTGTGTCAAAGAAAACTATTTTAAATCTTACACTTACACCGTGTGTATAAATTATATAATGTAATTGTATGTGCAGTTGAGAGCAGTGTCTGGGCATTATTATTTTTCTTTTTTAATACGGCAGGCCAACTCTTGGCCTTCATCTCACCTGATGATGAGTGACGATAAGGCCGAAGGTGGAAGCGAGCTTCACCTGTAATCCTAAACAACTGAGGAAATCTACATAAAAAAAAAAACTGAGGAACTGGCTATCTTACCTCTGATTGCCGGAACACAACAATGCTTATAACATTGTTTAAGGGCGACAAATTTATGTAAGTAGCTAGCCAGGCGGGCTTAGAAGCCCTACCACCAGCCAAACCGAGTAGAAAACCTCCTGCCCCCGTGGGAAACTGAACCCCGGACACCCCGAACTACACCCGGGGGTGTCAATATTATTACAAAACCTATATTCATAAAATCCTCACATCAAAAACCGGTATCTTTTACTTACGCCCTTCTACCACGCAGTAGCCAACACCACTTTCCTAATGTCTATAATTTAATTCCAATACTGTCTTGTAGGGCAGCCTCTTTAGAAATAGTGCTGTCCCTCTCACTCTTACGGATATGAAGGGTTTGAGATGTTTCATCTCATTTGCACTGAAAAATACATGACTTCCCAAGACCTGGTTTTCTATTAGCTTCGATCTCTGTTTTGTGTAGGGTGACAATGGCGTAGAAAAAAATTTGGGACAAACATATGAAATTGATAATACACATGTAAAATATTACTGATGTTGAGGAGCTCGGTGGCATAATGGTTAGTACGCTCTCGCTTTCTACCTTCACTATGGTCGGGCCGTGGATCGGTGACCAAAACTTTGTGATCTCGAACTCCTCCGTGCTTCGGAAAGCACGTTAAGCCGTTAGTCCCAGTTGCAATTGCGATCGTTTCTACCTAACCCGCATTGAACCATCGTGGTGGTGTTACGGCCCATACTCCTCAAGTGTTTGTTTCCATGAGGAAAGCCTGTGCCCAGCAGTGGGAAGTATATAGGCTGATGGATATAATATGTTTAACACGTCTGTCATCTCATTTCTTAATCACTGGACCAATTATAAATTTTGTAGCTTTAGTCGCATTCTACCCTATTTTTGTATTATTTTTATTGTTTCTCTGTAAGTGAATAATTTGTTATACATACACATATAATCACGATTATTATCCCCTAAGAGTTACTCAGAGACTAGACAAAAGCACCGCAAAAGCAGTCCATTGCCATAGTCCACGCTTCACCAAGCTGTAATTGCACTCAGCGCGACAGGTGGTGAGCCCGTCGCCGCTATAAGCTATTGGATGTTGTGCAGCTCGAAGTCCATTAGTTGTCTTTTACGACACCCAAAGTAAGAGATGAGTTAGTAGTACTCTTTTAATGAGCCGCTACCACACGGCTCATTTGTTATTCTTATGAGAAATAAAGAATCTTTAAGCATGTTAATCATGGTCCCCCTAACATCAATACTATGTCATTGTGTATTATTAAAGTTGGCTTCCGACAATGGAACCCGATGCTTAGGCGTGCACGCCCTGGTACAAGGAGCGGCATATCATCGGTGACACATCTATACAATATAATAAAACTGTAAGGTCGAATGTCTGTACATAGAAAAAAATCAAAATCAAGTCATGTAAAAAGAGGGAAAATACGAAAATAGTTATTTATTATACAAGAGTGGAAAGTTCCTTTTTAACCGCGTGCTCGATTTGGATGACCGAGCAAGCGAAGGATTCTTAAGTTGAATCACGAGCGCAGCGAGTGATTCTAAATTAGAATCCTGAGCGTCAGCGAGGGAAACAAACGAGCACAAGGTGAAAAATCTTTCCACTCGAGTGCAATACGTAACTTTTCATCCCACCTCAGCGAGGAAATGACAAAATGAAAAAGAAAACAATTTATAATGACAAAATATTTTTTCACAATTTAAAAAGTTCTAATCATAAATTTGGCACCATAGAGGTTACATTAAATAGGTTTAATGACGTTTTGAATTTACAATTATATTGAGTACTCATTATATGTGATGTTCTAAATTCAAATCTACTTTGCCGCTCAAGCGAATAAAATAGAATTTTCCAGCCAGATTTCGAAGCGCAAAATTACACTTTCCGAGGTGGTGGGATGAAAAAACAATTTTTTTTTCTCTGTCTGTTCGTCTGTACGGGATAATCTCCGAAATGGCTGGACGGATCTCAATGAAATTTTGCATGGTGATACCTTATATCTCTGGTCAACATCTTATATACTTTTTATTCCGGAATATTAAATGGTTCCCGTGGGATATTTAAAAGTCGGCAACAGCTAGTCACATATAAAACTGGTAGTAATAATTGAACTTGGGACCATTTAGATCTCAGTTCTTTTATCGCCGGAGTCAACTACCAAGGCTGTTCAAGAACGTATAATGCATACAAGATGTTCCATAATAAAGTAGTTCACAATGTCGCCAATAGATGGCGCTGCACGGTGTTGCATCGCGCTAACGTTTACGCGTGTTGCAATGCCTAAGTATTAAGAGGTCATATTATTAAATTGTTACTGATTAGAACAATTTCTTATTACCTCCCAACAACATTAAAACAAATTAATTATGTATTTGATTGACAATAGTTTTTATCTACACTCATGTTATAATGTTCGCAGTATGAACTCAGACTTGAACTCATAATGACATATTTTTTAACACAGATGATATCGTCACCAGAGAAAGATTTAAAAATGGAAACTGTAACATAATGACCATTATGCAACAGGTTGGACTCATTATGCAACACTTATTTTTCTTAAAAACGCACAAAACTATGGCAAATGTTTTCCAGACAGCCAAGAATAAATAAAATTAATTAAAATTTTTGTTTTATTTCTTTGAATAATTAGTGTATATAAAGTAGAGTATGTAACTGCACATAACTCGGTTTTAAATAAAACACTCGCGTGATACCATCAAAAAACCCGCCAAGGATCTTTTTTTCAAACCACGCTCGTGTTTTAATAACCTATATTATGACATGACAGATACATAAATTACTATTATAGTATTAAGGAGTTGTTTGAAAAAAAAAATAGCTTGATTTGTAGGAAGAGTTTTGTACATATGTAACGCTTCTAGATGTTGGCTAGGATGATTTTTGTACTCTAATATTTTGTATGCTATTGTAATAATTAGCTTAACATGTAGTGCATTTCAACTGTAACATCTTTATACCATGTTAAAAGCAAATAAATGATCTCTTATCGTAACTTAGTATTTAATTCGTGATCCGCACGGCTTAGAATCCTCGGAGAGATCGCAGGCTTCATTGTGCGGTGCATGGTAATACGCTCGTCACCTGTTACTTTTCAGATTTATTTTTATTCGAGTAAATTATGTTACAATAAAATGACAACCAAAAATTTGTGTGTTTTTGTGTTTGTGTTTGTGTGTAATCAGACGAAATGTGGGTGTTGACTCCTCTTCCCACCCCTTCGGGGATAGAGTCGTGATGGTATGTACAGTCGCGGTCAGATAATGTTTACCACGATAAGTATCACATACATTGAAGTTAAAAGAGTCGATATCACGAAATGTCTATTAATTTCGTATCAATTTGATTGATCATAGATTAAACCCAAAGATTATACCTATATTTTTTAATAACACGAGAATCCATCGACGACATTAGACGTGTATTGATAACTCTTTAAAGAAAACTTTTCTTTAATATTTTGGTTGTTGTTTTAATTATAAATAATTTTCAATTTTTTTTTACTCATCAATCTTTATTTCATAAAATAAAATTTTGTCATCTTATTTATAAAATTTCTGATTATAATTTCACGTTCAAACAATCATTTTGATAACTGTTATTTCTATATTAATTGTCTTTTCCAGTTTCCATACTTCATATTGTGTATTAATTTTCAAAGGCGACCGAATGTATGTTTGTATTATAATTGTCAATTGGCAACAAATAACTCATTTTCCTCATATTCAGTCACTTATTGTTCCCGATGCATGGCAACCATTTTGTAATCCATATTTGTTTACAAAATGGCTGAATTGTTACTTTGACTCGGTTGTAAGAGGAGGATCGTAAACTTCTTTATTCGTCGTGGTTATAAAGCAGACTTATACGTTCGCGATATTATTATGTCTTCATCTTAAATTCTATTCTATTTTTATAGAACGGCCTAAAAATGATATAAGAGTGTTTTGTCTTGTTTAGATAAAAATTGAGATACCGACATGTAGAGTTATACCTATCCATACTCATATAATATTGGGTCCTTACCTATGAAATTGGTGTTTTTTTTCTCTCTTAGTATTTTGTCTGTAACTATTAAGATTCAGAGTATTAATTACCTCGTCTAAAAATAGACTATATTTTTGAGCTCTTTTGATTTGTTTTGATAATTTGTTGTAAGTTTAATTGTGTTAAAATTGGACACGGAGACAACTCTTTTTAAGCGCCTCCTGAATACATCATTTTATTTGCATTACTAAAGCTTGTCTTATGATAGATGCTAAATATTATTATCTTTGGATTTGTCGTTGTGAAGAAAACTGAAAAAATGTTAGTATGGAAAATGCAGAATTCCCCAAAATCTCCATACAAAACACAAATTTCATAGGTAAGGACCTAATATAATTATACAGGAGGCAATAAGAAAACACGATTTTTATTTTCAATTATTTCTTTTGTTTGTCTGTGTCACGCAAAAACACTTATTCACTATTTATATTCATTCTATTCACCTCGTCGTCGTCCTCAGCCTATATACGTCCCACAGCTGGGCTTTGGCGGTATCGGTATCTTTCAATCAGTTAAGATATCCCGTCTCAAATTACGGCTGTGACGTCACAGTAGACGTTTTAAAGTTGACACGCTTGTTAACAATACAAAACGTAAACAATTTAAATGTATATCTGTGGGTAAGGATTGAATCGACGCCCCCATGTACGAGTCGTCCTATTCTCCATTTCGACTATAGTCCATCCATTTTGATCTGAGACAAATGGTAAGCAAACCATAAAAAGGGTTCTTTATGATGTCATTACTTCATTGCCAAAAGGTTTTGTCAAAAAAATACGACTATATAATATTTTATTGATACAGACTTTTTAAATTAAGATAATTAAGCAATTACTGGTCACCTTCAATCATTTTTGGCATTTTTCATTAATGTTATATTTTTTTAATGTAAGTTTAGATTACTTAATTAATATTTGCTATTAAAAAAGACCTAAAATGAATGGTGCTCTCAAACTTTTATGCATTTAAAATACTTCCAAATTAAAATGAAAAATCATGACATTTTCATCACTTTTTCATCAAACTAACATTATCATAATACATTACCTCATTGTTTTATTTTCATTGTTATTTGTATCATTTGGATGATACCAATGTAGCTTGTGTTTAAATACACTTTATACATAATACACTGCAAAACATGAGGTACTTCATTTCAAAAATAAATAAAGTTTATATTCAATGACGATATTCGTATAATGATAATAAGAATGGCTACACCTTTTCCTATTTTATCAGAAATTATAAGAGTCCATATTTTTTTTTGTCCCAGAATTGGATAAAAAGTTTGAGAACCACAAATTTTTTGTTTGAATTTTGTCTCAGATCAAAATGGAGAGACTATAGACAAAAGTTGAACCGGCGAAGATTTTTTTTTCATGTTTCTGATTGATTTCCAACAATTCTTTTTATCTAAGCATAAGAACAGAACTTGCGTAGGATTGGTCCCAATATCTATATTTTAGCATTTTATTTATTCCCTGGAGCATGTTACCATACATTAACATAATGGCTGTATGTGGGGGCAGCGGCTGTCAAACTGTTTTATTTTATACCACACGAATAAGTAGGGGATTGATCTCGTTGCATGTATTGGTGGTGAAGCGTGTAAATAGCTGCCACTTGCGGGAGCCGCTGTTAGAACGACTATAAACCTAGCCTATTGTAATATTTTCAAGTGATTATACCTATCGAAAGTTCACACAATAGTCACCGAAACAAATAGCAAAAAGGGACCATGCACCCAGCGTACTCACCAGATGCACCTTGTGTTTTTCCTTTCTTCGATCCGTGCCACCACAGGCGTACGCAGCAGTTCACTCAGGAGCTCACAGTATTCGATGAGGCACAGGTTCACAGAAGTTTTAACAGTCCGGGATAAGCGGGATGATAACTTTATAATTAAAATGCGAGGCGGATGCGGTTTGAGAACGGTATGTGTGTGTATGTGTGTGTCGCTGTGTCTCGGTGTATGTGTGTTTGAATTAACTTAGAAATCTCTCGAAGGAAATTAATATTTATAAACCATTGCATCCCAGTATATATATAATAGGTATTTAGAATAGAATAGAATAGAAATATCAAAAAATAGAATAATATATGTATTTACCTATGACATTGCCGTTTTGTATGGAGATTTTGGGGAAGTCTGCATTTTCCATACTAATATTTTTTCAGATTTTGTCCACAACGACAAATCCAGAGATCATAATTTTTGGCATGTATCATTACACAAGCTTTAGCAATATGTGTGATTGCACTCTTCATAAACATTTTTTATCGTTTTTAAGTGAATGCAAATCAAATGATGTATTCAGGAGGCACTTAATAAGAGTTGTATTCGTTTCTAATTATAACACAATTAAACTTGCAACAAATTATCAAAACAAATCGAAAGAGCTAGAAAATATGGTCTATTTTTAGAGGAGGTAATTATTTTATAAGAATATTCTGAAAATTAATAGTTACAGACAACACACAATTATTAGTTACTAAGAGAGAAAAAAACAGCAATTTCATAGTTAGAGACTTATTATATATAATGATAACATGATATTGTTTACAAGAATTAGAACGATTATGTAAAGCTTAGTGACCACCATAATATTAACACCCGAAATAAAAATAAACTTGCAATTCCTAGCTTCAGATTACAGATAATAGGTCGATCATTCATATATCGCTCATCCAAAAGAATAATGACATAATTACCAAAAAGTCGAAAATGAGTTTTGATGCCATAACTTCATGTTTTGCACGTTTTATCTACGGTAAAAACGACAGAATTGTTGTTCCATTAGTTTCTGAAAGAGAGAGTCATTGCCGTCATGGTGTTGGCCTATACTTCGACAAACCTCGACAAAACATTGACAAAGTTTATAAAATGTAGACAGATTTATAAAAATAAAACTAAAATTGAATATAATGTTGTTTAAATTCATGATTTATTCCCATATTCAAACCTAGTTTAATGTCATAATTGTATTATTTGATGTATAAAATGTCATAAATGTACGTCTGGTTTGTTTTATTTCGTTTTTTCAATCTTAAGTTTTCTCGCAAACTTTTTATGTTATATTATTGGTAGTAAAGTAACACAACATAACTATTAAAATATATCAATAGAATGATTGGAAATACACAATATTTTCGATGTCAAACTTTTAAAACGCTCTCCTGAAAAATCGCAAAAACGTAATTACGTCAATATTCTTTTGGATGAGCGATAGGTTGGGGAAAAAGTCTTTTCGCATTATAGTATGTATAAACTTGTAATAAAATCTCTTTGGCTATACTATTTGTATCTGGCTGGTTTTGGTATCATTGAAAGTTTAAATTTTAAAGAACATAATTCCAAATTCAAATTAGGAAAATGTGTGATTTTCATTTGTTTTTCGTACCGCCAAGATGAGTGAATCTAATGAAGAAATTCGATACATTTTAAAATTTAACTACAAAAAAGGTAAAAATGCAACGCAAGCCGCGAAAAAAATTTGCGATGTTTATGGACCTAGTGCAGTGGCTGTGAGAGTAGCACAAATTTGGTTTAAGCGTTTTCAATCCGGAAATTTTGATGTCAAAGATGCACGTCGCTCTGGTCGCCCAATTACAGATAAAATGGATGCCATTTTTGAAAAAGTGGAGCAAGATCGGCATGTCAGTAGTTACGACGTAGCTGAAGAACTGGGAATTGACCACAAAACAGTTTTGGCGCATTTGAAAAAAACTGGGTACACAAAAAAGCTCGACATTTGGGTACCTCACGAGCTCACTGAAAGAAACCTAATGAACCGTGTACTCATTTGTGATTCTTTACTACGACGTAATGAAACCGAACCATTTTTGAAGAAGCTGATAACTGGTGATGAAAAGTGGATCACGTACGACAAGAACGTGCGAAAAAGGTCGTGGTCTAAGGCCGGTCGGGCTTCACAGACTGTGGCGAAACCCGGGTTAACTCGCAACAAGGTGATGCTGTGTGTGTGGTGGGATTGGAAGGGCATTATTCATTATGAGCTGTTACCACCAGGCAGGACCATCGATTCTGAACTCTACTGCGAACGACTGATGAGATTAAAGCAAGAAGTTGAGCGAAAGCGGCCGGAATTAATCAACAGAAGGGGTGTGGTTTTTCATCATGATAACGCTAGACCTCACACATCTTTAGCCACTCAGCAAAAATTAAGAGAGTTTGGCTGGGAGGTGTTAATGCATCCGCCGTATAGTCCTGACCTTGCACCTTCAGATTTCCACCTGTTTCGGTCTCTTCAGAATTCTTTAGGCAGTGTCAGGTTAACATCACGAGAGGACTGCCAAAACCACTTGTCGCGGTATTTTGACCAGAAGTCCCAAAATTTCTATAGCAATGGGATCATGTCCCTACCTACAAGATGGCAAAAAGTTATCGAACAAAATGGTACCTACATACTTTAGTTAAATGTAAATAAACTATATTAAAAAATGTTTTGAATTTTCTTAAAAAATGCGAAGGAACTTTTTCCCCAACCTATTAGTATATAGGTGTACGTTTGTATAATAAAATCCCATAAAACATTTGAAACTATTTGTAAAACAAACCTTAATGAAAAAAGGCTATTATAATGTTCAAGATTATTTTGATGATAACCGGGTCTGGAAATGAATTATTATGTTTTACGATCCGCTTTGTCAATTTCTTTTTTTAGTTAACGTTCATACATTAAAACTTTTATTTAATATCGTGATGGAGGATTTCATTAGCTGCATGAAGCGATTTTCTAACTTTCAAATTTTCTGGAACACGTTCTTTTTCATGAGTCATTTTGTCATGGTACCTTATGACATCTTCTAATTCATTTCATTTTGACTTGCCTGTAATTTGTATATTGAATTTCGTAAGACAATTTTATGTAAATGGAGGATAGAACCCTTGCAGAGTGTCTTGCCTGTGTCTTCTCTAGACATGACGGGAGGTCTTGTTCTTGGTAGGAAATAGGATGAAAAAAATGTAAAGCTGAACAAGTAGAATTGTATAATTTGTTTGTTAATTTTCTAATGTTTTTGACGCATCAGAAGTGTAATCTACTTGAAACTAATTGTTTTTGACAGGTAAGCTCTTGGCCTTCACCTCACCTGATGGTAAGTGACGATAAGGCCGAAGGTGGAAGCGAGCTTCACCTGTAATCCTCAACAACTGAGGAACTGGCTATCTTACCTCTGATTGCCGGAACACAACAATACTTATAACATTGTTTTTTTTTTTTTTTTTTTTTTCCCGAGCCTCTGAAGGAGGACTCTTTACCTTCCCATGCGGGAGGAGGAGGTGGTGAATCCCTCATTGGATACCCACCGGCCGGCCGGGGGTTATGTCGGACTCCTACCGACTAAACACCACCTTGCTTTAGGCCAACTTAGGGCTTCGGTAAAGCATAACCTGAATGGCTGAATGGCCCCTCCCTCTGGAGAGGGAGAGGTGCGGCGCTGCGCTAGCTACTTACTAGGGCATGTGCGCCAGATATACGATCGGAACCAAAGTGGGCCAGACACAAGCGAGCAGAAGGCCACGCGTACAGAGCGGGAGGGAGCTACGGCGCGGATGCCGCAGCTTGCAGGGCCTCTAAGGCCCGCGACAATGGATCGGGAGCGTCTGTGAAGACGTGTCGGGGTCTGCGGTATCTGTACCGCGGGTGGGGGGCGCACGGTTCGTAATCCGCGGCGCTTTGAATGAGGGGATTTGAATGCCCTTCTGCGGCCTTAAAGAACCGCTCAGAGCAAGCCCTAAAATGTTGTTGTAGCGTCAGTAGGTCTGTGTCCCTATGTAAGTATGTAAGTCCGCGTTCCTAACATACCAGGGGGCGTCGTTGGCCCTGCGGCAGAAGGAGTTTTGGATGATTTGGAGTTGGTTAAGGATAGATGGGTCGGCGTGGGCAAACACTGGGCTAGCGTACGTCACGACGGGGCGTATGCATACCTTAAACATGGTTCGCTTGTTTCGGAGAGACATTTTGCTATGCCTGCCTAACATACCGTTGAGGCGGGACATATAAAATTTGGCGTTGCGCGCGACTCTCGTGACGTGCGCTCGGAAATTGAGCTCTTGGTCGAGAGTCACACCTAAGTATTTCGCCGAGCGCTGCCATGGAATGGCTTTGCCCTGTAGGCGAAGGGGGGAAGAGTTGAGGGGAGCGGCTCGTGTACGGTGTTTCACGTCAAAGCAAACCGCGGAGCTTTTGTCCGCGTTTACCTCAATACGCCACCGACGGAACCAGTCGCCTAACGTGTGGATGGCTTTCTGAAGCCGGGGAAGAGTTTGATGCATGCAACCGCCCCTGACATAGAGTGCGGTGTCATCGGCAAAGAGGGCTAGTTGGACGCCTTTTTTGGGGATGGGGATGTCGTTGGTGTAACACGAGTACAAAATGGGAGAAAGGACTGATCCTTGTGGTACACCTGCCCTTAGGGGGCGGGGGGTGGAGAGGGACTGCTGGTGTTTGAACCGGAAGGTTCGATTTTTAAGGTAGGAGGCGATCGTTTTTACGAGTCGGTCTGACATGTCGAGCTGGTAGAGTTTAAAAATGAGGCCGTCGTGCCAAACCTTATCGAAGGCTTTGGCTACGTCGAAGAAGACAGCGACGGTTTTGAGTTTGCGGGGATAGAACCCGCCTAGCGCGTATTCGACAATGCGGAGAACCTGTTGGGGGCACGAATGTTTCGGGCGAAAGCCGAATTGGTGGGGGATGAGCAAATTATTGTCGAATAGGCGATCTTTGATACGGGAGAGAATGAGTCTCTCGTACACCTTGCCCAGTGAACTGAGAAGGCTGATCGGGCGATGACTTTTGGGGTCGTTAAGGGGCTTCCCCAGTTTGGGGATTCCTATGACGATAGCTTCCTTCCACGCATTCGGGAAGTAGCATTTATCGAAGCATGCATTGAATAGGATGGTAAGCAAAACTACTAATTTTTGAGGGAGGAACCTAAGCGCCTTATTCGCTATCCCGTCCGAGCCGGGTGATTTACGGGGCTTGAGACCCTTGATGATGGTAAGCACCTCATCGTTGGAGAACGGGTCGGGGTTTGATGAAGCGTCATCGCTGAGAGGGAGTGAAGTCCTACGACGGACCTCTTCCTCCACGACTCTCACGTGCGCAGGGAATGTGGGCTGTGTGCTAGGAGAGCATTGTGAAGCAACGCTGTCCGCTAGGCATTCGGCTTTCTCTTCGTCTTCGAAGGCGAGAGTGCCGTCGGGACGATCTAAGGGAGGGATGTGAGTGATGGCGTCGCTCCTAAGAGCTCTCGCCACTTGATAATAGGCCTGATGGGACGGAGAGATATCTGCTAACAGATCGGCCCATTGGGCTTCTCTGAGTTTAACTAACTCCGCTCTTAGGGAACGCTGCAAATAGTTTGCCTCGGCCCTGTATTCGGGAGTGGGGTAGAGCGCGGCCCTGCGAAGGGCGGCGTTCTTTCGCTTACGCAGGTCGTCGAGAGCCCGCGGGAGCTTGCGCCTAGGCACAACGACCTTCCGCGCGCTCTCCTCGGCCTTTGTATGCAAGAGGTGTGATAGGTTTGAGACCGTATTGTCAATTCTCTCCGTGCTATCTAGATAGTCGGCAGAGAAGACGTACGGTGAGTCTGGCTCGTCTAGAGCGGTCGCTAGGGATGTTTGGAAGCGTTTCCAATTGGTAAATCGCTTTTTGAATGGTGGGGGGGGTGGGCTTAAGGCCCCTAAGACTAGGTGGACCGGACGGTGGTCGGAACCTAGGTCGTCTAGTGAGTCTATGGACTGGAACAGTAATGACACGTTCTTTAGGAGAGCGATGTCTAATACGTCCGGGGCACGATTCGTATCGTCCGGGTAGTGAGTAGGCGCATAGGGACATGAGATCGACAAGTATTCTGCCGTTCGTGTTAGTCTGTCTGCAAGTCCAGTCAGTATGTTTGGCGTTAAGGTCACCGAACAGCAGTACCGAGTTCCCTAACGAGAGGAGGGCTTCAAAGTCGCTTCTAAGGGGGTGGCGTCCACTCGGGAGGTAAACAGAAGCGATTATCAGGGTTGGATGCCCTGTCATCGCTAATCTACAGACAGTGGCTTCTAAGTTAATAAGAGGAGGGGTAGTAACGGGAGAACAATGAATATGTTTCCTATAGTAGATGGCAGTGCCTCCCCCGCGCGCGGATTGCGCGGGGTCGGCCGAAATCCTATCGTTCCTAATGAGATTGAAGCGAGGGATCGAGAGTACCTTCGTTTTGGAGGGTTGGAGCCAGGTCTCCTGCAGGAGCAGGAGGTCAAAGTCCCTAACTTTCGCGAATTCCCTTAGTTCCAATATGTTGGTATTCAGGGAGCGAGTATTGAATGAAACAAGCGAAACACCTTTGGGTTTGATGCGCCCTGGGGTGGTGGAGGGGATGGTGGAGTTAGAAACAGCCATATGGGCCATTCACTTACAGGGAGTTTAGGAGAACTGAGTGCTCGCAAAGGGCCGACAGACGCTCCTGAGAGGAGCTAGCTCTCCTGAGTTTGGAGGCTAAGACGGAGATCTTAATGGAAATAGTTTATCCACTGTTGAAGAAGTAAAAGATATTTGATGTAAAATATAATATGTAATCAATGTATGAACTCTGACAAGACAACTAAACAAGATATATTTGTACACTTCCTTATTCAATTTCTGACATGCGTAGTAACTTATTATAAGCTGCCTGTTTATGTGCAGTACAACCTCCAACAGATCTCCGCCAGATCGACGTTCTTGATGGCGTCTAACACCACTTGAAGGTCGCTCTGGGCGGGTTTGGGGGTGGGCGCCGCCTTAGGGGTGGGCGTCGCTTGCGGGACGGGCGCCGCCTGAGGGGCGGGCCTACGCGGGCCCCATACTGGGGCGGGGAAGTGAGCGGCGGGCGCGTTGGGGCGCAACGCCGGGAAATTGGCCGCTGAAGGCGGCGGGGGACGCGAGAGGGGGCGGGGTTGCGGGCGCGAGACCCACTTTGCCGCGGTCGGCTTAGGGCGCGGAGCCCGTGGGCAGCCCCTGTAGTTTGCCGTGTGGCCGGATTGGCCGCACAGCACGCAGGCGGGTGGGGAGGGACTGTCGCGAGTGCGGGAGCACTCCTTAGTCGCGTGCGGGATGAGGCACTTGACGCACCTGGGAGGGGCCGTGCAGTTGGCCGCCGCATGCCCATATAATTGGCAGCGGTGACACTGCGCGGGGATGCCTGTTTTGCGCGGGGGTTCCGCGCGGACCCCAGAGAGGCCACAGACGGTGAGGCTGCGGGACTTGAAGATGTCCCTTGCGTTAGGCGCATTGGTCAGAATGACCATGACGAGAGGGAAAGCCTTTCCCGACGAGGAGTGCATCTTGTGGACGCTCTCCACAGGGAGCCCTTGACCTAGCAGGTCTTCCTTCACGAGGTCATTGTCGACCTCGACGGGCACGCCGCGGAGGACGGCCCTGACCTTACGCTCCTCTGGGAGGGCGTATGTGTGGTATGGAATTCCTCTCAGGGCAAGGAGCTTTGTGAGGCTTCTGAAGGCGGTGGAGTCGGGGGTCGCGATCTTGATCGCGTTCCCGGTGTTGGTGGCCTGCGTGTACGCAATGCGTTCCTCTTTGCAGAGGGAGCTCACGCGGGTCCACTGCGCTTTGTCGCGCAGAAAAATGGGCGGAGGTGGCTTGCATGCCACCGGCTGAGCGGTGCATGTCGTGGGCTTTTTGCCCACAGGCGCCAGAGGGGGTGAGGGGCGCGCGGATGGCGCGGGGGGGGCGGCCTGAGGGGCCTGCGACGGAGGGTCGATGACTACGTCCATAAGGGACGGCAATGGGGACTGTTGGGCGCGGCGCTTCTTGTTGAGGCGCCGTTTGCCCTTACCCCCGAGGACGGGGGTGTAGGCCGAGTCGTCCGTCTCGTCGGCCGAAGCGGACACAAGTGTGTCGCTCGAGTCCGACGCGGACGGGGAGGGCGCGGACCGTTTCGTTGAAGACGATTCGGTTGCAGAGAGAGGTGACGCGGGGGAGGAGCCCATAGATGGGTCCGGGGATGCGGGAGAATCCGGGAGGATTCCCGCTTGTACCTCTATTTGAGCACGGAATGTCGGGTTGGCCACAAAAAAGGCCTTCATAACGGCAAAAAGCCGCATATCAGACGCGTCCATAGTGGACGACGTCCGTTGAGAAGCTACTGGTTAGCCCACCCGCTAGGTGCGATACCTGTGCTCGGGTGGGTGAAACGATAGACAGTTACGTACTGAAAAGTACGTAACTGTGGACTACTCTGTGAAGGAGAGGGTGGATTGCACCCTCCCTGGCGGAGACAGGGAGGCGTGTGTAGCCTAGTGTGGTGAGTGCCTAAGCTAATATTGTTTTTTATTGATTTTACGTTGAAACTTAATTCAACGTAAAGTGTACCTATGCAGCCACTAGGGCTGGAGGACAGATATTTTTGACGGCTTTTAGCAACGTCTATGGGGGCTTAGTCTGGTGTTGGCGAGGGTACTCCCCCAAGGCCAGTGGTCCCAGACTCTTCCGAGTTTTTTGCCTTACCCCGAGGGGCCAGGCAGGCAGTCGGGGCTATGCCTCGCCTTGCTTCGTTGGCACCGTTTGGTATCCACAAGACGGCCACAAGATAATGTGGACTTGCAAGAACTATACCTGACGTTTACGTCGTTTCGCAGTGAAAACTGCGTCAACGACGGAGCAGCAGTATTGCGCGAATGCAGTGCTGGCGGTGCAGCAAAACAGACACAAAACACGCTGATTGAAAATGAAAAACAAAACTGAAAAAACCGTTAGACGAAAAAAGATAACATTGTTATTATGGCGACAGATTTAAGTAAGACGGTGGTAGCTAGCCAGGCGGGCACAGAAGCCCTACCACCAACCAAACCGAGCAGAAGAACTTTTGCCCCCATGGGAAATCGAACCCGGACCTCCCGATCAACACCAGGTGGTGTGAACCACTAGACCAGAGAGGCGGCAAAATAAGGCAATTCACTTCATAAACTTATGTTCAGTTTATTGTGATGTCATTATCTCTTGCCTCTCATTGGGTCCGGTGCAAGACAACAGGCTCGCAGACTTACATGGGGAGCCAAATATTAGGTCCTTACCTATGAAATTGGTGTTTTGTATGGATATTTTGGGGATGTCTGCATTTTACATACTAACATTTTATCAGTTTTCTTCACAACGACAAATCCAGAGATAATAATATTTGGCATGTATCATTAGACAAGCTTTAACAATATGTGTGTGAACACGCTTGATAAAAATTATTCATCGTTTTTATGTTAATGCAAATCAAATGATGTATTCGGGAGGCACTTAAAAAGAGTTGTCTCCGTGTCCAATTTTAACACAATTAAACTTACAACAAATTATCAAAAAAAAATCAAAAGAGCTCAAAAATATAGTCTATTTTTAGACGAGGTTATTATTTTTTAGGAATACTCTGAATCTTAATAGCTACAGACAGAATACTTAGAGAGAGAAAAAACACCAATTTCATAGGTAAGGACCCAATATATCAGGTGAAATGTGGGTGGTTTACACCAGGCTCTATGCCTACGATATGACCCACAGCTCTTTAATATAGGAACCCACTGTAGCGAATTCTTTGCTTCGTGCGTAGACTTGGGTATGAAAAAAAAGGAGTTTATGGCGCCATTCAACTATGGCGGACGTGATTTTTATTTTAGTGATTGTAATATTGTTTCGGAGTGGATCTTGTTGCGTGAAATCAGTGTAGTTTTGTGTAATAAGTGTCAGTAATGATGAACAATATGGAGGATCATTGAAATAATCGTCAAGTGGTGTGAAAAACGATGATATTTTTTTCGTGGTAATCCACCTCATCCAAGTAGCACCACAGTGTCTGCCATCGATCGCTTGACGCCAAACTCTCCCAAGAATGCATTGAAATATGTTACACTTGCATTTCAATGCATATACTGAAGAAATATATACCGAAGACTTGGCTGTATGGGCTTCGTTCCCTTTGCCTTCCATACATGGGATAATTTTACAAAAAAAAAAAAATTGACAGATCGATAAACTTATTACTTACTAGCTGTTGCCCGCGACTTCGATTGGTTACTTTTGTTTTTAACTATCGTACAAACATACGAACAGACAGAATGAGAAAATGTAAAAAAGAATTTTTTTTTTGTATTTTCCCTCTTTCTACATCCCCCTGACTTGGTTTTAAGCATTTTTTTTTCTATGTACAGACATTCGACCTCTACATTTTTATTATATGTAAAGATATCAAAAAACTTCAAACTAATACCGAAAGTGTGTCACCCAATGAGTAAAATCACATTCATAACTTTTTTAAATATATGTAGTAATATTAAAAATATTGAGTTGAAGCGCTCCCATAAACTTAGTATGACTCCAACCACAAAGAACGTTGTGGATAAAATAGCTTTAGGTTCGTTATTTGCATGAATAAACGAATAATGCTATCGTTTATGACGTAATATAATATTTTTATTACGGAAGCACATTTTTGTTTACAGCAGTTCCTCGAAGTGACGCCCTTCTTGTGCGATACATCAACTGGTCCTCTTTACTATTTTTAAATGAACTTCTCTTTACATTTGCGATGTTATCAAAGCAATGGCGACCTCCGTGGTCGAGTGGTCTGTACGCCGGTCTCAAGGGGTCGCCATCTCGAGAGGTGAGTGGTTCTGGGTTGGATCCCGGGTGGGGACAAATGTTTGTGTGATGAATGCAGGCATTTTTTCTCCAGTCTTGGATGTTTATATACATATGTATTGTATATTTTCTGAATATTTATATGTATTAAATATATTTATCTGTCATCTAGTGCCCGTAACACAAGCAGCATTAGTTGCTAATAATGGGGTTAGTTGATAGGCGTGAACGTCTGAAGATATTTATTATTTATTTATTTATTAATGGAAGGAATAATCATTTAAAATAACGCAGGAACAGTCACTGTGAAGTTTCTGGGAGAAAGTCTATGTCTCTGACCTGACGTCTAACATTCAAGTTAAAATTATAAGCTTTAATCCTAGGCACTACATCGACGGCCGATCGTAAAATGTTATATCGTTTTATTGCCATAAATTCTCTTAATTGGAAGCTTAAACTACAAGTACAAGGTCACCTTTTATTACCATTTAAAAGCCCCGTTCAATAAAAAACGTACACTTAACCCATTGAGTTACAATGAGCTTGCTTGGTGCAGCGCGGACTATGGCAGTTATTCCAGTGACAATAATTTAAAAAGTCACATTAAATCCTACTAGTCTAGACTTAATTTCTTTTTCTGAGCATTATTTTCGGATTTTGGAAGTCCACCTTGCTGTTATCCCCCCTCCCACCGTCGAGCGTTGTAAGGAAACGGGCCCAAAACCCTCGTTCCCAATAACTCCTGCTTATAAAATTCTACAGTGGAGATTTAAGTAGGATTTAATTAGTTTAACTATCCTAAGCTTTAGACTCAACAATCACCATAAAATTTTCGGAGCTTTCGGAGAAAAAGAATTTTAAACGTTTTTACGGACTGCTTTTACGGTTAGTCTCTGACTTACCCTTAGGGGATAATAGTCGTGATCGTATGTATGAATGAGTCACATACAGGTATTGAGTTTTCGCTCTCGGTTATTAAAGAACAGGACACATCCATACTAATATTGGGTCCTTAACTATGAAATTGGTGTTTTTTTTCTCTTTTAGTATTTTGTCTGTAACTATTAAGATTCAGAGTATTCCTAAAAAATAATTACCTCGTCTAAAAATAGACTATAATTTTGAGCTCTTTTGATTTGTTTTGATAATTTGTTGTAAGTTTAATTGTGTTAAAATTGGACACGGAGCCAACTCTTTTTAAGTGCCTCCCGAATACATCATTTTATTTGCATTCACTTAAAAACGATAAATAATTTTTATGAAGTGTGATATTACACATATCACTAAAGCTTGTCTAATGATAGATGCCAAATATTATTATCTCTGGATTTGTCGTTGTGAGAAAACTGATAAAATGTAACTCTGTCTGTCTGTTTTTGTTTTCACGTCAAAACTACTGAACCGCATCAATTGAAATTTGGTTCACTGATAGTCTAGTGGCTGAGAAAGGACATAGGCTACTTTTTCTCCCGATATTCCCATGGGAACGGGTACCACGAGGGTGTGACCGTGGTTATCAATATCTGCTCGGCCGAGTATTATGTAGTATATTCCCTCAAAATGTAATTTCATTTCGAATTTCAAAATTTCTCAGCAATGAAAAATAACAATTAATCAGATGACACTGACAAGAAATGTTTTTTTCATTATTTTAATAAATAGAGCTCGGAGGTGTAGTGGTTATGCTTGGGATTTCGATTGAAAAACAAAGTTACCTTCGCCATGGTCAGGCCGTGGATGGGTGACCAAAACATTGTGATCTCGAGCTCCTCCGTGCTTCGGAAGGCACGTTAAGCCGTTGGTCCCGGTCGCTAATGCAACGGTTTCTAACCATCAACTCGCATTAGGCAAGCCCAAACTCCTCATGAGTTGTGCCCAGCCTCAGGTCGTCTTCTACTCGTGGTCCGTTTCAAGCATTCAGTAATATATTTGTATTTGAGTGCAGTCACTGCTTGGTGAAGCGCGGACTATGGCAATGGACTGATTTTGTGATGCTTTTGCCTAGTCTCTGACTAACCCTTAGGGGATAATAGTCGTGATTATGATAATATAATATAATAATAATAACTTTATTCATTACCCAAAGGTGTTTAACAATAATATTATGACAATATTTAAGGTGTTTGTTGTGTGTGTGTGTGTACGTTATATGTACGTATGTATGTAATATTTTTTACAAATTAAGCTTTTGGGGGTTCCCAAAACTTGAGAACCACTGCCGCTTAAGCATTGTACACAGAACAATAAAGTCAATGGAAGCTCTTAGAAACCACAGCACAACAAGATTTGAATACGGTTATCATTCGTTACGGGATTTTTCTCCGAAGCACGGAGGAACGCGATCGATCAAAATGTTTTCCATATCGAAAGCTCGAAAGCCAACGGTACGAGCAGCTAAACCTACGAGCTCCACCAATTAAACCTAAAAAATTTAATCGGGAACGTTCGGGATGAAGCTAGTAATAAGACCAGAAGAACAAAGGTGTATGCCATGAGCCATAGATAAATTAAGGGGTGTTATTTAAACGGTCAGCAAAATATTCGAATTTTAGTCAGCGAAAAAAGACAATTGGTCAGTTAAAATAACTAATTGGTCTGCAACTTATGGGCAGCAGATATTTCTAATTAGTCAGCTAAATAACGAATTGGGCGGCAACTTAAATGTTTTCTCTGCTGCCAAATTGTTTAATATATTATGTTTTGATAACACAAATATTGTTATTATGGGTAATAAAAAATAACCTTAACCTAATATCTATCAGAATACATTTCCTATGAATTGATCCTTGATCCTTCATTGATCCTTTTCCTAGATTTTATAAATTACTCGGTAACATTATACATATATTGCTGCCGTAATAATTATTTTGCAGGCCAAATAATTATCTTGCTGTCCAATGAATTATTCTGCTGGCTAACTAATTATTATGCTGCCCAAATAATTATTATGCTTCCAAAATATTGTTTGCTGACCAAATGATTTTTCGGCTGACCTTTTAGTGGCTGACCAAATAATTAACTGGCTGCCCAATAATTACTTCCCTAAATTAAGAAGTATAGATCGCTATTCACATACATGGGTTTTTAGTTCGTCTAAAACTTATTATTGTTGCTTGTAGCCCTTCGTTCAACTTATTGCGTTAGGTGGCCAAGATATCATTTGGGCAGCAAACAAATATTTTGTCAGCAATTATTTGGGCGGTTAAATAAATATTTGTGCACCAATATATACTGGTCCGTGTTGGTACGGGACACAAAAATAATGAACCAACTGCTTTTCTTGCCTAGCATGTCGTAAAAGGCGACTAAGGGCGTATTGGGTACTGGGTCTGTGGTCGTGTAGGCGATGAGCTAGCCACTTGTTACTACTCCTTCATGATTTTTCATCTGACCAAACCCAATTGTTGTATGGCTAAATGTGGTCTTGAGGAACACAGTGCTCCTTGAATTATTAAGAATTATTAAGAATTTGAATTATTAAGAATTAAGAAAATACCACATTCCCACTTCGAATCCCTATCTGTTTGCATAAAATTTTCAAGCATAATATGAATTGGCATAATGGTATCTACACTAATAGTAGATTATTAACCAAGGGGATAAAGCAGTGTCTTCTGTCGCGGGTGACGATTTAAATCGCGAGCGTAACGAAGGACTCGAGGTTTACTCCCGAGCGTAGCGAGGGTGTTAAAAACTTAAATCACGAGCGAAGCGAGGGATTTAAGACGAGTCCCGGGTGTAGCGAGGGATTTAAGTTCACCCAAGTCTAAGACAGCTTTATCACCGAGGAAAATACTCTACTTTTCGTACCATTTGCGAAAAAAATAACACAATAATAATATGAGATAAGCATTTATTAAAAATTAAAACAATTAAAAGTAAAAGTTAACATTCGAAACATTGGTCCAATTATTAATAGAGAGAGTTACATTTTTGATTGGTACATTTATTGTTGATGCGTTGATTTGAGTATTACTCTGTTCTTGCGACTGAGGAACTTGCGTTTCATTGTAGATGGTATACCGACAATTCACTGCCACTGTCGTTTTCATTTAACATCGTAACGTATTTTTAGAACATTAACTTATTTATAAAAACAAATTAAAATAAACTTAACGTTTATGTATTTGAAGAAAACAAAAACGCGGCAAATTCCTAGACTCATATTTTTTGTCGGAAAAGCAAAGGCATCAAGCTCATACGGCCTCGTCGGTTTTCGTAATTTTATTAATTAATATTAATTATTTTATTTATATGTTGGCGTCTATGGTGTCGATGTACTAGGCAACACTGGTTACCTAGTTACACTTTGTTTATATTTTTCTATGTGTCAGTTGTGCCTTATATCTTTTAATAAATTATATCTACAAACTACACCTCTCTGCTTCCTTTACAAACCACTGCGATACACATTATAAGAGGTTATGGGCCCATCACGAAACCGAAACCTGTGAAATGTTTCAAATGCGGGACACAAGAAACCTCTTATAATGTGTATCGCAGTGGTTTGTAAAGGAAGCAGAGAGGTGTAGTTTGTAGATATAATTTATTAAAAGATATAAGGCACAACTGACACATAGAAAAATATAAACAAAGTGTAACTAGGTAACCAGTGTTGCCTAGTACATCGACACCATAGACACCAACACTTGACAAAAAATATTTGTCCTCAGCCTATATACGTCCCACTGCTGGGCACAGGCCTTCCTCATGGGAGAAACACATGAGGAGTATGGGCCGTAACACCACCACGCTGGCCCTATGCGGGTTAGCTTAACGTGCCTTTGAAGCACGGAGGAGCTCAAGATTACAAAGTATTCGTCACCCATCCACGGCCTGACCATGGCGAAGGTAGCTTTGTTTTCGATCGAATGGCAAAGCGCACTAACCACTACGCCACTGAGCTCCTCACGGCTCCGATCTCCGAAATACATTTGCATCATAAGAAAATATTCCTTTTTTTTTACACATTTTTTAAACTTTTTTTTTGTAAAATTCTCTTGTAGGGAAGGCAAAGGGAACGAAGCCCATACAGCCAAGTCTTCGGTATATATTTCTTCAGTATTTGCATTGAAATGCAAGTGTTATACATTTCAATGCATTCTTGGGAGAGTTTGGCGTCAAACGATCGATGGCAGACACTGTGGTGCTACTTCGACGAGGTGGATTACCACGATAAAGATCTCATCGCTTTTCACACCACTTGCCGATAATTTCAATGATCCTCCACATTGCTCATCATTATTGACACTTATTACACAAAACTACACTGATTTTACGCAACAAGATCAACTCCGAAACAATATTACAATCACTGAAATAAAAAACACGTCCACCATAGTTGAATGCCGCCAAAAACTCTCATTTTTTTATATTTCATGCTTTTAAAATGGGTTTTCCAGCATAATTATGAATTGGCATAATAGGTTCTACACTGAATATACTTACACATGATTGATTGATTACCTTTCATGTGAAACCTCCCTCGGGGATATTTTTACATTACATTTAATCATTGTCACTTTCATCCCCCATATCCTTCAAATGGCTAAACCGATTTTTATGAAACATACTTGTAGCTAAGAACACCCTCGTGTAACGAGGCGCCATATCTATATTAGCGCCTCGTTGCTGTCATTGCGCTCTTCTCTGGCCATTTTTCTCTTGGTTTCCGATTTTAAATTTGCTGTCTGTCTCTTTTTATTTGTTTTGTTCTCGAAGTTCATTCTTACGAGAGTCAGTGCGTAGAGCGGTTGACTCCCTTCTAACAATAATTGTAATATATTTATAAAGTGAATCAATTTTTATAAGCTGAAACAAAGTTACAACAAACCAAATTATCAGTTCCTAATAAATAACAAAGACTATATGTTTCTTTAAGGCACTATTGTAAGTAGCCCTACCCTTTTTATAATATATTTAGTGTTAAATGTGAAACTGTTTCGTGTTCAGTGTAATTTACCTTTTTATATAATTGTTTCAGTTGTGCCTTAATTCTTCATTATAAAATATACGATACATAAGTGACGACCCAACTGCATTTTCATTATCCCCGGCTTCACCCCGTCACACTCGACACCCATCCTTCAAACAAATGCAACAGAATCGGAATCGGTTCATCAGACAGACACACACACACAGACACACACACACATACACACTGCAAACTTATGACACCCCTCGTTTTGCGTTGAGGATAAAAAGTAAAAGAATCGGTGCAAGAAAAACATATTTGTCTATTTAAAATTATACTAATATTAGGTCCTTACCTATGAAATTGGTGTTTTGTATGGAGATTCTGTATTTTCCATACTAACATTTTAATTATCAGTTTTCTTCACAACGACAAATCCAGAGATAATAATATTTGGCATGTATCATTAGACAAGCTTAAGTAATATGTGTAATATCACACTTCATAAAAATTATTTATCGTTTTTAAGTGAATGCAAATAAAATGATGTATTCGGGAGACACTTAAAGAGTTTTCTCCGTGTCCAATTTTAACACAATTAAACTTACAACAAATTATCTGTCTGTCAAAAATTGTCTGTCTTGTTTTCACGTCAAAACTACTGAACCAATTTAACCGAAATTTGGTATCTAGATAGTCTAGAGCTGAGAAAAGACACAGGCTATCTTCTGTCCCGGTACTCCAATGGGAACGGGTGCCATGCGGGTAAATGTTAAAAAATTTAAAGAGAAAAAATTAAGGACAAATTAACGCCACTATGAACTTTGCGTCTAATAATAGAGTAGGAGTAAATTTTCAATTCCACTAATTGAGGCTACTGTTCTAATTTGAAAAAATCAGTGTTGAATAGCCTATTTATTGAGGAAGGCTATAGGCTATACCATCACACTATCTCAAAGTAACTATTATACGCGGACGATGTCACGGGCAAAAGCTATAGGATATAACAATACTTAAAATACATAAAAGACGACTACAGTAGGCAGGGTTTTATTTAAGAAAGACTACAACTTTAATAGGTCTTCGTTTTTCGGGCACTTATTTGTGTACAATAAGTGGTTTAAATTAATACATATCAACAAAAAGCTGTTCCACATGGTTCTATTACGATATTATACTCTATCCCCAAAAGAAAATACCCAAATTCGCAAAGCAAAAAATTTTTACCCTTGTACGTGGCATGAATACTCTTCTGGATGTAGGTTATATTCAAGCGATATTGAGTCTTATATGTAAGGAGGTAAGGCCAACGTCTTCATCTTAAACTTGACCCATTTTCTCGAAGCCAAGGCCTCGGGTTAGTTCTTACGACACTTCTAGGCGCCTCTATAGAGCCTTGGAAATAATTAATTACTCGGATTATTAAAGATTGGGATGAAATATAGAGCTTTTATACTGAATACAATTAACTGTGAAAAGACGTGTCTCGCTCCGTGTCGCTGTGTTAGGAACTTTTGCTTTCGATATTAAAAACAAAGCTCCCTTCGCCATGGTCAGGCCTTGGATGGGTGACCGAACTCCGTGCTTCGGAAAGCACGTTAAGGCGTTGGTCCCGGTCGCTATTGCAACCATTTCTACCCACCAACCCGCATCGGGTCAGCGTGGTGGTGTTACGGCCCATACTCCTCATGTGTTTCGCAATGAGGGAGGCCTGTGCCCAGCAGTGGGACTTATATAGGCTGAGGACGAACATATTCTATAATCTATATGTTTCTACTTAAAAATGGTTCTCAGAAAGAATGTAGTTAGTTACGCAACGATCTTTATATTCCAACGATTCCAACGATTTGTTAACATGATTTAATTATTAGGTCCATTATTAGATTTTGGGGATGTCTGCATTTTACATACTAACATTTTATCAGTTTTCTTCACAACGACAAATCCAGAGATAATAATATTTGGCATGTATCATTAGACAAGCTTTAGCAATATGTGTGTGAACACGCTTGATAAAAATTATTCATCGTTTTTATGTTAATGCAAATCAAATGATGTATTCGGGAGGCAGTTAAAAATAATTGTCTTTGTGTCTAATTTTAACACAATTAAACTTACAAAAAATTATCAAATTAAATAATACGAGCTCAAATATATGGTCTATTTTTAGAAGAGGCAATTATTTTATAAGAATGTTCTGAAACTTAATGGTTACGGTCAAATTGCTAAGACAGAATAAAAACACCAATTTCATAGGTAAGGACCCAATATTTTATATATGTTAAGTAACTGGCTTTTGCCCGCGACTTCGTCCGGGTAGAATAGTTAGTTCGAGATAGTGTGATGATATTTAGCCTATAGCCTACCTCAATAAATAGGCTATTCAACACTGACACATTTTTTCAAATTGGAACAGTAGCCTCAATTGGTGCAATTGAAACGAGGAATGGCAGACTTCTATGGAGTTCTGGACCTAAACATTACTAACGCATTCATGATTGAAAATTATTAATACTTATACATCTAACATCTACATCTGTGTTAATCTATTAAAAATATTGATCCGTCATCTAGTACCCGTAACACAAGCAGCATTATTTGCTTAAAATGGGGCTAGTTGATAGGTGTGAATGTCTGAAGATATTTATTTTATTTTATTTATCTAAACAAGCCTAACAAAAAAGTATACATAACTTACCTTCTCAAAGTTGGGGTTAAATAGATATAAGAATAATCATTTCAAAATTGACGTTAGATTACAGTAACCTTTATTTTATCTAATTAACGCCGTATGGAAAGGATTGCGTATTCAAAACTAGCTTGTTCCGTTTCATCTGATAAGCGATGTCGACTTAATCGATCAACCCGTAAACTACACTTTACAAATCTTAAGACTCATTTTGTCGAAATCCAATCGCGTTCAAAATCGTAATGCCGAGGAATAAATGCCGAGATCTACGAAAATCTCAACTAAAATGCGTGAATCGTCAGTCCGGGAAACACGCTAAGTCGTCAAATTGTGACAGAGTTAGCCCGGAGATAAATAAATATGCACTGGGTCCTCACTTATAGGTGTATATCTTATATATCAAAAACTAAGGCACTCTGGAACAAAGTTATTTTAAAAGGAAAATAACAATACACGAACATAAAATTACTTACAATAGTGCCTTCGGTTAGGTTATTTTGGTACTTTTTCACAAATTGCTTTCATATTATCTGGGCATAAAACCATTATAATATATAATCTTCAAAATATATTAGGTCCTTACCTATGAAATTGGTGTTTTGTATGGAGATTTTGGGGAATTCTGCATTATTCATACTAAATTTTTTTCAGTTTTCTTCACAACGACAAATCCAAAGATAATATATTGGGCATGTGTCATTAGACAAGCTTTAGTAATATGTGTAATATCACACTTCATAAAAATTATTTATCGTTTTTAAGTGAATGCAAATAAAATAATGTATTCGGAGGCACTTAAAAAGAGTTGTCTCCATGTCCAATTTTAACACAATTAAACTTACAACAAATTATCAAAACAAATCAAAAGAGCTCAAAAATATAGTCTATTTTTAGACGAGGTAATTATTTTTTACGAATACTCTGAATCTTAATAGTTACAGACAAAATACTAAAAGAGAAAAAAAACACCAATTTCATAGGTAAGGACCCAATATTATAATCAAAATAATTCATGATAAACATTATATATTGTATTATTATTACAGATTATTACACATTATTACAGTATTATAATATTACATTATATATTGTAATTTGGATCGAACTTTGGAGACCAAAACAACCCGGAGACAGCACAGACAGACAGCGAATCAGAAACAGAAACAAAGAGAAAATGGCCAGGAACGAGCGCTGCAACAGTAAAGAGTCGCTAATATAGGTAAAGCGCCTCGTTACAAAATAAATCAATAATAAAACACCAAGAAATCTATTCGAATACAAGAAAAAGTTCGAATTTACCGATGTATTATTTGACATATAGACTCAAGACTCGCATAGTTTGGCGCTGGAACGTTCCATTATTGGCATTTGGCATAAAAAATAAATGACAACTTTTAGACAACTTTTCAGTATTATTCAAAATTGACCATTTGTATACTCATTACTCTAAGGCCTGTATTACGGAACTTAACTCAAGCGTAGATCTCAGCTAGGGCACTGTTAGAGTGGGATGGCGCTATTGATCCCACACAGCACCATCCCTTTTTAACTGCGCTCAAGCAGAGATCTACGCTTGAGTTTGGTTCTGTAATACGGGCCTATGTAAATAAATTGGAAAACAGGAAAACCGAGCAACACAGCAAAAAAATAATACATCTATAATCAATAAGACGCTTGTGTGTATATTGGAACGTATTTATAATACACGTAAATTTTATCAGGTTGTAGAACATATTGATGTATAGGGAGGATGGAACCCATGCAGAGTTTCTTGCCTGTATCTTCTCTAGACAAGGCCTCCCGGTAGTGAACAGGCCGAAAAAAAAGTAGTGGTATTGTCAATTTTAGGATAATTGTAATTTATTTTGTTTTGACTTGTCAAAAGTGTATTTGATGATACCAATTTAATATATACAGACTATACAGATAATTTACTTATTTGGATTTCGTCGAGAATGTTGTACTCTATGATGGATGCCAAACTCTCATACAATAACATGAGGCAATGTTCCGTCTCGATCAGTAGGTGTTCCCTTTCATTCTATCACTATTTATGAATGAAGGCTATCCGTGGGATATCCTCTTCCTCTCTTTCTATCCATAGTTTCTGTCTCAACTGTCATATTTACGCCATTTTGACGCCTAGACTGAAAATTGTTACAAATTTTTGTAATTCAATATTTTGAATAAAAAATTATAAAACTGGTCATGACGTGCATTGTTTTGTTGTGTAAGTGAGTGGTATCCTGGATGTACCTTATCATTTCATAGGTAAGTCAAAAATCACATATTAAATGAGAGTATTTGTTTGAGAAATGTGTGTGTATTTTTGTGTGACGTCATTAGTAGTAATAGAAAGCTTTACTACGACATGTTAAACTCATTCATTTAAGTGATAGAATGAGATGGAACACCTACTGATCGAGACAAAACATAGCCTCATGCTATTGTATGGGAGTTTGGCATTCATCAGAAAGTACAAAATTCTTGGTTTTCTTACGTCATGTATTATGTCTATGGGGTTTCGCATCCACGTTTTGTTATTAATCATTTTGTCACGGAGCAATTGTATTCACGAATCAGTTTGTGTAGAAGACATAGTTCTCATCGAGACTAACGAAAAGAGAGAATGGCCTTTAGCGATTGTTGTAGAGTTGTTTGCCGGTAGAGATGGTGTGCAGCGGACAGCAAGGATCAGAACTTCTACGGGAGAAAAAATACGACCCGTCCAACGGCTCTACAAGTTGGTGGTACAAAGCAAAACTCTGCCATTTACTCAACCTTCTCTCTTCCCTTAGGCCCCAGCAGTTGACAAATCTGGTTCAAGTTGTCAGCCGACGGCCCCTACAGTTGACACATCTAGTGAAACTTGTCATCCGACATATGTAAGTAGAAGTGGGTGGAAAGTTACTTTACCGAGTAGATTTTTACTGTATTAGTTATGCGTTTCGTTTTGTCTGACTGTGTTATCTCATAGGCTTCTGTTGTTATGTATGTAATTATTAAGAATACTAGCTTGTTTTATTGTTTTCTTAAGCTTGGGAGGATGTTACGGAGCAACAAAACTCCTTTAAAGTTATTATTTCTTTTTTATATGGAATTTGTCAATTTTTGATTTGACAATTAAAAACAAATGCTGGACATATTGGCATAAAATTAAATGGTCGTTTTATTCTTTTCCCTATAAATATAAACAGTTTTCCCAGTTTTCCTGCTGTTAAACATTTAGATATTTTTAAAAATATTGTAATTTTGGTTTTTATAAATGACAAGTTTATCATAATAAATGTCTGTCAATCTACGGTAGGTCTTCAAAAATTTTGAGTCGATTTTCGCCAATCTTCTTTACTCCTACTCTATTATTAGAAGCATAGTGAAGAAGTTCATAGTGGCGTAAATCATTTTTCTGGAGGCGTTATTTAAATTTTTAACATTCACTCGCATGGCACCCGTTCCCATGGGAATATCGGGATAAAAGGTAGCCTATGTCCTTTCTCAGGTTCTAGACTATCTGTGTGTACCAAATTTCGGTTAAATTGGTTCAGTATTTTTGACTTGAAAGCTAGGCAGACAGAGTTTCTTTTGCGTTTATATTAGTATGGATTACTTCTGACATAAATTCAGAACGGCACTGTTCATTCAGTCAGCTCCTAGATAAGTTATCTTGTGAAATGCCGCTTTAAATTGATTCACTCACATGAAAATGGTTGGATCACGAAATAACTTTACACAACAACAAGTTTATTCAAACAAACTATGGAAAAATGGTTCGTAACATACAACTACATAGAATACATTTACATTCATAACGCAAGTATTACGATGTGTACTGAAACAAAACGTGTCAACTTTTCAAAGTGCACTGTGACGTCACAGCCGTAATAGGCTAGTTGCTCAGAGTAAACAGAACTGGAGTAGCCTTTGTCTAACATTCCCCTCTGCCAAATGCACAAGCATCGGATGCTTGCACGTTTAATAAAACTAGTTGAGCCGCCATTTTGACAGCCATAACATTGTAAACGTTGCGGCGAACAGAGCTCCCGCAAAAATGCCTGCCTGTGCTGTTTTTTGTTGTAAAAATAAATAGAAAACATCGAGTATGCTAAAAGTTGGTGTCACCTTTTATTTGTAATTAAAATTTTTACGATTCCATGATTATTTACTTCACTATTTCATGTTTTAGAATTCTACGATTTCAAATTTCGAACGCTAGTCTCGTGGGGAGTGCGGCTGTGACGTTGTCAAAACGCACACCCCACGTGACTATTTTAAGCGTGTGTGTGCGTAAAATTTAAATTTGTGTGTCGAATTATGCATGTGTGCATTTGTAAAAATGGCTGGCTTTGAGTGTAGTGGTAATCTCACCCCCCGCAAGAAATGGCAGAAAAAAATGTTTGAGAAATTGACTAATGGCTACTCCAGTTCTGTTTACTCTGAGGCTAGTTGATCTCTTTTTGTATTGGGCCCCAAATGATTCATTACTCACAGCCATCACCATAAAAAATAATACAATATTTTTCTGAAGCCAACTTTCTGAAACAATAAATTTCAAATTATAAATTACCTTATTGCTTATGTCAAAAACGCCTTCGGTCCTGATGGTCTATGAATTATCTGTGCCGTAGCGTCACGATTATTGTAAGCAATTCAATACGCATGCGTGACAGCCGACAGTTATGCTTGATTGGTTGTGACTGGCGTTTGACGGATTTTGACCATGCGTAGTAATTGTTTACATTAAGCGTTACTCAACTAATTTCACGAAAATGGTGGATAGCGTTTTTGGCAGATTCGTCATCGTCATCAGCTTATATACGTCCCACTGCTGGGACAGGCTTTCCTCATGGAGAAACACATGAGGAGTATGGACCGTAACACCACCACGCTGGCCCAATGCGAGTTGGTGGGTCGAAGAGGTCCCAAATGTGACCGGGACCAACGGCTTAACGTGCCTTCCGAAGCACGGAGCAGCTCGAGATCACAAAGTCTTGGTCACCCTTCATCTTGGACAATGGCGAAGGTAGCTTTGTTTTCGATCGAAGCCAAAGCGCACTGACCACTACGCCACCGAGCTTTTGGCAGATGAAAAAAAAGTAAAAATAAAACATATTTAAATCGAATTTCTACAGCAATCCCTTATTTATATTGATCGAACTTGGTATATTTCGGACCCTAGTACTGAATACTATGTGAATTCACGCCTGCAATCCCCGAAGGGGTAGGCAGAGTTCAAGGAGCACTGTGTTCCTTAAGACCACATTTAGCCATACAACAATTGGGTTTGGTCAGATGATACATCGTGAAAGAGTAGTAACAAGTGGCTAGCTCATCGCCTACACGATCACAGACCCAGTACCCTATACGCCCTTAGTCGCCTTTTACGACATGCTAGGCAAGACAAGCAGTTGGTACATTCTTCATCATATCATCATTCACACAATCCATCCATCCTTTCTTCGGTCTTCCTCTCCCCACACGCCCATTCACTTTCAAATCCATAACATTCCTGGTGACATGATCATTCTCACTGCTCATTACATGTCCATACCAAGAACGTCGTAAATGTAGAGGTATATTCGTGGTGGCGGGTCTTATTCGGTTCACATCCGAACTCATGACCGACTGACATTGACCTGATATCTCGAACCCACTGAGAGCTTACTTATTACATTTGTTTTTGGCCGCATGCCAGAACATAGTAATGATTCGTCCATCGTGTGCATGCTCCCTAAAAGGTTTTTACCGAATGGTACTTGATTTATTGGCTTTTGACGACCCTGTTGGTTAAATAATAGCTTTTATTTTATTTAACTATTTATTGTGCACAAATGAAAGATTGAGAATATACAACAATGTCGTATGGCTTGTTGCTATGGGGGTCAGCCTCAGAGTAAACAGAACTGGAGTAGCCATTAGTCAATTTCTCAAACATTTTTTTCTGCCATTTCTTGCGGGGGGTGAAGTTACCACTACACTCAAAGCCAGCCGTTTTTACAAATGCACACATGCATAATTCGACACACAAATTTAAATTTCACGCACACACACGCTTAAAATAGTCACGTGGGGTGTGCGTTTTGACAACGTCACAGCCGCACTTCCCACGAGACTAGCGTTCAAAATTTGAAATCGTAGAATTCTAAAACATAAAGAAATGAAGTAAATAATCATGAAATCTTAAAAATTATAATTACCAATAAAAGGTGACACCATCTTTTAGCATACTCGATGTTTTCTATTTATTTTTACAACAAAAAACAGCACAGGCAGGCATTTTTGCGGGAGCTCTGTTCGCCGCAACGTTTACAATGTTATGGCTGTCAAAATGGCGGCTCAACTAGTTTTATTAAACGTGCAAGCATCCGATGCTTGTGCATTTGGCAGAGGGGAATGTTAGACAAAGGCTACTCCAGTTCTGTTTACTCTGAGGGGTCAGCAGCTGATATTGAGAACATTTTTATTTTACAAAAACGAGCAGTACTAGCTATTTACAAACTTAAGCCACGAGACTCACTCAGAGAGTTATTCAAGGAAATAGACATATTAACTGTTGCCTCCCAATACATCTATGAAAATATTATATACGTTTATAAACATAACCACACATTTAAGAAAAATAATGAATGCCATAATTTAAATACTAGAAACAAAAATAAACTTGCTGTGTCTGTCTTCGGGCTGCGTAAAACAAATCGCTCATTTATGGGGAAATGTATACAATTTTATAATAAAATCCCACCAAATATAACACAACTGCCTTTTCATAAATTTAAGCCTTATATTAAAAAAACTTTAATGAAAAAAAGGCTATTATAAAATCCAAGATTATCTAGAGGATAAAATAGTGTGGAAATAGTTATTTGCTATCGTTTGTCATCATAGAGACATATTATTTTGATGGATTCATGGAAATTATGACAATAATTATATGATTGGCTATTTAAAAAAGTGGCTCATGAGTTTCTTGCCGGGTTCTTCTCATGAAAAGCCTTACTCTCGGAATCCGGCCGCTTGTATCAATTACATCCACAGTCAATGCTCTGTGGTTGTACTTGCAGCAAGCGCTCGCGGTAATTAACCTTAATTTAGAAATATACTTTTTATTTAAAAACATTTTTTTTTTTCAATTTATAAACTGTAAAATATTGACGTTTTTAAGTGCCAGGTCTGGCCTATGAAATTAAGTTATTTTTGTTTTGTTTTGTTTTTTACAACACATAAAATAAAAAAAGAGTACAAAAAGTAGGGCTTATTTCTAATAGATATATTAGGTACTTACCCATGAAATTGGTGTTTTGTATGGAGATTTTGGGGAACTCTGCATTTTCCATACTAAATTTTTTTCAGTTTTCTTCACAACGACAAATCCAAAGATAATAATATTTGGCATCTATCATTAGACAAGCTTAATTAATATGTGTAATATCACACTTCATATAAATTATTTATCGTTTTTAAGTGAATGCAAATAAAATGATGTATTCGGGAGGCACTTAAAAAAGTTGTCTCCGTGTCCAATTTTAACACAATTAAACTTACAACAAATTATCAAAACAAATCAAAAGAGCTCAAAAATATAGTCTATTTTTAGACGAGGTAATTATTTTTTAGGAATACTCTGAATCTTAATAGTTACAGACAAGATACTAAGAGAGAAAAAAAACACCAATTTCATAGGTAAGGACCCAATATGTTCCAACCCACCTGCTATGGGAGAAATGCTGAGAAGTAGACAAAATAATATATACGTATAACAATTTGAGTACATATTAAATTACATAAACAAAGGATTCGGATGTGAAAATACGGTAATTGGGAACGTCAAGTGAGAATCAGTGGAGCAAATAAATAGTAAAGTAAAAGTAATGGTAAATTGAGATAGTGTTATTTTTATAATAATAGTGGAAGTGAGATGTCACTATACGAAGCTTATTACGTGTGGTTCATAGCTAAGCTGGCCACCACCGTCGGACACGCGCGCGCTTAGTTATTACGAGTAATATTTACGTGCAAATAGTATAGTCATCGTAGTATTTCATGTAAACCAAATTGCAGAATAAATGATTTCATTTCATCTCATCTCAACTCGTCTCGTCTCGTCTCGTCTCATCTCGTCTCGTCTCGTCTCGTCTCATCTCATTTCAATGTATGGAAAATTTGCCGGCACTGTTCACCAGCTCTGGCAGCCAGCTTATTCAAAATTCAAAACCGTTTATTCAATTTAGATGCGTCTTATTATAAGCAATTATGAAAGGCGAAAATTTTTTACGAAATTTCATGAAAGCGATAAAATACGCCACCGTTCACAAAACTACCAGGAGCCTTGTTCTGAGAAGAACGGGCAAGAAACTCAGCAAGATTCTATCTTCCCTGTACATTAACATTGTTGTTTTTTTTAATGTCATAAACTTCAACGTCATTGAAGTTTTAGAAGTAAAAAATTAATAAATATCTAAGCTATATATTCTGCAGCTTATCACATTTTCCATTACAAATAGAGTTAGCCTAAAATATTACTTTAAGAAATTTAATTAAGGTTCCGTTGATTAATTGCATATAATCGGAAAAGTAGTATATATTAGGTCCTTACTTATGAAATTGGTGTTTTGTATGGAGATTTTGGGGATGTCTGCATTTTACATACTAACATTTTATCAGTTTTCTCCACAACGACAAATCCAGAGATAATAATATTTGGCATGTATCATTAGACAAGCTTTAGCAATATGTGTGTGAACACCCTTGATAAAAATTATTCATCGTTTTTATGTTAATGCAAATCAAATGATGTATTCGGGAGGCAGTTAAAAATAATTGTCTTTGTGTCTAATTTTAACACAATTAAACTTACAAAAAATTATCAAATTAAATAATACGAGCTCAAATATATGGTCTATTTTTAGAAGAGGCAATTATTTTGTAAGAATGTTCTGAAACTTAATAGTTACGGAGAAATTGCTAAGACAGAATAAAAACACCAATTTCATAGGTAAGGACCCAACACAAAGCCAAGTCATATCTTCACCAGTCGTACCACACACAAAGAAAATTTCATTGGTAACGCTATTTCTACAAATCAGACAAACATGAGTTTGACCAGACACCACGAGATTGGGTTAAACTTATATTGTGTCCCGGACCAACACGGGATGTTTTTGATATGGAAAACAACGCTACCTTTGCCATGGTCAAGCAGTAGATGGGTGACTAAAACTTTGTGATCTCGAATCTCGAACTCCTATTCCGGGGTGGTGTTACGGCCCATACTCCTCGTGTGTTTCTCCATGAGGAAGGCCTGTGCCTGGAGTAGGAAGTATGTAGGTTTGTGACGACGAAATTAATCCCGAATTTATTTTTATAACATCATTACATTTTTAAATATACCGTTGGGTACATGCAAGGATCTATCCCGCATTCCTCGCATCCGTCCCAATTTGATCCCTTGCTAATAAAACAAAATGTGTCAGCATTTTAAAAGGAATTTGCGGGTGACATTTTTAAACAACGTGTTTATTCTGATATCCCATAACTCTATGGTATTCATGAGACATTATTGTATGTTTATACAACATAGGTATGTAAGCCGGCATACGATGACCTGGAGGAAAAAAAGAAGAAGAAAGTGGTTTTTAGTCATTTGCATAACTAAAAAAAACATTTTATTAGGTTACGGTTCAAATTTTCTAAATTTAATCGAAATCCCGAAAGTCTAAAAAACAACTTCAAAATCAATGTTCAATGTCCCCAAAATCAAAATACCTAAAGGACGAAATCCCTAAAAATCAAAATAAAAAGTTAAAGGATAAAAGTTTTCTATGTGAAGGTGGTCCGACTGATGTCCGCAAGAGATGTCACACACAAATCTGACTATAATAGTATACATATACATATAATCACGACTATTATCCTCCAAGGGTTAAGGTATAAGGTATAAGGTTAAACGGGCCATTTCCGCAACTCGACGTCTAAGCGCCTTTTTTGCGTGTGTGGGAATGATGCTCCTATTCTCGCCAACCCAGCTCATCCAGGTACTTCAGCAGGTTCTTCAACTTACCGAAAACCTCCGGTAGTGAGCTCGGCTGTCCGAGATGTCTTACCCGGTAGTCCGCCACACCTGGACACTCCATGATCACGTGTGCAGCCGTTTCTTCCGCCTCCATGCACGCCCTGCACATGGGGCTGTCGGTTATACCTAGGTTGAAAAGGTGTTTGTTAAAAGGTCCGTGGCCTGTTATGGCCGCGGTTACCTGACGGAGTTGCATCCTGTTTAGTTTCAGGATGTTCTTTGATAGACGTGTGTCAACTTCTTCCTCCAAGGGTTAATCAGATACTAGACAAAAGTATCGCAAAAGCAGTCCATTGTCATAGTCCGCGTTTAACCAAGCAGTGACTGCACTCAGCGTGGCAGGTGGTGAGCCCGTCGCCGCTATAAGCTATACTGGATGTTGTGCAGATCTAAGTCCATTAGTCGCCTTTTACGACACCCAAGAGAAGAGATGGGTTGGTAGTATTCTTTTAATGGGCCGCTACCACACGGGTATTTTTACATTTTGACAGTGTCTATTTATTTCGACATTCTGAGTATCACTATAATAGTATTATTGCTGATTAGAACTTATAGTCGTAAACAAGCAAAGCATTACTTTACTAAGAAAATTTTTAACTCATACTGACTTAATTCTGTTGCATAAAATTGTTAATGGATGCTTGGGAGAGGCAGTTTTGAATAGGGTTTATATTAGGGTTCTAAATCGTTCTGTCCGTAAACCTCGACTCTTCGAGGTGCCTGTATCAGGTAAAAACGTGTCCCGTACATATTTCACTTCTCCCACCAAAGTTTCAAAAGTAGACTTAGAACTTATTTGTCATAAGACGATAAGAGATTGCGATTCGAATGCCTTTCCACGCCTCTTTTGAAGGAACCCATGCTGTAGGAAGGAGGGAACACGTGCGCTAGGATTTAACCTATAAACAAATAAAAAAGGGCCCAAACAAAACACAACACTCAAAACAACAACAATAGTTATTTTTTTAATTGCACAACTACAACCTAAAATGTTATGTTACGGCTAGCCTATTATGTCACGTATGTTGTGTTCAAATCGCCTCAGTATAACAACTTTTGTTTTATCTCGTCACGCATGAGATAGCCCGATCGATCGTCACTGAAGTTATTTACAGTGTCTACCTACTGTGCCGAGTTACACAGCTGAACGAGCCTTCACTGTGGGGTGTAGTTCTACTTAAATATGCTGTGGTACCCTCTCTCGCCAGTCGATCGCGGGTGGCCAAGGAAAGAGGACGTGTCTCTTCCCTCGTGAGTGCGCGCGGCAACTGTGTTTCTGATTTTAGAAAATTTTAAGTGCATTTGAACGTAGCGAGTGTGGTAAGTTAAATTATGTTTTCATTAAAAATTTACACTATTAAACGCTCATTCGACAACTAGAGGGATAATGGTAAAGAAACATGTTTTTTTATGTCCATTAACAATAATAGATTACATAACTAGATAATATTATTATTTCGTAAGATATATTTAGTAAACTTAATTGTTGTATCGGACAATCTCTCTGTTCGCAGTCTATTCTCATAAATAACGAATGCTCTGTGGTGCATGTGATTAATCACAATACTATAAGTCTTAGGTTCGAGGGTATTTAGCAAAATGTGTGAACACATAATAATGAATGAAAATTGTAGGTGTTTATAAAAAACCTATTATATTTTCTTCTCATTGTAATAATATTTACGTTTTCGCGTCTATTTGAGGTCATAGGCAGATAAAGCGAGACATTTGAATAAAATAATCGAATGATCATTTTAGAAAGATCGGTTTTTTACACGTAAATTAAAAATATGCATATTTTCAATTTTAAAATAATCTAATCGCAATCGCTGAATACGATCGTTGAGTTTTATTGCTATTTTTATGAATTAATAAAACAGAAACCCACAAAATTTTACGTGAAACCAGAATACTTGAAATCTTTCTATGTATAAATAAATAACTTCAAACATTCACACCTATCAACTAGCCCCATTTTAAGCAACGAATGCTGCTTGTGTTACGGACGGCTGCACTAGATGACGGAAAAATATATTTAATAGATAAATACGTAGAAATATCCAGAATATATAAATATAAGAACATAAATGTATAATTTATATTTGTATCTAACTTTAACACCAAAACGCCCTGATGAATTAAACCTTAAATTCTTTTTTTTTGCGAATAATCAAATTTTATCTTAATTTTTCATCAGTCAACTTTAGCCAATGATTTAATTTACAGCTGGCCCATACGTCATGGACATGGGAAAGAAGTGGTATATTATTATACTTTCTAGTGATTATCTGATGCAAATGGCTCTATCTGCCCATTTTGATTGGTTTATGACTAAAAGACCACCCTGTATAATTAAAAAATAATTGACATTAACAGTACCGAAAAACGTGTATAAATTGTAGTTTATGTAACGGTCACATAATATAGGCTAATCAAACACGAGCGTGGTTTTAAAAAACGAGCCTTTGCGAGTTTTTTAATACCGAGTTATGTGCAGTTACATACACTATTTTATCTACACTCATTAGTCAACGAACTAAAACAATTTTTTTTTATTGTTGGCTGTCTGAAAAAACATTAGCCATATTTTGTGCATTTTAAGAAAAATAAGTGTTGCATAATGAGTCCAACCTGTTGCATAATGGTCATTATGTTACAGTTTCCATTTTCAATTTTCGTTTTTATCATCTGTGTTAAAAAGTACGTCAATATGAATTCGAGTCCGAGTTCATAATTCGAACATTATAATATGAGTGTAGATAAATAAAATTAATAGACCAAGAAAACTACTCAATACTCAATCATTTATTGCATTTCATAGTGTGTACAAGGTCTTACAAAATATAATTTGGATCACCATGAACCCTGTCGGGCACAAAAACAATGAAGAGGCTATGAACTACAGCTGAAATAGCAGACTTGCAATTGTTTTATATTTCCTATTTAATTTTTATATAAATCTTTCGCTGCAATGTGAGAGAAAATATGAAATGCTATTAAAAAAGTATCCATTCACACTATAATAAGTGTTAAACCGGTATGTCGTATGATTACAAATGTGGTTTCATTTTTATTAAAACTAGACAAAAATGGCAAAAAAAAGGTAAATTTATATGTCAATGTTTCAAATAGATATGTATTTTTTTACGCTTTTTTCCTGTGGGGTAGACAGAGTATAAGATCTCCATTTCGTTCAATTTGACACACATCTGATATTTCTTTAGAAGTCAGACAACTGGGGACAGAACCCGTGGAAGGAAAAGCATTTCTGTTTTTTAAAACGTAAATTTTTAATTAGTTATCCATAAAAAATATTTAGTTTTTTGGTATCCCCGACAATTTTCATAACCCAGTGGTACATTTTACTTTGTTTAATGTTCATGACCACGGGTACAGAGTCCTTCAGTCGTATACATTGTGTGTAGTCTAGTCTTTAGTAGTATTAAGTCTTGATTTGCATTGAAATATAAGTGTAATACATTTCAATGCATCCTGGCAGAGTTTGGCGACAAATGGTCGATGGTAGACTCTGTGGTGCTACTTTGATGAGGTGGATTACCACGATAAAAAACTCATCACTTTTTACACCTTTTGTCGCTTATTCAATGATCCTCCGCATCGCACATCATCACAAACACTTATTACACAAAACTACACTGATTTTACGAAACATAATCCACTCCGAAACAATTACAATCATCGAAATAAAAATCACGACTAAACAGTCAAATGCCGCCAAAAACTGTCCGTCGTATTTGTCTCCGCCAGTGTTTCGGCAGCTGCATAGGCGATATAAAAATAATACCGTACCATGAGCTGAAATGTAAGAATAAAACAATTTTGGCAGATAACTGACATAACATTAATAGAGCAATAAAAGTTGCTGCGAAAAAATATAGAGATGTTTGTTGAGTTTCATTGGTATTTTTATTGATATTTTAAAATAGCACGTTTTTGAATCGTGTGGTAGCGGCGGCTCCGTAATTTTAAGCATAACGTTTATTATCATAATATGAAAATCCATAATTTTGAAAGGCATAATCATCAAAACGCATAAAATCGCGACGCATAATTTTGAGAGTCATAATATTGTATAGGCTAAAATTGTTTGTCATAAGTATTAAAAGGCATAAATTTGAAACGCACAACTTATGAAAAGCATAATGATCACAACGCATAATATTTTTCTCTGTCTCAAATTGTTTACTAAATAAATTTCGATTTCACGAATATAGTTTTTAAAGGTCATAAAAAAAATAACCTTAACCTAATATTTATCAGAACACATTTCCTTGGGATTGGTTCTTTCGAATCTGGGTGATTATTCGATTCATTTTAGGACTACCTAATGTTGTGCTAAATGAAATTAGGAATTTCTATAGTTATGCTTTATAATAATATGCCTTTAGAGAGTTATGCCACTTAAATGTTATGAGTAAGAAGGAATATGTGACATGAGAGTTTGATGATTATGCCATTCGATGTATGACAAACGATGTTATGACAATCGACGTTATGCAAAAACATTCGCTCCCGGTAGCGGCTCATAAAAGAATCTCTTCCCTTAAGTGCCGTAAAAGGCGCCTAATGGACTAAGAACTACACAAATATCTACGGGCTAATTCTACGCGATTATAATTCTATGCGACGGGCTCACCACCTGTCACGCTGAGTGTAGTCAATGGACTACTTTTTCGGTGCTTTTGCCTAGTCTCTGACTAACCCTTAGGGGATAATAGTCGTGATTATATGCAAGGACATTTCGTTTTTAGTTCAAACAGTCAAAAAGGACATATATGCCGACATGAAGGCAATGGCTTTTAGCTAATTAATTAAAGTTTTTTATTGGACTTCCTAGATGGATGTAATGATTAGGATATAAAGTAAGCCTGTTTATACTTAGCGATAATTAAGAATGCCGGAAAAACAAAATAAATAAATATCTTTACACATTCACACCTATCAACTAGCCCCATTTTAAGCAACTAATGCTGCTTGTGATACGGACACTAGATGACGGATAAATATATTATAGATAGATAAATATATGTAAATATTCAGAATATATACAATACATATATAAACATCCAAGACTGGTGAACAAATGCCTGTATTCATCACACAAACATCTGCCACCATCGGAGATCGAACCCAGAACCTTTCGAGATGGCGACGCCTTGAGACCGGCGTATAGACCACTTGACCACTGAGGTCGTCAACTACACAGGTGAATTTTTCTGGAACTTTAAGGAAAATCGAAAACTCTATATACGGCCCACTGCAGGGCACAGGCATTCCCCTTGAGAAGTATGGGCCGTAACACCACCACTGTGGCCCGATGCGGGTTGGTGGGCGGAAACGGTTTTAATAGCGACCGGGACCAACGGCTTAACGTGCCTTCCGAAGCACGGAGGAGATCAAGATCAAAAAAATATGGTCACCCATCCAAGGCCTGACCATGGCGAAGGCTGCTTTGTTGTCGATATCAAAAGCCAAAACGAACTAGCCACTACGCCACCGAGCTTCTAAACACAATGAATATATTTCTAATACAATATTTCTATACTACGAAAGTAGCAATCACTGACTACGGCGTAGCACGTAACGCAATGTTGAAGCTACGAGCCTCGTAACTTCCATTGAAGGTATTTTGAGAAGCTATTCAATTAATAATTGTCATGTTGATCGTACCACCGCAATTATTGATTGGTGTGGTGGTTTCAATAATTTAGTTAAGACTGCCATATTATTATTTAGTTGTGCAACTATCGAATTGCGGCTAAATTTGTCATTGTAATTTGATTTTAAATCATTTGTAATACGGTTTAAGAGCGTTTACGTCTGTTGTTTGATGTCTTGGTAACAGTTAAATTCATTTACAGCGTGCTTAATAGATTTCAAATATTAATAGAAAATGTAGCTTTTGCCCGCGACTTCGTGTCTCGTAGAAAATATATGTACTTTAGTTACTTTACTTTAGTTACTTTGAGATAGTGTGATGGTATGTAGCCTATAGCCTTCCTTAATAAATAGGCTATTGAACGCTGACATATTTTTTCAAATCGGAACAGTAGCCTCAATTGGTGGAATTGGAAATTTACTCCTACTCTGTTATTAGTCAGTCCTCAGCCTATAAAGGTGGCGAAGTAGTTAGTACGCTTTGGCTTTCGATCGAAAATAAAGCTACCTTTGCCATGGTCAGGCCGTGGATGGGTGACCACAACTTCTGATCGCGAGCTCCTCCGTGCTCCGAAAGGTACGTTAAGCCATTGGTCCCGGTCGCTATTACGACCTACCCATCAACGCGCATTGGGCCAGATACTCTTCATGTGTTTCTCCAGGAAAATGTTTGTGTGATGAGTGAAAAATACAAAAAAAATGTCCATTTGAACGAAACTGTTATATTGGGTCCTCACCTATGGAAATGGTGTTTTTTTTCTATCTTAGAATTTTGTCTGTAGTATTCCTAAAAAATAATTACCTCGTCTAAAAATAGACTATATTTTTGAGCTCTTTTGATTTGTTTTGATAATTTGTTGTAAGTTTAATTGTGTTAAAATTGGACACGGAGACAACTCTTTTTAAGTGCCTCTCGAATACATCATTTTATTTGCATTCACTTAAAAACGATAAATAATTTTTATGAAGTGTGATATTAAACAGATTACTAAAGCTTGTCTAATGCTGGATGCAAAATATTATTATCTTTGGATTTGTCGTTGTGAAGAAAACTGAAAAAATTTTTGTATGGAAAATGCAGAATTCCCCAAAATCTCCATACAAAACACCAATTTCATAGGTAAGGACCTAATACAATAGGTAATTACTTATTCTCTCAAAGGCTGGAAAACAATGAAATAGGTTTTAGAAACGATCTTCAATGAATTTAATTTACTTTCTTAATAAAACCCTCAAATAATGTTAAAAGGGCTTCGAGTATTGTTGTATCGTATTAAACCGAAAGAGCCTGTAAAGGTCTCTGCCCACGACTTAGAAACGAAGAAATTAACTGGAAAACGAACGAAAAAATTATAACAGAAACCGAAATTCTTAAGCGCAGATCGGCGTCCAAAATTCTTACAAGATTTTTTATCTATACGTATGATAAAACTGTAGAGGTCGGTCTGTACATAGAAAAAATGCTTAAAATCTAGTCAAGGAGAAGTAAACAGAGGAAAAATACCAAAAAAATGCCCTGTTTGTTTGTCTGTTTGTACGGGCTAATCTCCGAAATGGCTGGACCGATTTCAATGAAATTTTGCATGGTAATACCTTACATCCCAGATCAACATGTTAGATGCCTTTTATTCCGGATAATTAAAGAGTTCCCGTGGGATAGTTAAAAAACCATAGTAACTGCGGATGAAGTCGAGGGCAACAGTTGGTTAACAATAAAATTTCAATATTTTCAGCCGTATTGTTCTACAAAGCGAGTCGAGTTGGGACGGACAGCACACTCGTTCGAGCCCGCGGGAATCGCGGGTTCGGTCCCACCGCCGCCACCACTGAGTTTGAATAAAACAATTCTTTCATTAAAACAAAACTACTTTCGCCATGGTCAGGCCGTGGATGGGTGACCAAAAATGTGTGATCTCGAGCTCCTCCGTGCTTCAGAAGGCACGTTAACCCCGGTCCCGGTCTAGTCCTGGTCGCTATTGCGACTGTTTCTACCCACCAGCCCGCATTGGGCCAACGTGGTGGTGTTACGGCCCACCTCACGTGTTTCTCAATGAGGAAGGCCTGTGCCCAGCTGTGGGACGTATATAGGCTGACAGGACAGTTCATTGTAAATATCGCTTACCTCACAAAGTGCCCGGTGCATGGCAACAGGCTCGCCACCTGTTATATGGGGACCTGACATATCTGGCGAAATATGGGTATAAACATCTCTGCCTACCCCTTCGGGGAAAAGCGTGATGATATTTTATGTTATGTTGTTCTTCAAGGGTTGAAATTACAAATTTATTCCCGAGACGGGTGGCGTTTTTCCTAAGGAAAGTCAAAACTTAGCTCTGAAATAGCAAAAATACCTTAACAGTATTGTCGGTTTTTGTTTTCAACGAACAGTATCTCAATTTTAGACCTCATCCCACCGTCTTACGGTCCAATTTAGTCCAAAGCTTGTTATTTTTAGTGTTTAAGGGTTTTAGAGCTAATGGCGACATCGTGGCGTTACACATATTGCAGTGCACTTGAACCATTTGAATTTAGACTCTGTGTTGACGTACTAAGAACGTTGCTAGCCGCACGCAAAGAATGTAACTATTGTGTTCTTTGAAACAGAGTTGGGGAGAATTTCTTAAAAAATAACGAAAATTTGGAGCAAAATTCTATTGTTAGAGTACTTGTATAATAATGGTAACATGTCTGCTCATTATTTTTTGGCTGCTTTGAGGATTATTTATTTATTTAGTCTTCTTGCACAAAAGTACAATGGCGGGCATAATGCCATAGGGCATTCTCTACCAGTCAACAGGAAAGCAAAGAGAGGATAGCTTGAACAACGGTGTAAAACAGTTAAAAAACACAAGAATTGTAGATAAAGATGATACCTATACATACAATACACGTTTATTTCATGAAGATTGTTAAATAAAGAACAGGTTTCATCAAAGTCCCACATCCCACTGCTGGACATAAGCCTTCCTCATGAACAAACACATGAAAGTATGGGCCGTAACGCCACGCTGGCCCAATTTGGGTTGGTGGGTAGAAACGATTGCAATAGCGACCAGGACCAATGGCTTAACGCGCCTTTCGAAGAACGGAGGAGTTCGAGACTACAATGTTTTGGTCACCCATCTACGGCATGACCATGGCGAAGGTAGCTTTGTTATCGATATCGAAAACCAAAGCATACTAACTACTACGTCCCCGAGCTCGCACGAGTCAAGATTCGTTTCTCATGAATTGTACACGTAATGATGTCATTACTTATTTATCCCCGAAGGGGTAAGCAGCTATGTCAAAATCCACAATGGTAAAATACCATAAAATAGGGGTCGAGTCTGTTAGCATGCATTAAACATACAATAACGACCTCCGTGGTCGAGTGGTCTGTACGCCGATCTCGAAGGTTCTGGGTTCGATCCCCGGTGGGGACAGATATTTGTGTGATGAATACGGGCATTCGTTTTCCAGTCTTGGGAGTTTACATATCTTTTTTATATATTCTGAATATCCATTATAATATTATACGAAAGTAACTCTTATCTGTCTGTCTTGATTTCACGTCAAAACTACTGAACCAATTTAACCGAAATTTGGTACACAGATACACAGATAGTCTAGAGCCCGAGAAAGGACATAGGCCACCTTTTATCCCGATATACCCATGGGAATGGCTACCATGCGGGTGAATGTTAAAAAAATTTAATAACGCCTCCAAGAAAAATGAAGGACAAATTTACGCCACTATGAACTTTGCGTCCAATTATATAGGAGTAAATTTTCAATTCCGCGAATTGACGCTACTGTTCCCTATTTATTGAGGAAGGCTACATACCATCACACAATCTCAAAGTAACTTTTCTACGTGGACGAAGTCGTTGGCAAAAGCTAGTTGAATATCCGTCATCTAGTATCCGTACGTAACCAAACAACATTAGTTGCTTAAAATGGGGTGGTTGATAGATGTGAATGTTTGAACATATTTATTTATTTATAACTGACAATTATTATTGATTCAATGTTTTCTGTTGGATAGTGACAATCCAGAGGTTGTCAAACTGTTCATAAATAAAAACAATGAAGCTTTATTTACTTGAAACAAACTTTTATTTCCAGATATTTCGCCACAAGAATTGATGAGACAACAAACAATTGGTGAGTTATTTTCTACAATTATTGATATGGACCGCTGAGTTTCTTGCCCGTTCTCAGAACAAGGCCTCCCGGTAGTTTTGTGAACGGATGGCGTAGTTTTTCTCTTTGACGAAATATTGTAAAATGTTTATGACATTCATAGGCATGCGCTAAGACTCGTCTAAACTGAATAAACGCTTTTGAATTTTTCTTTGAATTTCGAATAGTGCGGTTATGTATTTGATTGATATTAGTGACTAGGGAAAATTGTGATACCACTCGCGTGTTCTAACATTAAATATAAATTTTACATAGAACCACATTCCTCATTTTCATATACCACATCGTTACTTAAGTATTTAATAACTATATTAAGAAAGTTTACACTGGAATCATTACTTTTGTTTTACCTATGTAATAATAAAAAAATATTTTCCTTAAAAAGTGACAATTTTACATTAATTAATAATATAAATAATGGCTGTATCAAGTAACTCCGCCCTTCCATTAGCATAATGATATATTTTACACAAATATTGGTAACAAACATCAATCATATAGATAGTTTATGTATATCTCTATTTTTGTGTGTGTGTGCGCGTGTGTAAATGTGTGCGTTTAAGTTTCATGTTTCTTTAATCCTTGCAAAAACGACTATACTCTCCCATAATCAAACGAGTTCAGTTATTTATGAGCGCAATTTTTACTGAATTGCTTAGCGTAAATGCTTAATTCTTCGTTAACTTTATTTTAAATAATATAAATTTAATAAAGTAGGTATTACTAAAAAACTGAATAATTTTATCAAATAAAATATGAAGTCAATAATTTTATTGTCTAAATTGTCATCACAGGTCATTCAACATAGATAACATGTAATTCTAAAACTAAAAGATATAAAAGGTTATTTATAATGAATCAACAACCTCCCAATACAAAGTCACTAACATCATAAACAACATATTTTGTTCTACGACTTTTGATAATTTGACACATTTTACTTTCATACAAAGATAAATATCAAATTCTGAATGTTCTAAGCTCTGTGCGATACGCGCGCGAGTGTCGCGAGTGTCGCCTTTTCGTATGAACGGAGCATAGACTTACTAATGTCACGACAGTATATTCAAGCAACAAGCTTGTAAAATAATTTTTTATCAATCCATCATAAGTCGGGTTGTTATGTATGGGTCGAAATGTTGGGCTATGAAGAAATGGATGAAAATAGATTGCATGTGGCGAAATGTGTATGTTAAGATGGATGTGTGGGTGACGAGGATTGATAGAGTGAGAATTGAGTATATCAGGGGATGCCTGACATTTGCTCCAGTGATAGAGAAGTTGAGTAAAAAGCGGCTTTTATGGTATGGACATATTTTGAGAAGAGAGAATGAGCATGTAACGAGAAGAGTTATGAATATGAGAGTGGATGGTAATGCAGGGAGAGAAAGACCGAAGAAGAGATGGATAGATTGTGTGAACATGGCTAGAATGGGAGTGAATGTTGAGATGGCGTGTGATAGGGGAGAGTGGAGGAGAAAGATTTGCGCCGACCACAAATGAAATTGGGAAAAGGGCAGGCTAATTATGATGTATTGAGTTATGTTAAAAATGATTTTATTTAAGATGTTGTTATACCCCTAGTCTTGGTGTAAAAATAACTCTGTAAAGAAACACATAACAGACAGCTCTTTCTTTTATAATGTAGAAGCACATAAAAAGGTACAAGTACAAAAGTAGGGCTTTTTAATGAAAAAATAAACAAAGAAATTCATAAACAGAAATAAGCCGTGCCTACCTTGTACTCGGGACTTATATGAATATTAAATTTTCTGTGCTTTAATTTTTTGTGTACAATATTTCGCTGAATAAGTAATGTATTTCTGTAATGGAAACTCACTACCGGGAGATCCTTTCGGGGAAAATCAAATACGAACAATTTTTTTTATCTTTTAATTCCAAAATGATGAAGAGTTATTTGTAAAATGTTTATTAAAAACTATGGGCTCTCCGCGATTTCGTCCACGTGGTACCCATTCCCGCAGGAACGTCGGGATCAAATATAACCTACGTCACCCAGGGATAGTGTAGCTGCCCAACGGTCAAAGGATTCGATTAATTAATTTAAAGAACGGACGGGGCACTACTCGTTCGAGAGGCCGCGGGACTCGCGGGTTCGAGCCCACCGCCTGTACTACTGAGTTTGAATAAAACTTATGTTTTAGGTCCTGTTTTGTATGGAGATTTTGGGGAATTCTGCATTTTCCATACTAAATTTTTTTCAGTTTCCTTCACGACGACAAATCCAAAGATAATAATATTTGGCATCTATCATTAGACAAGCTTTAGTAATATGTGTAATATCACACTTCATAAAAATTATTTATCGTTTTTAAGTGAATGCAAATAAAATGATGTATTCGGGAGGCACTTAAAAAGAGTTGTCTCCGTGTCCAATTTTAACACAAATAAACTCACAACAAATTATCAAAACAAATCAAAAGAGCTCAAAAATATAGTCTATTTTTAGACGGGGTAATTATTTTTTAGGAATACTCTGATTCTTAATAGTTACAGACAAAATACTAAGAGAGAAAAAAAACACCAATTTCATAGGTAAGGACCCAATAATTTTATTGCGTTGGCATTGTGAATATCGCTTGCCTCACATTGTGCCCGGTGCATGGCAAAAGGCTCACCACTTGTTACACGGGGACTTAACATATCTGGCTAAAAGTTTAAACACCTCTGCCTACCCCTTCGGGGAAGATGCGCGATGATATGTTATGTTGTTTATGTGAAAGAATTTTTCAAATCGATGCAGTCGTTCGGGATGCCTATTCTATTAACGACCTCCGTGGTCGAGTGGTCTGTACGCTGGTCTCAAGGCGTCACCATCTCGAGAGGTCCAGAACCTCTTCGATCCCCGGGGGGACAAATGTTTGGGTGAAGAATTTTCAGGCATTTGTTCTCCAGTCTTGGATGTTTATTTATATTCAGGATATTTGTATGTATTTATCTATTAAATATATTTATCCGTCATCTAGTATCCGTAACACAAGCAGCATTAGTTGCTTAAAATGGGGCTAGTTGATAGGTGTGAATGGTTGAAGATATTTATTTATTTTATTTATTTATTTATTCTATACTAACAATCAAACGTTTCCTCTTTATAATATTAATATAGAAAAAACTGTAAACCTTCTTATTTAAAGTCGTTTAGAAGGCGAAACACAACTCAAGGGTTAATCATGCAAAATTCTATGCGAATAGTTTATGCGTACACATGATTATGCCATTTGTAATTCTGCGTAAAGTTTTATGCCGTAGTTAAGCACAAGTATCTATCTATCTATCTATCAGTCTCTTGTCGTCCACTGCTGGACATAGGCCTCCGCCAATGATCTCCACAACGACCGGTCATGCGCCGCCTGCATCTCGTTGGGGGCCTCCCTACGTTGCGCCTCCCAGTACGTGGTCGCCACTCGAGAACCTTTCCGCCCCAACGGCCGTCAGTTCTACGAACAATGTGCCCTGCCCACAGCCACTTAAGGTCCGCAATTCTGTGAGCTATGTCGGTGACCTTCGCTCTCCTGCGAATCTCCTTGCTTCTATTCGATCACGTAGAGAAACTCCAAGCATAGCTATCTCCATTGCCCTTTGAGTGACTTTGAGAGACCCATTGTAAGCGGCCACGTCTCAGTACCGCAAGTCATCATTGGCAACACGCACGAGTTGAAGACTTTTCTTGAGACACTGCGGTATATGAGCCGAGACGAAACGACGAGGACAAGTATATTGAGTGCTTATTATGCCAACTCATAATAAGCTTAAAATATCATACAAGTAGATAGGGAACGTCGTAAAATCCGTTCTATAAGCGGATGTCTACAAGCTATGTGCAACCTACCTGCCTTTCAAGGTGTTATAGTTCCTGAGATTGGTTCCCTATCTATTTGCTTAATTTTTTAAGCTTGTTACGAGTTGGCATAATTATATTTGCACTCAATATATTTGCGCTTGATTTGGGCATAAGATTTTTTGCATTCTTCTAGTGTGGCAAAAGCCGACGCTCAGACCTCAGAGCAGTTCTGTCCGAACTCAGGACGTGTGTCAACGGTTTTTAAATATGAAATTTCAAAGTCATGATAATGTTTACGTATAATTTACTATTCGCATTAAATTTTAGGCATAAAAAAATCGATTCTGGTGCTTCGCTGGCCGCGGCCACGGCACACTCGCTTTGCTCGCTCAGCTCGCGTGTTAAGGTTACAGTTCTACATTACACTCGTCGCATCTAATCGACTATACTTACATTATGTTGAAAACCTTTATGCCAAAATGACTTTATGAAAAATCACATTAGTCTAAATTATAATTACGCGAAAAAATATTGTGCATAAATAAATTGATGCTTAAGTATTATGCCAAACTACATTATGCCAAATTCACTATGCCAAAAAAGGATGTCATTTTACGAAACTCCGCCTTAGGGGGGGTAAAACTGGGGTAACCCGTGCGAAGCCGAGGCGGGTACTATTTTAGATTGAACACTAAACAGAACTTTATAATTTAAACAATAATTCAAAGTTAAAAACTTGATTATTCATCCAACGAACAAACACGTGGAAAATTTCAATATGCTTTGTTTCCAATTTTGGAACCGCATCGTTCACACTCTTCCTTGTAATACTGACAAGGGCACACAACTTTGTACAAATATAGTATATTTTTGCTAATATTGCTAATATCGCTTTTTGTACGGTGGGAAATTGTATAGCTTTCAAGGCAAAATGGATTTTGCTCTGGTTAAATGAAAATCCATTATTGAACAAACATAACTCGCCCACGCGTAGCAGTGTGAAGCGAATTCAGATGTTATCTCAAAGTCGTAAAGTCTATTTTGCTATGCCGTTCCTCTACGTTGTCTAAGAATTAAGCACTGAGAATATTACGCAATTTCACAATCTCACTTCGTCCATAATCGTTTAGACAATGTACCTGTTTTTCATTTATTGGCTTAGTTTGGCAATACAGCCAAGTTCAAAAATATGTGTGCACGTTTGACAGCAAATGACTCTTATTGGAAGAGAATAAGGGCTCACCTATCGAATATACATACTAATATCGACTGTACTTCACCATGACCTTCAAAACTGGCACCATCATCACTGGATACAGGCCTTCCTACATTGAGAAACACATGCGGAGCACGAGCCTTAACACCACCACGCTGGCCCAATGTGATGGATATAAACGGTTACAATTCCGGAGCACGGATGAGTTCGAGATCATAAAGTTTTAATCACCCATCTGGCCTGACCATGGTGACGGTAGCTTTGTTTTCGGTATCGATAGGCAAAATTAAAAAAAGTAAAATTGGGAGCTATCGAAACCAATTTCGTGGTTTGTTTCGTGCGTGAATTTAAGATTCACTTCGAACGATTCGAAAATGCGTCTCCTGCAAATCGGCTAAGTCGGGTTTCGAACAAATAACCCGAGTAACTTCTGCTGAAGTTCTACTTTCTATAATCGTTTAAGTAAAAGTTGGTCTTGGTTATATTTAACTTGTTTTTATACAACGTTTGCAAGAAAATTTCCCACCTTATAAGTGAGAAGCTCGTTCGGAACAAAAATCTCGGAAACCGATTTCAATATGTTCGAGAACAAAACTACTGTCGGCATGGTCAGTCCCCGAAAACAAGATCATGCCATTTGTAATTATGAGTAAATAGTTATGCGTAAAATGTTATGCCAAAATCAATTATGCGTAAGGATGTCCTCAGCCTATATACGTCCCACTGCTCGAGGAGTATGGGTATGGGTAGAGACCGTTGTAATAGCGACCAGGACCAACGGCTTAACGTGCCTTCCGAAGCACGGAGGAGCTCGAGATCACAAAGTTTTGGTCACCCATCCACGGCCTGATCATGGCGAAGGTAGCTTTATTTTTAATCGAAAGCCAAAGCATACTAACCACTACGCCACCGAGCCACAATTACAAGAGATAGTATGTAGCTTTTCACACCACACGCGCGCGGTTATACGTCAAAATGTTTGGAAATCTAGCCGGCGCGGTTAACCAGCGTCGGCCGCCGGCGTGCCTCTGAAACCACACTTATTTTGGCGGTGGGATCGAACCAGCAAACTTATAAATAAAAAGTAAAATATCTTCAGACATTCACACTTATATCAACTAGTCCTATTTTAAGCAACTAATGCTGCTTGTGTTACGGACACTATATAAAATAAAATAAAATAAAAAATAAATATCCTCAGACATTCACACCTATCAACTAGTCCCAATCAACTAAATGCTGCTTGCTTGACGGACAAATATATTTAAATACATATAATTATTGAGAATAAACATAATATTATACATATACATATAATGAACATCCAAGACTGGAGAACAAATGCCTGAAAATTCATCACCCCAAACATTTCCCCATCGGGGATCGAACCCAAAACCTCTTAAGATGGCGACGCCTTGAGGCCGGCGTATAGTCAAACATAACCGAGCAGTGCGTCTAATCCAACCCGGCTGCCTTCATACATATAAAAAGTAAATATCTGTCCTGTTGTCACCGAACTCGTCTTAACAGTCGTAACACTTCTATATTAGACCGAAGCAGCTGCTTCTCGCTCTCGTTATAACATGACCAAACTTATTCCGAACAATATTGCTTCTGGCCAAATTACTGAGCCACACCTTGTGTTATTTTGTACGGTTTAGATTTACGGCGAGTACAATTACCTCCCCTTTACCCCCCTCCCCCCTTAACCACCCCGGACACAGAACAAAAGCCGAAGTCTTACAGTTATTTTTTATTTCATTACGAGATACCGTACATAATTGTGTTTGATTTAAATTTCTTCCTTTGCCAATAAAAAAGATGAATAGAAAAAACTTTTAGTATTTGAGCTACGAGTGAAAAGGAATTATTTACTTTTTATGACTTATTTACAGATCAATCTAGCTGTTGCCTGCGACTTCGTTCTCAGTTCCTATCGTTTCTATCCCACGGAAACCCTTTAAGTTTCCGGAATAAAAAGTTTCCATGCAAAATTTCATTGAAATCGGTCCAGCCATTTCGGAGATTAGCCCGTACAAACAGACAAAGAGACAGTGAAGAGACTAAAGAGTCGTCAGGTCCGATATTTATGCATTTATGCAATATACATTCAAATTTAAATAAATAAGTCAATCATTATTATTACTGGGTGGATACTAACACCTCTGCCTACCTCTACGGGAAAAGGCGTGACTTTAAATATGTATAAAGGGGTTGAAATTTATTTTTTTTGTTCCAGTCATGCAGGTTATTTCAATTCCCTTATCTATACATACATATACGTATCATCATTATCCTGCCCTTTTCCCAATTTCATTTGGGGTCGGCGCAACGAGTCTTTCTCCTCCACTCTCCCCTATCACACGCCATATCTATACATATATCTATAAATACACTGTACATTAAAACAAATGCTTAAAATCAAGTCAGGGAGATGTAAAAAGAGGGAAAATACCAAAAAAAAATCTTTTTTATTTTTTCGTTTCTCAGTTTATACCTAATCCTAGCTAATTTATAGCTAATCTCCGAAAAGGCTGGACCGATTTGAATGAAATTTTGCAAGGTACCATATATCCCTGGTCGACTTCTAGATACTTTTTATTCAGGAAAATTGAAGGGTTCCCGTGGGTTAGTTAAAAAAACCATAGTAACCACGGACGACGTCGCTGGCAACAGCTCGTAATATCATAAAATGTGCATGAAACCAATCAATTTTAACACTATTAAACGATACTTTTCAAATGTAAGTGCTGACAGTACGACAAACAACTTTGTTTAGTAATTTGTTTCATTGAGTTCTTTTAAAGACTCAGTAAAGTCTACATTCGCTTAGCAAATGCGGTTCAAAGCTTGGAAATACTTAGTATACCTGGTTTATGTGCATTGCTCACGCAAAGGTAAATAGTACCATTTGGCCGTTGCATTCTGTAATACCATTATTCCACTGCTAATAGAATGTTCGGGAAGCTTACATATTCGTTTTTAACCCAAGAGCTTGATGGTACGGTTTGGCTTTCGCTTTTAAAACATAGCTACTTCTTTAATAGCCTGTCTTTTTTTGTTAACTGGGTGAAATCCATACCAGCCGAGTTCGGTGGCGTATCACAAACAAAGCTACCTTCGCAATGGCCTTGGATGGGGCCCAGACGTCGTTTTTGGCATAATGTGTTTCTCATTATATATTTTGGCATAATGTTGTTTGGCATAATATAGCTAAAGCATAATTTTCTTTTGGCACTATATATATTCGCATAATTATAATTTATACTAATCCATAATATTATTCTGCATAATATTGGGTCCTTACCTTATGAAATTGGTGTTTTTTTTCTCTCTTAGCATTTTGTCTATATTAAGATTCAGAGTATTCCTAAAAAATAATTACTTCGTCTAAAAATAGACTATATTTCTGAGCTCTTTTGATTTGTTTTGATAATTTTTTGTAACTTTAATTGTGTTAAAATTGGACACGGAGACAACTTTTTTAAGTGCCTCCCGAATACATCATTTTATTTGCATTCACTTAAAAACGATAAATAATTTTTATGAAGTGTGATATTACATATATTACTAAAGCTTGTCTAATGATAGATGCCAAATATTATTATCTTTGGATTTGTCGTTGTGAAGAAAACTGAAAATATTTTAGTATGGAAAATGCAGAATTCCCCAAAATCTCCATACAAAACATCAATTTCATAGGTAAGGACCTAATATTTACGGTATAATGTGAAGTCGATTAGGTACGACTATGAGTGGGGAGGAGTGTTAGGTAAAACTGTGCCCAGAATCGATATTTCGATATTTTTTATTGGTAAATATTTCTAAAATTTTATGCGAAAAGTTAATTATGCCTTGAGATGGTTATGTCATTTGTTATTATGACATAGACGACCTCCGTGGTCGAGTGGTCTGTACGCCGGTCTCAAGGCGTCGCCATCTCGAGAGGTTCTGGGTTCGATCCCCGGTGGGGGCAAATGTATGGGTGATGAATTTTCAGGCATTTGTTCTCCCGTCTTGGATGTTTATATATATTTATATATATTCAGAATATTTATATGTGTTTATCTATTATATATATTTATCCGTCATCTAGTATCCGTAACACAAGCAGCATTAGTTGCTTAAAATGGGGCTAGTTGATAGGTGTGAAAGTCTGAAGATATTTTATTATTTATTTATTTATTATGCGTAAATAATTTTGCATAAAATTGTATGCCAAATCAATTATGCGTAAGTATATTTAGTGAAGATTCCATTATGCCAATTCATATTATGCTTGAACATTTTATGCAAACAGAAAAACAGACTTCGCCGTTGGTCCTGGTAGCTATTGAAAGCGTTTCTATACCAACTCGAAACTTCGAAATTTTTTCGAAATTAGTCATCGAATCCCATACATTTTTCATTCCAAGCTATTATTGATGTGTAGGGGAGCACTAAGAGGGGGGATAACGTATGCTGAGTAATCTACACTGGGTTAAAAGCTTTTCCTGGTACAACTAATAGACAGTGTTTTAGTCGGGAGTTCCCGGACACTGAACGTTTTCCACGTCTCTATTAGAGAGACTGATTTCATTCTAAGCATTGTTTTTCTGCGTATCTGTTTAAAATTTAATCTATGATGACTTTTTTATGTAGTTCATACATACATACAAGTCCAAGGAGCACTGTGTTCCTTAAGACCATTTAGCCATACAAATATTGGGTTTGGTCAGATGAAAAATCGTGAAAGAGTAGTAACAAGTGGCTAGCTCATCGCCTACACGATCACAGACCCAGTACCCAATACGCCCTTAGTCGCCTTTTACGACATGCTAGGCAAGAAAAGCAGTTGGTACATTCTTTTTGTGTCCCGGACCAACACGGGACTTGTAGTTCAGTCCTCGGCCTATATACGTCCCACTGCTGGGCACAGGCCTTCCTCATGGAGAAACACATGAGGAGTATGGGCCGTAACACCGCCACGCTGGTCCAACGCGGGTAGGTGGGCAACGGTTGTTGACCAACGGGCCCGGTCGCTATTACAAGCGGTGGAGCTTGAGATCACCAAGTTTTGGTCACCCATCCACGGTATAACCATGGCAAAGGTAGCTTTGTTTTCGATCGAAAGCAAAAGCGTACGCCACCGAGCTCCTCAAACATCAGGTATGTAGGAAAATGAACAAAAAAAATTATACGAGCTGTCTAGCCCAATGCAACTGCCATTACACAAAATAAGTTGGTTCGCTTTTATAAAAAGAGTCGTAGTCGCATATTTATCAACCAATTTTAGATTTTTAATCTACTTTTTAAACCCTTTCAAATTCGTACGTTAAAAAATTAATAAAATAAAAAAAATCAACTCATCAAATTCATCCCCATAGTTTGGATGGTTGGGTGTGCACGAACCTTCATTTATACGTAATTTTTTGCCGCGTACATCCAAGCTATGGAATCAACTGTCACCAGAAGTATTTTGGACCAATACGACCTTCAAAGACTTTAAAACTTTTACGGCGTTGCAGATGTATGGGCGGCAAAGATCGCTTACCATCAGGTGGGTCATCTGTTTTAATTTAAAAAAAATCATCACGCAGAAATTCATAGTAATAATAGGTCTTTACCTTAGAGTATTTACCTATGAAATTGCCGTTTTGTATGGTGATTTTGGGGAAGTCTGCATTTTCCGTACTAACATTTTTTCAGATTTCTCCACAACGACAAATCTAGAGATAATAATTTTTGGCATGTATCATAAGACAAGCTTTAGCAATATGTGTCATATCACTCTTCATAAAATTTATTTATCGTTTTTAAGTGAATGTAAATCAAATGATATATTCGAGGCGCACTTAAAAAAAGTTGTCTTTGTTTCTAATTTTTACACAATAAAACTAACAAAAAATTATCAAAACGAATCCAAAAGATCTCAAAAATATAGATTTTTTAGAGGAGGTAATTATTATTTAAGAATATTCTATAAACTTAATAGTGAACAGACAAAATACTTAGAGAGAAAAAAACGGCAATTTTGAGGATACGTCAAGCTCACGTCACATTCAAGCGTAACACATTGACGCAATTAGTCCGAAATTAAAACCATTAGTTAACTTTTACTTTTTACTAGAGGTCAAAGACAACAAAAAGCAAGAGATAGCGACAGGTCATGGATTCGAACCCCAAAGCCCACTCGCAAATATCAGTTGCCTCACACCGTGCCAAGCATGCCAAAGGTTCGCCCATTTTATACGGGGGAATAAATATAAGCGACTAGATTACGCCCGCGACTTCGTCCGCGTAGAATAGTTACTTTGAGATAGTGTGTATGTAGCCTATTGCCTTCCTCAATATGCCACCCTGAAAGATTTTTCAAATTGGAACAGTAGCCTCAATTGGTGGAATTGAAAATTTACTCCTACTCCTATTATTAGAAGCAAAGTTCATAGTGGCGTAAATTTGTCCTTCGTTTTACTGGGAGGCGTTATTTTTTTTTACATTCACCCGCATGGCACCCGTTCCCATGGGAATATCGGGATAAAAGGTAAGGCCTATGTCCTTTCTCACACTCTAGACTATCTGTGTACCAAATTTTGGTTAAATTGGTTCAGTAGTTTTGACGTGAAAGCGAGAATAATATTAGTATGGATTTTGCGTCGGCTGTTAAAAATCAAACATTATGTGACAAGGACAAAACAGTGCAAGTTCTAGAAAAACATTCACCAAATCTTGTCAGTCGTTTTAAGGGTCCTCAGAAAATATCAAGCCTTTCCACCCACAAAATCTGTCAAAATGTCGCACGGCGCGGCTTCGGAACGAACTGCCAATCTCAATTAGAAAAGTCTATGGAGAATTCGGGAGACAAACGACGTTGCTTCGGGAAAATGTATCCGAAATGGTTTGTGGTGGATGTGTGTGTTTGTGTTGCAGTAAGAAACTTGAGATACGACCTTTAAATACCAATGTGGAGTACGTGGAAGTTAAGTATATTACATTTTACCCTTTTCAAGAATAGAAAATTACAAGTTCTGTATTTATAAAGAAAGAAAGAAAGAAAACCTTTATTTGGTAACACAATACAGTTAGTAACATTGAAGCATAACCTAATAGGCTAGTTGAAAATCAAAAGTAATGAAAATAATGTGTCATTCACATAGTATTTAGTACAAGAGTCCGAAATATACCAAGTTCAATAAATATAAATAAGGGATTGCGATAGAAATTAAATTTAAATATGTTTTATTTTTACTTTCCTTTTCATCTGCCAAAAACGCTATACACCATTGTCGTGAAATTAGTTGAGTAACGCTTCATGTAAACAATTACTACGCTTAGTCAAAATCCGTCAAACGCCAGTCGCAACCAATCAAGCTTAACTGTCGGCTATGTCACGCATGCGAATTGAATTGTTTACAATAATCGTGACGCTACGGCACAGATAATTCATAGACCATCAGGACCTAAGGCGTTTTTGACATTTTAGCAAAAACGTAATTTATAATTTAAAATTCATTGGGTTATAGGCTTCAGAAAAAAAATGATTATTTTTTATGGTGATGGCTATCAGTAATTAATCATTTGCGGCCCAATAAAAAAAGGGTCAACTACCCTATTACAATGAACCAAAACGGTCCCCACCAAGAATTTTGTACTTTATGATGGATGTCAAACTCCCATACAATAGCTTGAGGCAATGTTCTGTCTCGATCAGTAGGTGTTCCCTTTCATTCTATCACTTTAATGAATGAGTTTGTCATTTCGTAGTAAAGCTTTCTATTACTACTAATGACGTCACACAAAAATACACACAAATTTCTCAAACAAATACTCTCATTTAATATATGATTTTTGACTCACCTGTGAAATGATAAGGTACATCCAGGATATCACTCACTTACACAACATAAAACAACGCATGTCATCAGCAGTTTTATAATTTTTTATTTAAAATATTAAATTACAAAAAATTTTAACAATTTTCAGACTAGGTGTCAAAATGGCGTAAATATGACAGGTGAGACAGAAACTATGGATAGAAAGAGAGGAAGAAGATATCCCACGGATAGCCTTCACTAATAAATAGTGATAGAATGAGAGCGAACACCTACTGATCGAGACAGAACCTTGCCTCATGCTATTGTATGGGAGTTTGGCATCCATATAGAATACAAAATTCTTGCTCCCCACTCAGTACACGGCCGTGACCAGCTGTGACAGCTATTGCAGTTTGCCACGACCACTGATATTCTGTAGGGCCGAAAAGACAGTGACAGGACATCACCAAATAAAAGGCACAAAAAATGATGCTATATAACTTTTTACATTGAGTACATATAATTGAAGAGACTGTACTAACTGCTTTTCTTGCCTAGCATGTCGTAAAAAGCGACTAAGGGCGAATTGGGTACTGGGTCTGTGATCGTGTAGGCGATGAGCTAGCCACTTGTTACTACTCTTTCACGTTTTTTCATCTGAACAAACCCAATTTATGTATGGCTAAATGTGGTCTTAAGGAACACAGTGCTCCTTGGACTCTGCCTACCGATTCGAAGATTATAGACATGATTGTATGCATGTATGTACATATAATTCATATATAACATAATTGCATAGAATACATATATTGCACAGAATACATGTGTTACATAAAATAAAAAAATAGGCAATTTATTGTAGTTCTGTGTTTATGGATAACATTGAAGAGAGATGGCCAAGCGAATCAATTCCATGTATTTGCAAGAAATGGCGTTGTTTTATTATTTAATTAGCAAGCAATAATCAACCTTCTCGACCTCATGTGTTTCTCCATGAGGAAAGCCTGTCCCAGCAGTGGGACGTATATTAGGCTGAAGACGAATCAACCTTCTCGAGGCTGAGGTGTGTCAAGATTCCTGGCGGCGGCCGCGCGCCGCGTCGATGGTGCGCCCACAGCACCTGCGCCGCCACGCTGTGTGTGTGTGTGTGTGTGTGTGTGTGTGTGTGTGTGTGTGTGTGTGTGCGTGTGTGCGTGTGACCTGGCCCTGAAGTAGGCGGTGTTGTCGGCGAGGCGCGCCAGCTGGATCTAGTCCATTAATAATTATTATTGAGGAATTAGTGGTAATTAGCGATTATTTTATTCAAACCAAGATCTGATTTTCTAAGAGTTATTTGTAGTGTAAAATCGGGAGTTCAAAGACAGGGGGGATACAGGTCTGTATATTTTTTTATGAAAACGTTCCCATTTCGATTTCGTTTCGAACGCAATGCAAGGAACACAATACAAAGAACGGTTCGAAACGCTTCAAAAACGTTATTTAAAATAATAGCTCCGACCCTTGGTTCAAATTATATAATTTTAAAATTCAATCAAATACCTAACTAGTGTTACTCTTTACTCCATTTTACATCTCAACTTAACAATAGAACGTCCGGAGGAGGAGTTCGCGATCACTAAGATTTGGTCACCAATCCACGGCCTGACCATGGCGAAGGTAGCGTTGTTTTCGATCGAAAGCCTATGTGCTTAACCACAACACCACCGAGATTTTCCGCAGATTAGTATTTTTTTTTTAATTTGAGTTTTGCTTCTTAAGACGCTTATATCTTCGGGCGCTTTCGGACTACGCCGTCTGATATGACCCTGATTTTAGTTTTTATAGATATTTTATTTATTATTATTTATTTAATAATTTATTGTACACAATAAAGAAAGAAATATACAATGAAGAAATAAAATTACAATAGGTAGGGCATTTTGTGTGTTTTGGGCATTTTGTGTGTTTTGTGTGTTTTGGGTATTTTGTGTTTTAATTGTCTATATTTTAATTTATAAGTTTCATCATGTTAATATGTTTATTTATATTGTATACATAGTATACATTTATATATAAATTTATTAAGTTTAGAGCATTGAAGATAACTGGAGATAACACCTACTCCTAAGTAGGTTACGTCGATCGAAACCTAAGCCGCGATTTGTCAAATGGCATCAATATGTTCGATATCTACGAAAGATTCCGCCAATGGCACCAGATAGTTATATATCAGCACATTTATTTATTGAAGCATCGGAAAAGACAAGGGCTGGTTATATTATTCTGACACGAGGGATGTGAAGGTCGGTGAACTCGGGTACAAGGACATACGAACCTTCAGAAAATAGCTCACTTTTATCAACTAGCTTAAATTACGCAACTTATGCAGCTTGGACACTGACATACACTGACATTGGGGGACACTGACATAGCATAACATATCATGGCGCCTTTTTCCCCGAAGGGGTAGGCAGAAACTAGGAAAAACAAGCTCATGTGCTGTACGTGACAGGTTAGCCCGTCGCCGCTATAAGCTATTGAATATTTGTATAGTTCCGTGACGGTGTGAAGCCGGGGATAATTAAAATGCAGCTGGGTCGTCACTTATTGGGGTATATTTTATAGAAAAATAAGGCACTCTGGAACAAGGTAATTTTACAAGGTAAATACAAAAACACGGAACACAAATAAAAAAAGACGTGTGGCACTCGGGGACTGCCGCGGTAAAGCTATTGCATAGCATTTTGTATCAACTTATGCAATTATAATTTTATTTATTTATTTTATTCATGCAGTATTTCTTTTTCTTTGATATTAATTCAAGTTACACTTTTAAAAAGTGTAACTTGAATTGAAAAGTTACACTGTTAAAGCACGCACACAACGCCGTGTCGAAGACTGCCGAACTGAAACGACGTTAGACGATGCACGGCCTTCAAGCCACACCTCCTTGCGCATCGGAGTGGGGAGCGTGAGGTTTTTTCGTTACGGCATTTCTGGATTCGGTCCCCGCGCTCAAGGCCCGCGATAGAAGCTATGCAATAGCTTAAAAAAAGATAAGTAAAAAAATAGGGCTACTTACAATACCTAGTGCCTTAACAACAAATATATAGTAATAATATAGCTGCCCAGCTACTTCAGCTGCTCAAATACTTAAATTTCAATAATATAACATTCGGTTGCAAGCTGGAGAGCAAAAAAAAATGACAACACAGACAGACAGTGAATAAAAAGGCAGAACCAAAGAGAAAACGGCCAGAGAGGTGCGCTGTAACAGGAAAGAGTCGCTAACAGTGGTATAGCGCCTCGTTACAAGCTTAGTGCCCACGTCCTGTGACAAGATGGTATGATAGTATTCGCAGGCTGGAGTGGGCTGGATGAGAACGGCCGTGGCGGTGGCGGTCCAGACCGGTGGCGTGGATTACGGGAGACCTATTTTCAGCAGTAGACGAGTATAGGCTTGTAACGAGGCGCTATAGCAATATTAGCGACTCTTTGCTGATATTGCGCACCTCTCATGCCGTTTTCTCTTTGGTTCTGCCTTTTTATTCACTGTCTGTCTGTGTTGTCATTTTTTTTTGCTCTCCAGCGTGCAAGCAAATGTTATATTATTGAAATTTAAGTATTTGAGCAGCTGAAGTAGCTGGGCAGCTTTATTATTACTATATTTTTGTTGTAAAGGCACTAGGTATTGTAAGTAGCCCTATTTTTATACTTTTTTGTTTATTATTTGTGTTCCGTGTTATTGTATTTACCTTGTAAAATTACCTTGTTTGTTTTTCTGGCGCCGCCTGACGCCCCGCGTCTCCTAAACGAGCCCTGAGTCTCGGCACCAGTTCGTGACCATGACTGTGTTCACAAACAAATTTTTTATTCAAACTCAGTGGTGTAGGCGGCTGCTATTCGGCTACCTGCAGCATGAGTGCCATCCCAACTCATCTATCGCTTAAAGAGGTCCACTCACGTCCTTAAAATTAGAGGCAACATCGGATCTGTGGTAGGGAGCGCCCTAAATCGCCTCCTAGATCGCCTCGTGTGATTAATAAAATGAAACACCACGTCCAAAGCGAATACAAATTTAATCAACATCAGTTTGAACATTATGTCTATGAGAGTAATAGCGCGATGTATAGCACAGGTGGCGTCATCTTGTGATACAAGAATGAACTAATATGAACTTGGAAGCCACTTTGGTCGTATAATTGTGAACGGCTACACATTTTTATCATTTATTTTGTTATATATGTTGGTTATTTTATTTATATTCATTTTAGATATTCATTCAATGGTTTAATTTACTTTTAAGTTGCTACAAATGTAATAATATAAAATAAATAAATATCTTCAAACATTCACATCTATCAACTAGCCCCATTTTAAGCAACTAATGCTGCTTATGTTACAGACACTAGATGACGGATAAATATATTAAATAGATGAATACATATAAATATTCTGAATTTATAAATATATATAAACATCCAAGACTGGAGAACAAATGCCTGAAAATTCATCACCCAAAATTTTGCCACCACCGGGGATAGAACCCAGAACTCGAGATGGCGCCGCCTTGAGACCGGCGTACAGACCACTCGACCACGAAGGTACGGGTTACGGGTACGGGGCACGAGTTATATACACACTACCAACAACCTGTACAACTCGTGTATAGGCAAATCGTTACGATTTTTCGTTTGTAGAGTAGCAGCCGATTTAGGACCCCGGTATCTCCTCTGATTTTAGCGACGTGAGTTAAGACCCCTTAATATTAGGTCCTTACCTATGAAATTAGTGTTTTGTATGGAGATTTTGGGGAATTCTTCATTTTCCATACTAAAATTTTTTTAGTTTTCTTCACAACGATACATCCAAAGATAATAATATTTGGCATCTATCATTAGACAAGCTTTAGTAATATGTGTAATATCACACTTCATAAAAATTATTTATCGTTTTAAAGTGAATGCAAATAAAATGATGTATTCGGGAGACACTTAAAAAGAGTTGTCTCCGTGTCCAATTTTAACACAATTAAAATTTACAAAAAATTATCAAAACAAATCAAAAGAGCTCAAAAATATAGTCTATTTTTAGACGAGGTAATTATTTTTTAGGAATACTCTGAATCTTAATAGTTACAGACAAAATACTAAGAGAGAAAAAAAACACCAATTTCATAGGTAAGTACCCAATATACTCGTAGCAACAGATGTGAATTTTATTACGAGTATAAATCTTATTAGTGCAAAGCCACATTAATCACTTAATTACAACGAAACATTAGCCTCTCTCTGTCTCTCTCACACTTCCTAATATTTAAGTGACACATAACTATTTTCCTTGTAGAGCTAAAAGGCTTTGCTTGTCGAAAAGCGACCTTGTGACGACGCACTATAACGTAAAGTTCTTGTGTTAATACGGTCTAGAGTGTCATCTATCTGGGCTTAGGGTTGACATTGACTTTCAGGAAATAAAAAGAAAACTAGGTTTTTGGTGCAACTTCGCTTGCTATCACTAAACAGTAAAAACATGATTCTTCGAGCAGTGCTACGAATTTCGTAGCACTACGCGTGTGTAGAGAAAAAAAAAGACGTGTGGCACTCGGGTACTGCCGCGGTAAAGCTATTGCATTTTGTATCAACTTATGCAATTATAATTTTATTTTTTGTTTTTTTACAAAATGCTTAACTTAACATTCGTACCTCTTATGTAGGAAAATGTTGACTATAAATAGTTGAACTAAAACGTCTAAAGATTAAAATTATAAAATTCTGACATGAACATATTTATGTAATTCGTCACTTACCATCAGCACCCCTTTTATTTCACGTCACCACCCCTAGTATTGTAAAACTCGTGACTTTTTAGTTATGTTATGAAAGTCAATTTGTATGAAAAACGTACGTCAGTATCTCTCTCTCTCTCTCTCTCTCTATATATATATATATATGGAAAAAAGTAAAAAGCGCCCCAAGCGGAATCGGAGTGGGGAGCGTGAGGTTTTTTCGTTACGGAGCGTGAGGTTTTTTCGTTACGGAATTTCTGGATTCGGTCCCCGCGCTCAGGGCCCGCGATAGAAGCTATGCAATAGCTTAATAATCATTAAAAAAAAATCTTTTTGGAAGTGATTATTGTTGATTATATGAATATAACGGTGTGCTCATATCCCATGCACAGACTGCGCTGAAAAATGGAGTGAAATGTAATGAAAAGGAGTATAGAAAAGTAAAACTATATTTTTTATAAAATCTTTAAAAAAAAGTATACTCCAGTGACATCTGGACTATCTTTAACAACAAGGAGTCCTGGAGTCCTAAAGAAATATGATTGTTATGGACACCAAGGATTTTTTATTGACTTTTAAAACACGGATGGACACCAAGGATTTTTAAAACACGAATAGACTGTCTAAAGGTATTCCGATAAGACAGCGGTAGCCGAGTTGAGACAGACGTGGCACTCGTTCGAGAACCGCGGGAAACGCGGGTACGAATCCACCGCCTGTGCGTGAGAAACTGAGTCTGAATAAAACTTATGTACAATCTTTTAAACTTCCGTAATCCAATTCGTCGCAGCTTTAGAAGAATAATACAGCCTTTCCGATGAGGTAAGGTGAAAATTTAATTTATTCGAAAACTTCCACTCGGGGAGATTAATCTATTCCTGAATCACAATACCTCTGATAGATTAAGTTATAAGTTAATTCATTTATTTAAATAACATCAAGATATTATGAGGAGTACTGTAGTGGTTAGTACGCTTTGGTTTTGGATTGAACACAAAGTTACCTTCGCCATGGTCATATCAGTGGATGGGTGATCAAAATTTTAAAAAGGGTGATACTGATACCTATTTTATCGAAAGTTTTTGAAACAGCTATGTTAACGCTTGAATGATTTTTTTGAGAAGCATGACATTATTATTCGACGGCGGAAATTTGGATATCGTAAAGGGTAAACAACCACATTAGCGTGTTTTAATTTGATAAAAGAGATGTTCTTGTTATAACAGTGTTCATAGACATGAGATTCCCATGGGAACGGATGCCATGCGGGTGAACGATAAAAATATTTAAATAACGCCTCCCAGAAAAATGGAGGACAAATTTACGCCACTATGATCTTTGCTTCAAATAATAGAGTAGGAGTAAATTTTCGATTCCACCAATTGAGGACAATAGTTCCAATTTGGAATAATCTTTCAGTGTTGAATAGCCTACTTGTTGAGGAATAGGCTACATACCATCAGACTATCTCAAAGTCACTATTCTACGCGGTGGAAGTCGCGGGCAAAAGCTAGTATTTAATAAACTACCAGATGATATGAAACAATTACCATTTAATATATTATTTTATTTGTAAGAAATTGACAATCTGGTAGCTGGAGCATTGCGTCTATAGCGTAAACGAATATTCAAATTATAAATCTACGTCTAGCATTTTTTGTGACGTTATAACTTTTTTATCTTAATAATGATACATTTATACCTGTTTTCATCATAGACATATTTAAGTAGACAACCAAAGAAGATAGAGAAAAAAAATCGCTTATGGAAATATAACAAGCATGAACGAGAAAGCGATTGACTCTCATCTAAAGCCAGATTAGATTGACAGCTTTACACAACTCGGAACACGTAAAATTATCTCTTTGGAAATTTTATAATAACTATAAGATCTTAAAATATTTCTAGTTTATATTTTTTCTACGAAATATGGTTATATGTGCTGTAATTGATTGTGGTGTCAACTAAAGAAATAATCCAGAAACTGCAGTTTTCACAGGTAATTACGTACGTTTATTTTTGTTTGCAATTGGACTTTCTTTTATGTTACTGTAAAATTACGTCAATCATTTATTATAATTTAATATTTTGTGTATATAAAAGTTATTTTATTTCTAGTTTACAAGATTTTGAGGATTTATTTACAATTTACATATACGTTAGCGCTTGACTAAAATTTATCGACATTATTATCGATGTTTATTTTTGATTGAAAAATAAGTTTATTGATATTTTAAGTAGTACAATTTTTAATGTATTTACCATTTAAAAGCAATTTAGTAAATGTCTCTATAAAAAATGTAAATTGTTTTTGTTCCAAACCAAATATTGTGAAGACTTGCATTGTTTGATAATAAGTTCTTTTTTTTAGTACCTACTTACAGAGAAAATGTAATTTACCTCCAAAATATGAATATATATAGTGTAAATAAAGCAATAATTTTATAAACGTATATTTATTTTCCATTGATAATATTTATTATCCTTTTCTTTACTTTAATAAACTCAATGTATTAAATTCATGTGGGTAAAGAAACAAATACAAAATGCAAACAAAAACAAGTGCAAAAAAATTATATAAAATAAAAAAATTAATACAATTGATTTTTCCATACCACTTCTTTCTTTCAGTCAGTTTACTACAGGAAGGCCTTGGCTTTGAATAGGTTTTTGTCACTTTGTATGTTTTTCTTATTTTGTTTGTTCAAAAAATAAATTGTGAAATTACTTACAAATTGTTTAGAATTAAGGTGAAACTACAATTTATCGATATGTTTAATTGAAAGCATAGACGTATTTAAGTAGACAGCCAATGAAGATTTTATAGATTTGAGAGAGCATCAGTAAAAAATGTTACTCAAAATTAAAAAGAGATAATTAAAAACACAATTTTATACTTAGGTGTAACTGCAACTATCGATATTTTTTGTAAGAAGTATCGTCTCGTAGCTAGTAGACGCACACATTCACAATTCAAAATTGGTAATGAATTTTTGAGCTGTGGTTTTGATTTGTAGAATGACATATCTTAATTTTGTAATAGGTTTTTGTCTGAGATATTTCCATAAATTTTTTTTTTTACATTTTGCATTCTTATTTGATTGTTACAGTTTATAACCCGTTAATTTGAGCAAATTCTCCCATTCCGTGCTTACCGGTAGAATATGAGTTCTTATATTATAATTACCATTACCATCAACAAACATTATGTATGTACATATTCTATGAAATAAACGATTATCTTATCTTATCTCATCTTGTGATCTCGAGCTCCTCCGTACTTCGGAAGGCACGTTAAGCCGTTGGTCCCGGTCGTAATTGCGACTGTTTCTACCCACCAACAAACATTGGACCAGTGTCTTGGTGTTGCGGCCCATACTCTTCATGAGTTTCTCTTGAGGGATGTCTGAGACTGAGTTCGAAATATCTTCTTCTTCTTGGATCTTTAAATATTTATACATACATATATATTGGGTCCTTACCTATGAAATTGGTGTTTTTTTTCTCTCTTAGTATTTTGTCTGTAACTATTAAGATTCAGAGTATTCCTAAAAAATAATTACCTCGTCTAAAAATAGACTATATTTTTGAGCTCTTTTGATTTGTTTTGATAATTTGTTGTATGTTTAATTGTGTTAAATTTGGACACGGAGACAACTCTTTTTAAGCGCCTCCCGAATACATCATTTTATTTGCATTCACTTAAAAACGATTAATAATTTTTATGAAGTGTGATATTACACATATTACTAAAGCTTGTCTAATGATAGATGCCAAATATAAAAATTATCAAAGATAAATCTTTGGATTTGTCGTTGTGAAGATAACTGAAAAAATTTTAGTATGGAAAATGCAGAATTCCCCAAAATCTCCATACAAAACACCAATTTCATAGGTAAGGACCACGGCTATTATCCCCTAAGGGTAAGTCAGAGACTAGGCAAAAGTACCGCAAAAGCAGTCCATTGTCCGCGCTTCACCAAGCAGTGACTGCACTCAGCGTGACAGGTGGTGAGCCCGGCGCCGCTATAAGCTGTTGTATGTTGTGCAGTTGTAAGTTCATTAGTCGCCTTTTACGACACCCAAAGGAAGAGATGGGTTGGTAGTATTCTTTTAATGAGTCGCTACCACACGACTCCATCCAAATCTCCAATCGAATCTTTACACATACATCAAATGACGCCTATCCCTAATACGAGTTGGGAAAATTGCTTTTTCCACTTGCTACGATCTTTACTTTGTTTTTTCGCTTCAACTTCTTTCATTACAGTCCTCACACACACTCGGCAATTTCAGTTACCTACTTTTAACCTAGCCCTTCTCAAGAGCCCTCTCGATTTCATCGGAAATTGTGTTACCTAAAATATCAAGCGAAATATTGACACATGCCCTTCGGGTACAGATGATTGTGTACATTAGTTTATTTCCATTTCAAAACAGACTAAGTAAATTGCTAATTGACCCCCGTCTAGGGTTCTCAGTCCTTGACAGCCCTACGGACCCTCATAACTAAGTTATGTGCTAATGCCATGCGTTAGTGGTCAAGGATTCACTTAACTACCGCCCAAGTTAATTTAAACAAGCTGTTACGGCCCCACTTAGTACAGGTATAGCAACTAGTGCCTTGCTAAGCGCGGCTTTAGAAGAAACTTTAATGAATAGGGATTAATTACGTAATAATAATATCTTCAAACATTCACACCTATCAACGAGCCCCATTTTAGGCAACTAATGCTGCTTGTGTTTCGGACACTAGATGACGGATAAATATATTTAATACATAAATACATACAAATATCCTGAATATATATATAAACATCCAAGACTGGAGAACAAATGCCTGGAATTTTTCGAGATGGCGACGCCTTGAGACCGGCATACAGACCACTCGACCACGGAGGTCGTCACTAACTCGTAATAGCTAGAAAGATATCACTAGTGTTTACAATATAAAGATAGCAAAATATATTTAAGTATATTCATTATATTAAACACACTCACATAATAATGTTTGGCGTTTGGCAGACAAGCTAAATTCTTGAACTAAAATAACTAATTGAGCAGCAACTAATGGGCAGCTGATAGGCAGCAACTAAAATGTTTTCTCTGCTGCCAAATTGTTTACTATATGTTTTTTTGACAAAAATATTGTTTTTAAGGATCATAAAAAAATAATCTCAACCTAATTTCTATCAGAGTATATATCCTAGGAATTGATTCTTGATCATTCATTGCTCCTTTTCCTAAATTTCATACATTTCCGGTAATATCCTATATTGCTGCCCAAATAATTATCTTGCTGTCCAATAAATTATTCTGCTGACTAAATTATTATTTACCTGCCCAAATAATTATATTGCTGACAAAATATTTGCTTGCTGCCTAAATGATTTTTTTGTTGCCGACCAAATATTGGGTCCTTACCTATGAAATTGGTGTTTTTTTTCTCTCTTAGTATTTTGTCTGTAACTATTAAGATTCAGAGTATGCCTAAAAAATAATTACCTGGTCTAAAAATAGACTATATTTTTGAGCTCTTTTGATTTGTTTTGATAAATTGTTGTAAGTTTAATTGTGTTAAAATTGGACACAACTCTTTTAAGTGCCTCCCGAATACATCATTTTATTTGCATTCACTTAAAAACGATAAATAATTTTTATGAAGTGTGATATAACACATATTACTAAAGCTTGTCTAATGATAGATGCCAAATATTATTATCTTTGGATTTGTCGTTGTGAAGAAAACTGAAACAATTTTAGTATGGAAAATGCAGAATTCCCAAAAATCTTCATACAAAACACCAATTTCATAGGTAAGGACCTAATAATTAAATGGTTGCCCAATTAATTACTTCCCTATTTTTAATAGGTACGTTGGTAAATTGGTAACCATAGTATATTTTATTATTTACCTAGAATCCAAAACCTGAGCAAGGTAAACGATGTGAGTGAATGTTAGAAGATACTTATTTATTTAGCGTATGCTTGGGTTACTATCTCTTGGGTTCGTGTTATTACAGATCAGGAAAAAAAGAGATGGAAAAACGATGTATAACGTCCTTCTTATCTTTATTAGAAAATGTTTTCCTTAAGTTTTTCTTTTCTAACATCCTTACATTTTGTGCCTCAGAAACTATTTACTATCCTGTTTTGTTTACAAAACCATTCATTGCATTATAGAAATGGGATGAATTTATCTATTTATTTTTATACTAGCCTAGATAATCTAGTCTCATTTCAGCCTTAAATATTTTGTTACGTTGATTTTATACAGATTTAGACAATTCTCTGGAGTATGTTAGGTGAAATACATATAAATATTCAGAAAATAAACAATACATATATATTATATTAGCATTCAAGACTGGAGAACATATGCCTGTATTCATCACACAACAAAAATCTGCCCCCTACCTTGAGACCGGCGTAAAGACCACTAGACCACGGTGGTCGTCAAAATGCATTACAAAACTTATCATATCATCAAGCCTCCCTCCCCCAAGGGGTTGGCACAAGTGTTAACACTCACATTTCGCCGGATATGCAACACATGGCGAGCCTGTTGCCATGCACCGTACAATGTGAGGCAAGCGATATTCACAATCAACTGTAGACAGTCGCGGTCAGAAAATGTTTACCAGTTTTCAAATTAGATTCTTTAGCACACTGTTTTAATAAAGTCTATGACATATCAAGTTACATAATAGGTTGGGGAAAAAGTTTCTTCGCATTTTTTAAGAAAATTCAAAACATTTTTTAATATAGTTTATTTACATTTAACTAAAGTATGTAGGTACCATTTTGTTCGATAAATTTTTGCCATCTTGAAGGTAGGGACATGATCCCATTGCTATAGAAATTTTGGGACTTCTGGTCAAAATACCGCGACAAGTGGTTTTGGCAGTCCTCTCGTGATGTTAACCTGACACTGCCTAAAGAATTCGGAAGATACCGAAACAGGTGGAAATCTGAAGGTGCAAGGTCAGGACTATACGGCGGATGCATTAACACCTCCCAGCCAAACTCTCTTAATTTTTGCTGAGTGGCTAAAGATGTGTGAGGTCTAGCGTTATCATGATGAAAAACCACACCCCTTCTGTTGATTAATTCCGGCCGCTTTCTCTCAACTTCTTGCTTTAATCTCATCAGTTGTTCGCAGTAGAGTTCAGAACAGCTCATAATGAATAATGCCCTTCCAATCCCACCACACACACAGCATCACCTTGTTGCGAGTTAACCCGGGTTTCGCCACAGTCTGTGAAGCCTGACCGGCCTTTGACCACGACCTTTTTCACACGTTCTTGTCGTACGTGATCCACTTTTCATCACCAGTTATCAGCTTCTTCAAAAATGGTTCGGTTTCATTACGTCGTAATAAAGAATAACAAATGAGTACACGGTTCATTAGGTTTCTTTCAGTGAGCTCGTGAGGTACCCAAATGTCGAGCTTTTTTGTGTACCCAGTTTTTTTCAAATGCGCCAAAACTGTTTTGTGGTCAATTCCCAGTTCTTCAGCTACGTCGTAACTACTGACATGCCGATCTTGCTCCACTTTTTCAAAAATGGCATCCATTTTATCTGTAATAGGGCCACCAGAGCGACGTGCATCTTAGACATCAAAATTTCCGGATTGAACGCTTAAACCAAATTTGTGCTACTCTCACAGACACTGCACTAGGTCCATAAACATCGCAAATTTTTTTCGCGGCTTGCGTTGCATTTTTTTGTAGTAAAATTTTAAAATGTATCGAATTTCTTCATTAGATTCACTCATCTTGGCGGTACGAAAAACAAATGAAAATCACACATTTTCTTAATTTGAATTTGGAATTATGTTCTTTAAAATTTAAACTTTCAATGATACCAAAACCAGCCAGATACAAATAATATAGCCAAAGAGATTTTATTACAAGTTTATACATACTATAATGCGAAAAGAATTTTTCCCCAACCTAATATTACCCTTTTAAAATCAATAAACATTATGAAGTATCGAAAAGACAAATAAAGAAAGTAAAAAAATGACAGTTATCGAAAATGATTGTTTGAACGTCATTCGGATAAAAGTGAAATTTTAATCCTTTTTTTTTAACTTAGATTACATACTAAGTTCTTTAATCACAATTTTTACAACTTTTTATTTAATAAAGTAAACATGGTTTGAATTTCTATTTTAAATTTATTTATAATTTAATTTAAAAAAAGAACTTAAATATTAGTGAAAAGTTTTTTTAAGGTTATCGATACAGCCTTATAGTCATACGTGTCTAAAACGGATTCTCATGCTATAAAAAAAATAGGTATAATCTATGGTCGATCAAATTATACGAAATGAATTGACATTTTGAGATTTCGACCTTTGTGAGTTTAATGTTCAATGCATGCAAGCAATTTTGATACTTAGGTTGGTAAACATTATCTGACCGCGACCGTACATAACACAGCGGCACAGGAGGTGGGCTCAAACCCGCAAGTCCCATGACCTCTCGTCTCTCATTATACATACACACATGTTATTATGACTATTAGCCCCTAAGGTTTAGTCAGAGACTAGCCGCGCCTTGGTGGCGACTCATCTCGCTATTGCAATCTCATGTGCGTTTTGTTTAAAGTAGCCGGAACTTTCAATGCGTGTTGCCGTCGCGAAGTACGGCGCTGAACTGAGTAATGTCAGCAAGCGCCCCCGCCTCTCCGTCCCGCCGCTCACATACCTAAGGCGCGGCCAACTAGTTCCGCGCGAACTAGAGGCAAAGGCACCGCAGAAGCAGTCCAAGCTGTGTAGGTTTGCACATAATGTTCAGCGTGACAAGTGTTGAGCCCGTCGCCGCTATAAACTATTGGATGTTGTGCAGTTCTAAGTCCATTGATCGCCTTGTACAACACCCACGGGAAGAGATGGGTAGGTAGTGTTCTTCTCTCATTATAAATAATAAATATTCCTCTATTCTCTTCTTTAATATATTCCGACCCAAGGCACACATTCAAGAGACCCCTTTGCTGACCCTACCTTTAATACGCTGCCATCTTTAATTGTGTTGACATTTCGCCAAGATAAAGTAAGGTCGGAAGAAAAGGTATCTTGCATAAAATTTATTTGCGGTTTCCAGCTTTTGGGTTCTAGTAAACAATTTGGAGGTGAATTAATTTGTAAACGTTGCTTTTGAATGTTTTACTTGTGACTTGTGACCGTTTCGGAACACTAGACAGGTTTCATATGCTCCCGATAAGTTCCTGATGAATTGGCAGATACATGCACACTTGTTGAGCTCGGTGGCGTCGTTGTTAGTAGGTTTGGCTTCCGATATCGAAAACAAAGCTACCTTTGCCATGGTCTGGCATTGGATGGGTCACCAAAACTTTCTAACTCATCCGTGCTTCGAAGGCACGTTAAGCCGTTGGTTCCGGTCCCTATTGTAACCGTTATTACCCATCAACCCACATTGGGCCAGCGTGGTGTTGTTACTACCCATATTCCTCATGTGTTTTGCCATGAGAAAGGGATGCCCAGCAGTGGGACGCATAGGCTGAGGACGAATGAACTTGCATGAGAATTTTGTCCAATTTTGAATATATAATAAATAATAAATAAATAAATATCCTCAGACATTCACACCTATCAACTAGTCCCATTTTAAGCAACTAATGCTGCTTGTGTTACGGATACTAGATGACGAACAAATATATTTAATAGATAAATACACATAATTATTCAGAATATACATAATATTATACATATATAATGAACATTCAACTGGAGAACAAATGTCTGAAAATTTATCACCCAAACACTTGCCGCCATTGGGGATCGAACCCAGGACCTCTCGAGATGGCGGCGCCTTGAGACCGGCGTACAGACCACTCGACCACGGAGGTCGTCTATTAGAGCGTGGCTGTCTGGTGTTTTATTAAGATAAAAGGTCAGCGTTCTTTCGCTCACTCCCTTAACACGTCCTCGTTAGGAATCCTTTTTTTGGCATAATGTTTTAAATGCGAATAGTTATTTTGCTTAAAAAAAAATCATGCCATGTTTTATTCTGCGTAAAATTATGCGTAAGAAAATTTTGTGCAAATTCCGCTATGCCAATTCTTATTGCGCTTAAATATTTATAGAAAGTAGATATGGAACCTCCTCGTTCACATAATCAATCCATCATTTTTTCGGTCTTCCCCTTTTTACTATTTTTCTCTTTCAGCCTTGCGTTTTTTTATATTTTGTATGGAGATTTTGGGGAATTCTGCATTTTCCATACAAAATTTTTTTTAGGTTTTCTTCACAACGACAAATCCAAAGATAATATTTGGCATCTATCATAAGACAAGCTTTAGTAATATGTATAATATCACACTTCATAAAATTTATTTATCGTTTTTAAGTGAATGCAAATAAAATGATGTATTCGGGAGGCACTTAAAAAGAGTTGTCTCCGTGTCCAATTTTAACACAATTAAACTTACAACAAATTATCAAAACAAATCAAAAAATATAGTCTATTTTTAGACGAGGTAATTATTTTTTAGGAATACTCTGGATCTTAATAGTTACGGACAAATTGCTAAGACAGAATAAAAACACCAATTTCATAGGTAAGGACCCAAAATAATCAGCACAGCAAATGTCTCAACGCCACCTGATGGTAAGCAGTAGAAAAGTCCATTTGCGAAGGATGCTAGGGCAGCACCAAAGGATGCAGGCCTAGCGACCTCCACCTCGCTGGCTCAAAAGATGCCTTTTCACGCGGCCTTTTTGCCAAGGTTCGCGTTCCTGCTAAGCCTTTGTCTGGTCTTCGGCATCCTCTTGTGTAAGGTATTTCTCCTCATGTCCTCATTATTAGCCAACTGTTAATGTTAGATTCAAGTTATACTTTTATTCAAGTTTTAGTTTTACGTTCACTTCTAGATTCTAGAATTAACATACATACATAAAATCACGACTATTATCCCCTAAGGATTAGATACAGGTTAGGCAAAAGCACCGCAAAAGCAGTCCATTGGGTCGTTGCGTTCCCTAAAATATGGTTGAGCGAAGCGATGGCTGATTCATGTGTCATGCCTGTGAACAGGTGCCACTGTCGGTGTCTGGTCAAACTCATGCCTGTCTGATTTGTAGAATTGGTGTAATTAATGAAGTTTTCCTTGGGACTGTATGGTACGGCTAGTGGTAAAGTGGTGAACCTATCCTGGTTTTGTACATACTACTTTTTCAATTTCTTAATTTTATTTTATTAATGTTACATTTTAGACTACTTGCATTTGTAATAAAAAATGTTGTAAACTGCAGAATTAATGACACAGATATTTATTTATTTTCTCTTCTAAAACTTCAATGACGTTGTAGTTTATGACATGTTTTAAAAAAAGAAAAACAATGTAAAGGGAGGATATAAACTTGCTGAGTTTCTTGCCCGTTCTTCTCAGAACAAGGCCTCCTGGTAGTTTTGTGAACGGATGGCCTAGTTTATCGCTTTCACGAAAATTTGTAAACTGCTTTTGACGTTCATAAACATGTGCAAAGACGCATTTAAATTGAATAAACGATATTGAAATTTGAAATTTGAAAATTGCTATAGCCCGCGCTTCATCAAGCAGTAACTGCGCTCAGCGTGACAGTTGGTGAGCCCGTCGCCGCTATAAGTTGTTGGATGTTGTGCAGTTCTAAGTCCATTAGTCTCCTTTGACGAGACCTAAGGGAAGAGGTTGGTATATTCTCAATAAGCCGCTACACGACTGAAATTCTACAATTTTATAAACATCTTTTTGTTTTGCTGACGCTACTGTTCTATCGACCGTTTAATTGTGTTGACTCTATTCCTGGACAGCAGGCCAGCAAGCTAGATAAAATCTAGAGTAATGTGTGGAAACTTCATCTCAAACTGAACCTTACAGACAAGTAATAAAATTTAAACACACTAAGGGCGAATTCGACCATATTAAGATTAGTTACAGGGGAATAGTAATACCAAACTGAGCTGCAACGATTGGTCGAATCTGTCCTGTGTCAAACGAGACACACATTCGTGCGCGAAAAACTGCGTACTCCGTTAAAATAATATTACTCGCGTGTAGCCAAACATGAAAAAACTAGGATAGCTAATCGGCTCCGCCCTTAGGGCAGATTCGACCAATCGTTTCAGCTCAGTTTGGCATTACTATTTCCGTGTTACTAATCTCAATTTGGTCGAATTCGCCCTAAGCTGCAGAACGGAATAATTTTATGGTTGCATTGCCACAAAGAATGTATCAACCGCTTTTCTTGCCTAGTATGTCGTAAAAGGCGACCAAGGGCGTATTGGGTACTGGGTCTGTGATCGTGTCGGCGATGAGCTAGCCACTTGTTACTACTCTTTCACGATTTTTCATCTGACCAAACCCAATTTTTGTATGGCTAAATGTGGTCTTAAGGAACGCAGTGCTCTTTTGACTCTGTCTACCCCTTCGGGCATTACAGGCGTGATTGTATGTATGTATGTACGAGTATGTATGCATTGCCACAAAGAAACTTATCATTAGTGCTTAGTGCGGTTATGAAGGCTTGAAAACCGGTTGATTGAAGGGATGTAATTAATTGGGCAGCCATTTAATTATTTGGTCAGCAACAAAAAGGTCTGCCGAAAAATCATTTGGGCAGCAAAGAAATATTTTGTCAGCAATATAATTATTTGGGCGGCAAAATCATAAGTTGAGCTGCAAAAATAATTATTTGGGCAGCAATATATAAAACGGCGAGGCTAATTCTTCACCCTCAGAGTCTTTCGAAAACGCCACATCCATGCTCGTAGCACTGCTGGCAGCGCTAACATGCCATTGACGTCATTCGGTACACCCATTTGCAATTTAATGAAACCACACAATGTTTAAACTGTATTTGATTACAATTACGATTACGACCTCCGTGGTCCAGTGGTCTGTACGCCGGTCTCAAGGCGTCGCCATCTCGAGAGGTCCTGGGTTCGATCCCCAGTGGAGGCAAGTGTTTGGGTGATGAATTTTCAGACATTTGTTCTCCAGTCTTGGATGTTTATATATATATATATATATATTTAGGATATTTTAAATGTATTTATCTATTAAATATATTTGTCCGTCATCTAGTATCCGTAACACAAGCAGCATTTAGTTGCTTAATATGGGACTAGTTGATAGGTGTGAATGTCTTAGGATATTTATTTATTTACACACAAAAAGTTAGCAAATGTAGGTACTCACACAGTTTGGGGTTCGAAGTAACGAGAGACCGTTTACTACTGAGTTCTGGATCAAAAAGTGGGCTCCCTCCTCTTACTTTATTTATAATGGACCAGGTTACTCACTACTTCAACTAAAATTGAACGGGAAAACAAACCGCCATTCAGCGTGTGCGTTTCATTAGTTTCTTTTATTATGACTTACTTATGAGTAACTGAATACTGCCAACCCTTCTCTTCCCTTGGGTGTCGTAAAAGGCGACTAATGGACTTAGAACTGCACAACATCCAACAGCTTATAGCGGCGCCGGGCCGCCACCTGTCACGCTGAGTGCAGTCGCTGCTGGTGAAGCGCGGACTATGGCAGTGGACTGATTCTACAGTGCTTTTGCATAGTCTCTCACTAACCCTTAAGGGATAATAGTCATGATTATGTGTATACATGTTATAAGTAAAGAGTGTTTGATTAAGGACAGTAGGACACTGTCCTTAATCTAATCTATACTAATAATTAAGCATTAAATTATAATTTAATGCTTAATTATTAGTATAGATTACGTGATTAGTTTTATTGAATGAAACTAAATTAAATTCGCTAAAGAGTGCCATCAAATCATTGACTTTAAATTTTAACAATTAAAAAGATTAGCATTAAACCATGCTTTTGAAGCAACTAAAATTAATGCTTAATTTTACAATCTACATTTTTTGTTTTATATACGAATATGAACAACTTTTATCTTCACTCATGTTATAATGTTCGAATTATGAACTCAGACTCGAACTCATAATGACATACTTTTAAACACAGATGATAAAAACGAAAATTTAAAAATGGAAACTGCAACATAATGACCATTATGCAACAGGTTGGACTCATTATGCAACACTTATTTTTTTTAAAAACGCACAAAACTATGGCAAATGTTTTGCAGACAGCCAACAATAAATAAAATAAATTATTTTTTATGTTTTATTTCTTTGAATAATTAGTGCATATAAAGTAGTGTATGTAACTGCACAAACTACTATTGATAAATAAGTTATTCAATGTTTTTATATCAGGAAATATTAACAATGTTAGAGTTTTTCTATGCAGTTTAGTCAATTGAAACTAGTTTATATAGCCAATATCATTGAAAAGTTAAATCAATGTTGACGACCTCCGTGGTCGAGTGGTTCGTACGTCGGCAAGGCGTCGCCATCTCGAGAGGTTCTGGGTTCGATCCCCGGTGGGTGCAAATAATTGGGTGATGAATTTTCAGGCATTTGTTCTCCAGTCTTGGATGTTTGTATATATGTATTAATATATTTGTCCATCATCTAGTGTCCGTAACACAAGAAGCATTATTTGCTTATAATGGGGCTAGTTGATAGGTGTGAATGTTTGAAGATATTCATAAATTCATCAATAGTTTTTGCACTTTTCTAATAAAAAGGATTTAAGTTTACTTTTAAAAGTATAATAAAAATTGTTGCTGACTTAAATTGAGAACAATGCTGAACAACGTTGAGACAAGGTATAGACTGAAGCTTAAAATCTTTCCTTCAAGCAAAGCTACTTCGCCATGGTTAGACCTTGGATGGGTGACCAAAACGTTGTGATCTCGAATTCCTCCGTGCTTCGGGAGGCACATTAAGCCGTTGGTCCCGGTTGCTGTACCCGTGTTACGACACATATTCCTCATGTGTTTCCCCATGAGGAAGACCTGTGCCCAAAAGTGGGACGTATATAGGCTGAGGACGAAATATAAAATTAATAAATAATACATCTTCCGCATAATGTAGTCATTGGGTCGTTTCGGTCGATATTAAATGATGATAAGATAATAAATATTTCATATGAACACTTGATTTAATACTTTTATCGTTATTTTTATCAGGACACTAGCATGATAATTGTATAGATAATTTTCAGGCATTAAGAAATGATACTCTAATTGTGTAGGCACGTCGATAAAAAATGAATTATTTGTAGGTTAGTTTGTGTGGAGTCGTGCGATAGCGGCTCATTAAAAGAATACTAGCAACCTATCTCATCTCTTGGGTGTTGTAAATGGCGACAAAACCTGGTCATACATTCAATAGGAATCTTCACCAGTTTCCGTACCATACAGTCCCAAAGAAAAAAAAAGAGTTTGACCAAACACCGACAGTGGCACCAAATAAAGATTTTATCTATCTATCTATATGTACCAACTGCTTTTCTTGCCTAGCATGTCGTAAGGCGACTAAGGGTGTATTGGGTACTGGGTCTGTGATCGTGTAGGCGATGAGCTAGCCACTTGTTACTACTCTTTCACGATTTTCCATCTGACCAAACCCAATTTTTGTATGGCTAAATGTGGTCTTTAGGAACACAGTGCTCCTTGGACTCTGCCTACCCCTTAGAGGATTACAGGCGTGATTGTATGCATGTATCTATGGGTTTATTATACTGATAAAATGTTAGTATGTAAAATGCAGACATCCACAAAATCTCCATACAAAACACCAAATTCATAGGTAAGGACCTAATATTTTATGTTATTTTTATATTTCTTTATTTATGCCGAGGACGGACGATGTGAAATACTCAACATAACAATTGTATGTTTAATCCCTTGGTGGTCACCGCGAACACCGGTATTCGCGAAAAAATGGTTTTTTTTGTGTCTCCTTTTCTAACCATTGACTAGTTAAAGTCCCCAAATCCTCACAATAAGGCAAGCGACTTAGTGAGTGGCATACGCGGTGGAATCGAACCCGCGGCCTCTTGAACGAGTAATACGCCTTTCCCAACTCGACTACCGCTGCCTATGTATCTCCTATCGTCATCAGCCTATATACGTCCCACTGCCGGGACAGGCCTTCCGCATGGAGAAACACATTAGGAGTATGGGCCGTAACACCACCACGTTGGCCCAATGCGGGTTGGTGGGTAGAAACGCGACCTTCCGAAGCACGGAGGAGCTCGAGATCACAAAGTCTTGGTCACCCATCCACAGCCTGACCATGGCGAAGGTAGCTTTCTTTTCGATCGAAGCCAAAGCTCACTGACCACTACGCCATCGAGCTCCTCCATCGTATATCCTTAAAAAATACCTAATTATCTTACTTACAATCATCACGTAATTTAAGAAGTTTTTTAACAAAAGCACTTACTTCGTAACGTTACAAAGTTTGGATTAAGTCAATTGGGGGGAGGCGGGGACAAAGGGGGGTGACAAGGAGGGGACGGGCCTATTTACAAGCATTAGGGTGGACAGTTTCTCCTTACTTTCTTAACTTACCAGGATAGCGTTTCAAATAAAAAGATTAACTTACATATACTTGCTCAACATAAATCTCTTATATTCCTGGCTAATATTGGGTCCTTACCTATGAAATTGGTGTTTTTATTCTGTCGTAGCAATTTGTCCGTAACTATTAAGTTTCAGAACATTCTTATAAAATAATTGCCTCTTCTAAAAATAGACCATATATTTGAGCTCGTATTATTTAATTTGATAATTTTTTGTAAGTGTAATTGTGTTAAAATTAGACACAAAAACAATTATTTTTAACTGCCCCCCGAATACATCATTTGATTTGCATTAACATAAAAACGATGAATATTTTTTATCAAGTGTGTTCACACACATATTGCTAAAGCTTGTCTAGTGATACATGCCAAATATTATTATCTCTGGATTTGTCGTTGAGAAGAAAACTGATAAAATGTAAGTATGTAAAATGCAGACATCCTCAAAATCTCCATACAAAACACCAATTTCATAGGTAAGGACCTAATATTGTAACGAGGCGCTATATCAGTGTTAGCGACTCTTTGTTGTTATTGCGCTCTTCTCTGGCCATTTTCTCTTTAATTCTGTTATTGAACTAACCATTTGTCTCTTTTTTTCATTTCATAACAATAATTGTTCAAGTTTCAAATAACTAAACTAAGGCACTATTTGACGACCTCGGTGGTCGAGTGGTCTGTACGCCGGTCTCAAGGCGTCGCCATCTCGAGAGGTTCTGTGTTCGATCCCCAGTGGGGGCAAATGTTTGGGTGATGAATTTTCAGGCATTTGTTCTCCAGTCTTGGATGTTTATATATATTCAGGTTATTTATATGTATTTATCTATTAAATATATTTATCCGTCATCTAGTGTCCGTAACACAAGCAGCATTAGTTGCTTTATTAGAATGTTTGAAGTTTGAAGCCTTAAGTTTTATAAATATATATATACCAATAAGTGACCACATCTTTTGGTTTTATTGATCTCCGGCATCCACGCCATAATATATGGTGTGACGGGTACCTACAGGAGACGAGTAAATATTGAATATAATATATTTAAAATGTGTTGGTCCGGGACGCAAAAACAATGTGCCAACTGCTTTTCTTGCCTAACATATCGTATAAGGCGACGAAAGGCGTATTGGGTACTGGGTCTGTGATCGTGTTGGCGATGAGCTAGCCACTTGTTACTACGCTTTCACGATTTTCCATCTGACCAAACCCAATTTTTGTATGGCTAAATGTGGTCTTAAGGAACACAGCGCTCCTTGGACTCTTCCGACCCCTTTGGGGATTACAGGCGTGATTGTATGTATGTATGTAAATGTGTAGGCTCATGGTGGGTGGACGATATGGCGAACGATTGGCGCTTTGGCTTTTGATATCGATAACAAAGCTAGCTTCGCCATGGTCAGGCCGTGGGTCACCAAAACTTTGTCGTCCGTGCTTCGGAAAACACGTCAAGCCATTGGTGGCCTGTGCCCAGCAGTGGGAGGTATATAGGATGAGGACAACAAAAATCTATGAAAAAAGGTTATGGAATCAACTGTCACCTGAAGTATTCTCAAACCAATACGACCCTTAAATTTTAAAAAGAGAGTGTATTCCCTCCTTAAGGGTCGGCAACGCATCTGCAACTTCTCCGGTGTTGTAGATGTCTTTGGGCGGCGGTAATCACTTACTTATTAATTATATGATTGGCTATTTAAAAAAAGTGGCTCATGAGTTTCTTGCCGGGTTCTTCTCATGAAAAGCCTTACTCTCGGAATCCGGCCGCTTGTATCCATTACAACCACAGTCAACACTCTGTGGCTGTACTTGCCGCAAGCGCTCGCGGTAATGAACCTTAATTTAGAATATACTCTTTATTTAATTATATATTTTTTTTAATTTACAAATTGTAAAATATTGACGTTTTTAAGTGCCAGGTTTGGCCTATGAAATAATGTTATTTTTGTTTGTTTACCATCAAACAGCCGTCTGCCCCCTGTTTACATAAAAAAAAATTGGTATCCAATGCATGTAGATACGTATAAAAATATCCGTTGTTCTCCATATAGATCTGTCCTCAGCCTCTCAATGTTGACGCATCACGTGCTCAAATGATTCCAACTTTTAATGGATACTGTAAGCCAGCTGTTCAAGATTCGAACAATGCAAGCGACAATTCTAAAGGCTCCCCATTTGGCATTTTGTATTTTAATACATACATACAATCACGCCTGTAATCCCCGAAGGGGTAGGCCGAGTCCAAGGACCACTGTGTTCCTTAAGACCACATTTAGCCATAAATTGGGTTTGGTCGGATGAAAAATCGTGAAAGAGTAGTAACAAGTGGCTAGCTCATCGCCTACACAATCACAGACCCAGTACCCAATACGCCCTTATATTCTTTTTGTGTCCCGGACCAACACGGGATATCTCTGAAATCCTGAATGGACAATATTCATTTTATTCAAAGCGATAAGGGTGAAAGCATCGGTAGCCTAAATATGATAATGGTGACCAAACCCAACTTTTGTATGTCTAAATGTGGTCTTAAGGAACACAGTGCTCCTTGGACTCTACCGTACCCCATCGGGGATTACAGGCGTGATTGTATGTATGTGTGTAAAGATTTCAGGGTAATTGCTTACTAATCGGTTTCCCTACATAAAACACAGTAAAGTGCTTACTTCTCATTACTTTAATTACATAATAAATTACATAATGTCTTCTTTCTCATGCCCTCAGGAATAGAGGCGTGACAATAATTGTCTTCGTTTGATGGTCTCATTCCCTCTTCTTTTATTTATTACCAATAATTTAAAAAATACCCGAGCAGCCGTGTGGGAGCGGCTCATTAAAAGAATACTACCAACTCATCTCACCACTCCTTCGTGTCGTAAAAGGCGACTTATGGACTAGGAACACAACCATCCAATAGCTTATAGCGGCGACGGGCTCACCACCTGTCACGTTGAGTGCAGTCACTGCTTAGTGAAGTGTGGACTATGTCAATGGACTCCTTTAGCGGTGTTTTTGCCTAATCTCTGACTAATCATTGGAGCATGATAGTCGTGATTATATGTATGTAAGTATGTATGTATTTAAATAAATTATAATAATCATAAACTAATTGCCATTTACCTTCTTTCCCATTCCCGCAGCCTCGCTTAACTGCAAGCTTTTTGACTTGTAACGCCATTGAAAAATACATCGTAAACTTCAACAATAACGATCAGTTTCCAGTGGCAGCGCTATATGTGACTTCCATTCTGAAGTTTTCTAATTATCTCTCCGTGCCGTGTGTGAACCGCAATCGTTTTCCAATAAGAGAACTCAAATATTCTCAGAAATGGTAAATTGATTCTTATTATTCAGAAGCGAAGGTTCATTAGAAAGCTTTTGAGTTGGCAATGAAAATTTGAACGGAGTATGGAAATTAGATTTAGGGTGACAATGATACCCGTGGGTAATGTGTCTTTAAAATAAAAACAGGTAGGAATTTAGGTTAATATGGTAGGTTGTAATATCGATCCCGATCATACCACTGACATTGAATAAAACTTAGGTTTATTTTATTGTGAACATCACATACATACAATCACGCCCGTAATCTCTGAAGGGGTAGGCAGAGTCCAAGGAGCACTGTGTTCCTTAAGACCACATTCAGCCATACGAAAATTGGGTTTGGTCACATGAAAAATCGTGAAAGAGTAGTAACAAGTGGCTAGCTCATCGCCTACACGATCACAGACTAGTACCCAATACGCGTTTTATCGCCTTTTACGACATGCTAGGCAAGAAAAACAGTTGGTACATTCTTTTTGTGTCCCGGACCAACACGAGACATCTTGTGAACATTCCAAGCTAATAATAATAACTAATAACTGTCGTAACATTAAGTCAATATTCCGTCCATACCTAGCTAGTACTTACAATACTAGGAAGCTTTCATCATTAATAACATTTTGTTCTACGGATATTATATTTTAACTTATTTTACTTTCATACTAAAATAAATATCAAATTCTGAATGTTTTGAGCTCTGTGTGCTTCGAGCGCGATATTGTCGCGCATGTTGCCTTCTCGTATGAACGGATCATAGACTTATAAATGTCACGACAGTACATTATAAGCTAGTGAAATCAAATTAATGTATTGAGTTGTGGCAAAACGCGTAAACAAAATATTGTTATATAATTAAGATATTAGCAAATGGGATATTAGTATTGTATAAGGCTAGGAACATTTGTAATAAGCTGGCCTTACGTACGCAAACAAAAAAATAATATCAACGTAGAACTCTTTACAAGGCAAATTAAAACAATTATTTCTGAGTTCATTTGAATTATGGATAAACAGTTATTGTATATTAATTGTTGGATTAAACTCTCAATACAAATCTGTACAGATCGCGTTACAATTCGTTTCAATGAAAAAGTCATTTACCTATTTTCAAACATTGACAACAGGGTGTTTTTTAAACGGTCAGCAAAATATTCGAATTTAGGTCAGCAAAAAAGTTGCTGTGTGCTTCGGAAGGCACGTTTGTCCCGATCGTTAGTGCGACCGTTTCTACACACCAATCTGCATTGGGCCAGTGTAGTGGTGTTACGGCCCATACTCATGTGTTTTTTCATGTAGAAAGGCCTGTGTCTAGCAGTGGGATGTACTTATATAATATTATCATTTAACCTAAAAACGCCCACTGGGACATTGCCCTTTTTTATATCCTAACGCAAAATTTGGGATAATATTTTCCCATTTTCTCTCATAAATATATTTTATATTTTACTAACTTTACGTGACTACGTTAAGAAGATATGGCTCCTTTGAAGCGAACAAGTCGGATTTTTACAAAGAAATTCCTAAAAATACATCCGTAATATCATCTTTTATGCTTAATACCGCTCTGTTCCGTAATTGGGGCGGTGGTAAATTTTGTATCGTCTTTATTGATTTTAGGCAATCGTGCCGTCGTTACTGTATAAATAGGATTATTGTTTTAAACAGACATTACACCGAAACGGTATTATAAGAGTATTGGTTTGCTGTCAAATCCTTGAGGATGGCGGTTTTACCGGAAGAGTTTGGACCAAAGATATATTGGGTCCTTACCTATGAAATTTGTGATTTTATTCTGTCTTAGTATTTTGTCTGTAACTATTAAGATTCAGAGTATTCCTAAAAAATAATTACCTCGTCTAAAAATAGACTATATTTTTGAGCTCTTTTGATTTGTTTTGATAATTTGTTGTAAGTTTAATTGTGTTAAAATTGGACACGGAGACAACTCTTTTTAAGTGCCTCCCGAATACATTTTATTTGCATTCACTTAAAAACGATAAAGAATTTTTATGAAGTGTGATATTACACATATTACTAAAGCTTGTCTAATGATACATGCCAAATATTATTATTTCTGGATTTGTCGTTGTGAAGAAAACTGATAAAATGTTAGTATGGAAAATGAAGAATTCCCCAAAATCTCCATACAAAACACAAATTTCATAGGTAAGGACCTAATACATTTACATAGATGATTCGATAGTTCGAAACCCCGACCAAACGTCGGGATTATTTATTTATACTTTATTGTGTTGAGGATCTTCGAAGTGGTTCGTACGCTTTAGCTTTCGATGGAAAACAAAGCTGCTTTCGCCATGGTCAGGCCGCGGATGGATGACCAAATATTTGTGATCTCGAGCTCCTCTGTGCTTCGGAAGGCACGTTAAGCGGTTAGTCCCACCAACCAGAAGTAGGCAACACGCACAAATAATTAAATTGCTTATAAAATATTGGTTTGCTGCTCAAATGCTTTTTCGGCTAGCCTTTATGTTGCTGACTAAATAATTAAATGGCTGCCCAATTAATCACTTCCCAATAATAAGTCACCGTCGCCCTCAGTCTTTATACGTCCCACTGCTGGGCATATGCCTTCCTTCATGGAGAAGCAATGAGGAGTGGGAGCTATAACACCAGCTAGCTTTCTTGAGACCAATCGATTGGCATAATAAAAACATACTTATAAGAAAATGCTATTATACAATAAAAGAGTATCTAGAAGATAAAGATATTAAATAAATAAATAAATAAATATATATAACTTAAACAACAGTACAATGCTATAAACAATATTAATTAAGTATATAATAATAAATTCTAAGAACATAATAAGATTATCTAAAAATTAAAGTAAAGAAATTAATTAATATATTTATTATTACTTAAAATAATACAATATTGGATATATATCTATTAAATATTTCTATTTATATAACACTAAAAGCTATATTAAATATTGTAATATCTGTAACCACACTGTGAAAAGCAATAAAGTATTGAGTATTGGTATAAAAACTTCCAATGTCCGCTTTTTTGAAACCTGTACCACTGTGCTTTTCTCCATTTGTCTCCTGTTGTACAAAAAAAGGGTAGGGAGAGATTATCTAAGTGTATATAACTCAAAGACTGATTGACGAACATAGTGATCTATCAACGCACAGCCCAAACCACTGGACGGATCGGGCTGAAATTTGGCATGCAGGTAGGTGTTATGACGTAGGCATCCGCTAAGAAAGGATTTTGATTAATTCTACCCCCAAGGGGATAAAATAGGGGATGAAAGTTTGTATGAAACTTTGTCGACTTTAAACCGATCGGGCTGAGTCTATGCATGCATAAAGCTACTATGACGTAGGCATCCCCTAAGAAAGGATTTTGATAAATTCCACTACTAAGTTGTTAAATGGGGGATGAAAATTTTTATAAATCTTACTTTTCGACTGATTGAACTGAAATTAAAAATTAGTGCTACTATTATGAAGACGTTCGCTTAAATAGGATTTTAATAAATTCAACCCCATGGGGATAATATAAGGGATGATGGAGGATGTAAATGTATTAGTTTGAACCTATCAGTACCTAATGGAACGAATAAATTAAGACGAACAAAAGAATATACCTAATTAATAATAATACTTCTTAATAAATAAAAATAAATAAATATCTTCAGACATTCACACCTATCAACTGGCCCGTACTAGACAACTAATGCCTGTGTTATGGATACCAGATGACGGACAAATATATTTAATAGATAAATAATAGGTTGGGGAAAAAGTTTCTTCGCATTTTTTTAGAAAATTCAATACATTTTTTAATACAGTTTATTTACATTTAACTAAAGTATGTAGGTACCATTTTGTTCGATAACTTTTTGCCATCTTGTAGGTAGGGACATGATCCCATTGCTATAGAAATTTTGGGACTTCTGGTCAAAATACCGCGACAAGTGGTTTTGGCAGTCCTCTCGTGATGTTAACCTGACACTGCCTTAAGAATTCTGAAGAGACCGAAACAGGTGGAAATCTGAAGGTGCAAGGTCAGGACTATACGGCGGATGCATTAACACCTCCCAGCCAAACTCTCTTAATTTTTGCTGAGTGGCTAAAGATGTGTGAGGTCTAGCGTTATCATGAAGAAAAACCACACCCCTTCTGTTGATTAATTCCGGCCGCTTTCTCTCAACTTCTTGCTTTAATCTCATCAGTTGTTCGCAGTAGAGTTCAGAATCGATGGTCCTGCCTGGTGGTAACAGCTCATAATGAATAATGCCCTTCCAATCCCACCACACACACAGCATCACCTTGTTGCGAGTTAACCCGGGTTTCGCCACAGTCTGTGAAGCCTGACCGGCCTTTGACCACGACGTTCCACGTCCACGACGTCGTTCGACGTTCCACGTTCTTGTCGTACGTGATCCACTTTTCATCACCAGTTATCAGTTTCTTCAAAAATGGTTCGGTTTCATTACGTCGTAATAAAGAATCACAAATGAGTACACGGTTCATTAGGTTTCTTTCAGTGAGCTCGTGAGGTACCCAAATGTCGAGCTTTTTTGTGTACCCAGTTTTTTTCAAATGCGCCAAAACTGTTTTGTGGTCAATTCCCAGTTCTTCAGCTACGTCGTAACTACTGACATGCCGATCTTGCTCCACTTTTTCAAAAATGGCATCCATTTTATCTGTAATAGGGCGACCAGAGCGACGTGCATCTTTGACATCAAAATTTCCGGATTGAAAACGCTTAAACCAAATTTGTGCTACTCTCACAGACACTGCACTAGGTCCATAAACATCGCAAATTTTTTTCGCGGCTTGCGTTGCATTTTTACCTTTTTTGTAGTAAAATTTTCAAATGTATCGAATTTCTTCATTAGATTCACTCATCTTGTCGGTACGAAAAACAAATGAAAATCACACCTTTTCCTAATTTGAATTTGGAATTATATTCTTTAAAATTTAAACTTTCAATGAAACCAAAACCAGCCAGATACAAATAGTATAGCCAAAGAGATTTTATTACAAGTTTATACAAACTATAATGCGAAAAGACTTTTTCCCCAACCTAATACATATAAATATTCAGAATATAATATACATATATAAACATCCAAGACTGGAGAACAAATGCCTGTTCACACAAACATTTACCCCCACCGGGGATCGAACCCAGAACCTCTCGAGATGGCGACGCCTTGAGACCGGCGAACAGACCACTCGACCACGGAGGTTGTCAAGGTTGTAATAATAATAAACTTCGCTCGAAGCCGCAAGCAAAAGCTAGTTTCATAAATAAAACTGTGCAACGTCCAACCTTCCCATAGTGCGGGATCAAAGAGTGAAGACCTAATAACCGGTAAAACTAATTTCCGGCAACGCTCCGAGCAGAACCGGTTAACTAAGTTGCCGGTAATTAAACGGTGTAACTTGGATATAATTGACTGTGGTCAGGTGGTCAGCGGGCTATTGGTTAAAGTTTGGTTTAGATTTAACTCTACTGGGTTTAATGCTGTAATGGTGTAAACGACAGATATATACTTACACCCAGTTGCAGAAACGAACTTTAAAATTTTATGTCGGCATTATCCCTAATGCTCCATTAAATTTATTGATTGAAGTGTCAAAAGAACACCTTAGCGTAGTTTTTACGTTGCACAAAACGACATTAGCACCCTATCAATGCTAAAGAGACATTAGCTAGAACTATTTTGTGTTCCAATTTTAAATTTAATGAACTTTAAAGTTTTAATGTCTTATTACTAAATGTCGTCATTAAAAAATCTTTGTGCAACTGAGCGTAAGATAGATAAATAAATATCTTCAAAAAATCAAACCTATTAACTAATCCCCATTTTAAGCAAATAATGTTGCTTCTGTTGCGGACACTAGATGACGGATATAGTACATTATGATATAAGTGCGGTAAGTTGAAAATTACAGCCGAGGCGATATTGCTAGCCCGAGCCGTAGGTGAGGGCTATAAGAAAGCAGAGGCTGTAATTACCAAACCAAACGTATGTCATACAACGTTTTATAACACATTTGCGAGGAAATACATAAAACTCAGACATTCTTAAAGTAATAAATCTTTAATCACTTGTTAATGGAATTAAAGAATTAAATGTTTATTTATTATATTTTATCTCCCAAAGGTAATTTTATTTAAAATATGTTAACTACCTTTCTGACATAAAAACTCTTTGCTAAGATTTAAAAAAATGTATCATGGGGTTTTTGGCGGTATTCAACTATGGCGGACGTGATTTTTATTTCGATGATTGTAATATTGTACGGAGTGGATATTGTTACGTAAAATCAGTGTAGTTTTGTGTAATAAGTGTCTGTGATGATGTGCAATGTGGAGGATTATCGAAATAAGCGTCAAGTGGTGTGAAAAGTGATGAGTTTTTATCGTGGTAATCCACCTCATCCAAGTAGCACCACAGTGTCTGCCATCGATCGTTTGACGTCAAACTCTCCTAAGATGCATTGAAATGCATTACACTAGCATTTCAATGCAAACTACTGAAGACATATATATTGCAGACATGGCTGTATGGGCTTCGTTCCCTTTGCCTTCCCTACGGGAGAATTTTACAAAAAAAAAAAAATGTATCATTCGTTTTTAGACGGAACATCATAAACTGTGTTTTACTTCACATTATCGCAAATGTAAGTAATGTGATAGATTATGATATTGAAATTGGTGAAATAAGAGACCCTTTACGAGCAAATTACAAAATATATGAAATACATACATACATACATATAATCACGACTAAGGGCTAGCCAGAGACTAGGCAACAAAAGCAGTCCACTGCCATAGTCCGCGCTTCACCAAATCACTGCATGTGCTCAACGTGACTGGTGGTGAGCCCGAAATAGAAATAGATAGATTCTTATATATATATATATATATATATATAAATAAACAATCCAAACTGGGAACATCTTATCCTTCATAGACAGTGCCCAGTTGATGGAGCTACTGTTGATGGGCCTTAAATAGAACAAACAGCCCCGACTACCCCAAATAATAAATAATATTTATATAATATATCCTCCGTGGTCTGAGAGTAAACAGAACTGGAGTAGCCATTAGTCAATTTCTCAAACATTTTTTTCTGCCATTTCTTGCGGGGGGTGAGGTTATCACTACACTCAAAGCCAGCCGTTTTTACAAATGCACACATGCATAATTCGACACACAAATTTAAATTTCACGCACACACGCTTAAAATAGTCACGTGGGGTGTGCGTTTTGACAACGTCATAGCCGCACTCCCCACGAGACTAGCGTTCGAAATTTGAAATCGTAGAATTCTCAAACATGAAATAATGAAGTAAATAATCATGAAATCTTAAAAATTATAATTACAAATAAAAGGTGACACCATCTTTTAGCATACTCGATGTTTTCTATTTATTTTTACAACAAAAAACAGCACAGGCAGGCATTTTTGCGGGAGCTCTGTTCGCCGCAACGTTTACAATGTTATGGCTGTCAAAATGGCGGCTCAACTAGTTTTATTAAACGTGCAAGCATCCGATGCTTGTGCATTTGGCAGAGGGGAATGTTAGACAAAGGCTACTCCAGTTCTGTTTACTCTGAGTCCGTGGTCGATATCGGTCGTGGTCGTGGTGGTGGTGGCGACGACCATTATATATGTATAATATTATGTAGTTCATTATATATGTATAATATTATGTATATTCTGAATAATTATGTGTATTTATCTATTAAATATATTTGTCCGTCATCTAGTATCCGTAACACAAGCAGCATTTAGTTGCTTAAAATGGGACTAGTTGATAGGTGTGAATGTCTGAGGATATTTATTTATTTATTTATTATTTTATTTATATAAACATCCAAGACTGGAGAACAAATGCCTGAGAATTCATCACCCACAAGATATTTATAAGTATTTATCTATTAAATATATTTGTCCGTCATCTAGTATCCGTAACACAAGCAACATTTAGTTGCTTAAAATGGGAGTTGTTGATATGTGTGAATGTCTTAGGATATTATTATTATATTTTTGTATTATTTCACATAATGGTTTTTAGCATATAGTGTAAAGCCGATTAGGTAGGACAACGGGCGAAGCAAAGAGTGTTAGGTAGATCTGTGCCCTTAGCGCGCGAGCCGAGCGAGCAAAGCGAGCGTGCGCGGCAGCGGCCGGCGAAGCGCCAGAATCTATATTTTTTATTGATAATTATTTCAAAATTTTTATGCGACTAGTTAATTATGCCTTAAAATGGTTATGCCATGCGTAAATATTTATGAATAAAATTTTATGCCAAAATCAATTATGCGTATATTTATTTAGTGTAGATACCAATATGCTTGAAAATTTGTGCTTCGGATTGGTGCGAAGAAATGGTTGCAATAGCGGGACCAACGGCTTAACGTGCCTTCCGAAGCACGAAGGGTTTCGAGATTACAAAATTTGGTCACCCATCCCAGGCCTGACCATGGCGAAGGTAGCTTTGTTTTCAATAACGAAGCCAAAGCGTACTAACCACTACGCCACCCAGCTCCTCGTATAGTAAAAACCATCCTCTCACTCTTTGGAAATATGTTAAATTAACTCAATTTTAACTCGAGCAAATAAAGTTATTATGAAAATTATCTAACTTATACAACAAACCTTTTACAAAGTCTTTCATAAAACAATAAGTTAAATAAATCGAGTTAATGAAGCTTAAACAAACAATTGTTTTTGTTTTCCAATGTTTATTGTTGGCCGTGGGACTAAGTCGGCTTTCGGTTAGAAAACGTGTTTCGATTTAGGGACGTTTAATATTATTATGCACGCTGGCCGCTTAGTCCAGTTAAAACAACTTAAAAGTCACATTAAATCCAACAGTTTCAATTTATTTTTCATTATTTTCGGATTTTGGATCCCCGGTGGGGGAAAATGTTTGTGTGATGAATACGCATAACTTCGCATTTCGCATTCGCATAACTTCGATTGTCATAACATCGTTTGTCATACATCGAATGGCATAATCATCAAATAGCATAACACTCATGTCACATATTTCTTCTTACTCATAACATTCAAGTGGCATAACTCTCTAAAGGCATATTATTATAAAGCATAACTATAGAAATTCCTAGTGTCATTTAGCACAACATTAGCTAGCCCTAAAATGATACGAATAATCACCCAGATTCGATAGGACCAAATCCAAGGAAATGTGTTCTGGTAGATATTAGGTTAAGGTTATTTTTTTATGACCCTTAAAAACTATATTTGTCTCATCGAAATATATTTAGTAAACAATTTGGGGCAAAGAAAAATATTATGCGTTGTGATCATTATGCTTTTCATTAGTTGTGCGTTTCAAATTTATGCCTTTTAATACTTATGACAAACAATTTTAGCCGATACAATATTAGGACTCTCAAAATTATGCGTCGCAATTTTATGCGTTTTGATGATTATGCCTTTCACTATTATGGATCTTCATATTATGACAATAAACGTTATGCTTAAAATTACGGAGCCGATGAATACAGATGCATTTGTTCTCCAGTCTTGGATGGTAATATTATTTTCTGAATGTATATTTTCTGAATATTTTTATGTTTTTATCTAGTAGTCTCTTAATGGTCAGAATACCAGACACAATAGAAAATCTGCTGTTCACGATCACCGGTGTTCGCGTAGAGCCTCAAGGGGTTGAATTTATTTATCCGTCGTCTAGTATCCGTAACACAAGCAACAAGTCACCCTGCTTTAGCACTATTTTATTGAATGGGACTTTTGCGATTGCTCTAGCATTTCCGTCACGATGCATCATGCATGCGTCAAATGATAGGTTGCCCCATACATTTGACGCATGCTATAGCATACGCGACCATGCGGGGTATAAGAGGAGTAAACATTGTTTTTTTTTTGTGAGCAGAATAGGTCACATATGACAGTAAGTGATCTGAGGTTGTATCAACAGTCACAGTAAGAAATAGACAACCCATATTTTATATTGAAAAAGCAACTGCTCAAGCATCACTGTCAAAAAACTCAATAAACTTGGGATGCTGTAGCATTCGCGTCATAATTAAACTGTCCAACAAGAACGCTATAGCATGCTCATCCGCGAACGTGGTAAAACGCGGCTAGTGATAGATGTGAATGTCTGAAGATATTTATTTATTTATACCTACCTTCGTTGGTTATAAGCGGAAGCTGTCCCAGGAGCCGCAGGCTTTGCTCCCGTTCCAGATGTTAGTATGATGTATTCGTGAATATGCTTAGAAGTCACTTTTGTACAGTCACCAACATGCTAAAGTGTGTTAAATTTTTAGGTACTTTATCATTTAGACAACACTATTGTTCAGTGTTTTTTTTCTACTTATGCGTCAGCTGTTGGCTATCATCTCACCTGATGGTAAGTGACGATAAGGCCGAAGGAAGCGAGCTTAACCTATATCCCTCAACAACTAAGGAACTGGCTATCTTACCTCTGATTGCCGGAACACAACAATGCTTATAACATTGTTATTATGGCGACAGATTTAGGTAAGATGGTGCTAGCCAGGCAGGCTTAGAAGCCCTACCACCAACCAAACCGAGCAGAAAAATTCCTGGGGAATGGCGAATCGAATCCCGGACCTCCCGTTCAACACCCGGTGGTGTCAATCACATCACTTTTCATCTAAGGTAAAAAGTGCGTCATTGAATTTTAGAAGTGTAAAAATTTAAATAGAATTACTTGACTCGTAACGAAATAACTGAAGAAAAACGTACATACAAAATTACTCCTAGCGGAGAAGAGAATACGGTATTGATTAGCGTGGCTTGGATGAGATAATCCCTTTCTTCAACGAACCAACGTCAGGTAGATAAGCCGGGACTATAAACATGGCGGTGTAAGCTGAAACGCTGTATGCAATATTTAACGAAAATTAGGTCAACCAGCAAATTGGGAACTCGGGTTCCGTATTTAGAGTTATAAATAAATACAAAATTCAATATAGAAAGGAATGAAAGAAAGAAAAAATTATTTATTTCCATCAAATTGTGAAACTAAGGTTGAAACAAAAGAACTTAAGCTTAGTGATCGATCGAGTGATAAAAAAAATCGTTTATTCAAATTGTTATTACCTATGAAATTGGTGTTTTTTTTCTCTCTTAGTATTTTGTCTGTAACTATTAAGATTCAGAGTATTCCGAAACAATAATTACCTCGTCTAAAAATAGACTATATTTTTGAGCTCTTTTGATTTGTTTTGATAATTTGTTGTAAGTTTAATTGTGTTAAAATTGGACACGGAGACAACTCTTTTAAAGTGCCTCCCGAATACATCATTTTATTTGCATTCACTTAAAAACGATAAATAATTTGTATGAAGTGTGATATTACACATATTACTAAAGTTTGTCTAATGATACATGCCAAATATTATTATCTCTGGATTTGTCGTTGTGAAGAAAACTGATAAAATTTTAGTATGGAAAATGCAGAATTCCCCAAAATCTCCATACAAAACACCAATTTCATAGGTAAGGACCTAATATGACAAAGACGAGTACAAAAGCTTATTTCTAAGAGAAATTTCTTCCAGCTCACTTGCGCCAGGAGAACTTCGAATAAGACTTATTTGGGGTGTCTCAACATCCCTTCATGACCTAAAATAGCTAAATTGTAGTGTGGAGACCTGTAAAAACAAATGAATAGGATTGTTCAAGAGCAAGTGCATATAAAATGGTTCATAGTAAAGTTAGTTCCGAAAGTCGCCAAGAGATGGCGCTGCACGGTGTTGTATCGCGCTAACGTTTATGTGCGATGCAATGCATATAAGAGCTGATTATTAATTATTACTGATTCTAGAGCAAATTCTTTGGTTTTATTTTGAACCTTATGGAACCCCATTAGTACAGAGTTGAGTTGAGAGTAACCAGACCTCCACCCAGTACAGCAGACCACTTAGATATAGTCCAAACAAGGATTTTTCGCTCAGTTCAGTTGATGACAATTGAATAATCCACCCAGAAGTCGGGAGCTGTAAAAGTGACGTATCTTTTAATTTATTTCAAATTTGCATACGGATCCCTCCGCGATGGATACTGACATTATTTTTCTTTTATCTCCCCGGCCAAGCGGGTTTTTATCCACTTTTTTAAATGAAACATCGCTATCTTTACATATTAAATGGATACTTTTCTGTTTCAGGAAGCGAATTATGGACGTCTATGGTGAGTTTTGAAACAGCTTTTTGTTCATTTTCTTTTTAAAGTGATATTCTTGATTCATATTTTCAATATTAATTGCCAACCAATACATACATATATTACTTTTTCAGTAGTACGATTAAAAAGAAATAAATTAATTTAAATTATTCAAAACCTTCTAAAATAATTCATAACTAGCTGTGCCTGTGACGTTGTTCGCGTGGCTATTCATTTAACGCCGATAAAATTTTACAAAAAGTTTTTTATTTTTTTTAACACTGCATTGTTTTTGTACAAAGTGCTCAACATTATATTACATTCCTACCTCTTATTAGCAAAATGTTGTTAATTAGCAAAACCTCTTATTATTAAAATAATGAAAATAACATTTCTTGTCAGTTTCATCTGATTAATTGTTGTCATGGTGATAAATCTCTGTTGTCCTGTATTTAACAATGCCGAGAAATTTTAAAATTCTAAATGAAATTACATTTTGACGGAATATGTCACAAAATACTCGGTCGAGCAGATATTGATAACCACGGTTACACTCGCGCGGTGCCCGTGCCCATGGGAATATCGGAATAAAAGTAGCTTATGTCCTTTTTCAGGCTCTACAATATCTGTGTACCTTTCAATTGAATTGATTCAGTAGTTTTGACGTGAATGCAAGACAGACAGTTACTTTCGCATTATAATATTAGTATGGATTTCTAAAAAAAAAAAAATATGAACAACTTACCCACACTTGTGTAGTAACATTGATGTATATAACACTAGATTTGCAAACCGCATTAACTTGCGTCAAAAAAAGCGTAGCCGTTTCCGAAACTCAACGACGTAGCTTTGAAACCACTAAACATTGAAAAGATAAACATATATCTATCCCACTTACGCAAGTCGCAAAAGCTACAGCGCAGTGACTGTACCGCCTCGCTCAGATTAGACTGGATTCAAATGCAAAGTACAAATGCAATGCACAAAGCAAAATGCATGCATGCAATGCATGCATGCATTCGCAATGTCAAAGTACAATGGTGGAAGTGTTCCCTGCTCGTAAAATTTTACCCCATTTTTATTTTTTTTAAATAAATAAATAATTTATTATAATATATATTATTTTTAAATAATTACATTTCATCAAGCTTAAAGATATCGTGTTTTGGTAATAAGGTATTATGGGCTGGAGAGCAATGCAAATACTTGTGTCGTGCGTGTAAGACGTGTCGATTTTTATAAATAATTCATTATACAAAATTAAATGTTACTAATGTTTGGTAATAAAATAAAAAAGATTTTCGTATAATTATTATTTATTATGCAAAAGTACAGGTGGCGAGTCTGTTGCACCGGCGACCATACGAGTAAATACGTCGTAATATACTTTAATAACTTGATGTACTGTAAAATGTAAAAATTAAAATTAAAAACTACTGATAATATGAACAGATAACCTAGCTGTATCATTGTAAAATAATTTTAAAAATCGAGTTGGTAGATCCAGAGATTATTCCCTGCAACGTCATAAACTCGTAAGATCGCAAACTTTACCTTTGTTAAGTCTAAATAAAAGCATCACTTACAATAAGGATTGTAATTGCCTAATGAGACAAATAAACACGACCACTTTTGTGGCATATTTTGGCTTCATCAGGAAAGTGCTTCGAACATAATGATTGTCGATTTTGTTGGAAGCCAGTCTGTCTCCTTCCGCAGCAATCTGATAAGTTTAATCCACCTATCCCGGCTTGCTTCATTTTTAGGCAATGTGCAACGTTGTTACTATTTAAAAACCTATATAAAATCACTGATTCCATAAATTACAACATTCCCCCATAAATATGGGAAACCAAAAATGAGTTTTTAATGGCAGCACTGAAACAATTTTAAAACATTTCACAATTTAATTAGTTTTTACGTAAATGTGAACATACAAAAACAAACTCACGTGTGGAAAGTAACACCCATGGTTTTATTATGTTTTTGGGACCTGGATTCGCACGTTTTGACTGCACATTTACCCATGATTAATTTTTTTTCGTCCCCCTTCACTTGGTTGACGTCTCACAGAGCACTAACTGACATAAGCCTCGTAAATGGCTGTGGCCATATGCCGAGTGGCTACGCTTTAACGCGGTTACTACAGATCTAGTGTTATATACATCAATGTGTAGTAATACTAAAAATGCTTTAGCTGACAGATGCGTACTCGGCCAAAAATTGGCCGTGTGCGCAGGACTCTGGACTCTTTCACTAGAGCAGTATCGACCATTGAGATTTAAGCATATATTGGTGTCCAAACACCCGTGTGTAATAAGTAAGTAACACCGAGATTGGTCGAATTCGACCTTAGTTATCTATCATTACTATCATTAAAGGTCCGAACAAATAATTAACAAGCCCTCAATATTAATGTTTGGGTGTTATTCAAACGGTTAGCAGAATATTCGCACTTTAGTCAGAAAAACTTGGTCAGCTAAAATAACTAATTGAGCAGCAACTTTAAGCAGCAGATATTTCTAAATTGGTCAGCAATATAACTAATCGAGCAGCAACTTATGGGCAGCAGATATTTCTAATTTGTGAGCAAAAAACTAATTGGGCAGCTACTCAAATATATTCTCTGCTGCGAAATTGTTTAATATATGTTTTGATGACACAAATATTGTTTTTTAGGGTGATAAAAAAACCTTAACCTAACATCAATCAAAATAAATTTCCTACAAAATGATCCATTTTTCTTCTTTGATCCATTTCCTACATTTTATAAATTTCTGGTAGCATATATTGTTGTTAAAATAAAATAAAAATAATTATTTTGCAGCTCAACTAATTATTTTGCAGCCCAAATAATAATTTTGCCGCCCATATAATTATATTGCTGACAAAATATTTGTTTACTGCGCAAATTATATATCGGCTGACCCTTTTGTTGCTGACCAAATAATTAAATGGCTGCCCAATTAATTACTCCCCTTGAAGTTTTAATATAGTCCAGTAACAAAACCCCCAGAGGATAGCCACCTCGTATATAATGATCGATTTAGCAAACTTGTATAATTATGTGCTTCATCCATCTAATATTAAAGTGACAACGATACAGTCCATCGTAACCTACTTATAAGTCTGTACGGTTGACCGATTTTTTATTGTTACAAAAAACCTATTCCTATTGAAGATAATAATATTTGCTCCACAATAAACTAGTCCGAGCGACTCTGAGATGAACCTTTGTGCAGAAGATTACTTACTTTGTTCTAGTTCAATTAAAATTTATCTTTTGAAGTTAAGTCAATTGAAATAGCCTATAGGTAACTGAATTGGGCTTAGATGAAAGAGGGTTCGTCATCAACCTATAAGCGTCCCTCTTTTCGGCATAGGTCTCATAGAAACAAACACATGAAAAGTGGGCCGTAACACCACAACAATGTACACTGTTGTACTAACAACGAATGTCAACTGTAGTATACACCAAATTAAAAAAAACATAAAAAGGGCATTAAAATAGCAAAATTACATGTATGAATTATTAGGGGTTAAAGAATGAAATTGCCGTTTTGTATGGAGATTTTGGGGAATTCTGCATTTTCCATACTAACATTTTTTCAGATTTCTCCACAACGACAAATCCAGAGATAATTATTGTTGGCATATATCATAAGACAAGCTTTAGCAATATGTGTGATATCACTCTTTATAAAAATTATTTATCGTTTTTAAGTGAACCAAATCAAATGATGTATTCGGGAGGCACTTAAAAAGAGTCCAATTTTAACACAATTAAACTTACAACAAATAATCAAAAGAGCTCAAAAATATGGTCTATTTTAAGAGGAGGTAATTATTTTTTAAAAATACCCTGAAACTTAATGGTTGCAGACAAAATACTAAGAGAGAAAAAAAACGGCAATTTCATACTTTAACCCATCAAATAACATCCATTCAGATCTTTTTTGCTGTCTTTGTTTATTTATTTCCACGTGTAATAAATAATTACACTCACTTTAATAATATAAGCAACCTGCGTCGACTAAATCGTCGTCCATATTCTGTGAAGCCTATTTGAAAACTGTGAGCTCAAAGATGTGATCGAACATTTGTACACAGGTCTGGCAGTGTGGCAAATCTTTGAGCGAAGCCTTGCAAATATGTGTGCAAACCTTTGGCACATATCTGGCTCCGGTATTACAAGTAACAATGTTACGAACTTGCCCCGGAGGTCCCAACTTAGATTACTTGGAAAACTTGGCTTTGAATATAAAACAACACATCCTTTCAAAATATTGTTAATTAACAAGAATATGGAGTTGTTTAGCTTAATTAGGATAAAGGTTCAAGATGTTCGTTTTATGTTTGAGTCTTTTTAACTTTTGAGAGCTCGGTGGCTTTGTGGTGAGTACGCTTTGGCTTTGTATATCAAAAACAAAGCTACCTTCGCCATGGTCAGGCCGTGGATGGGTGACCAAAACTTTGTAATCTTAAACTCCTCCTTGCTTCGTCAAGCCATTGGTCCCGGTCGCTATTGCAACCGTTTCTACCCGCCAACGCGCATTGGGCCCACGTGGTGGTGTTTCGGCTCATACTCCTCATGTGTTTGTTTCCATGCGGAAGGCCTGTGCCCAGCAGTGGGACGTATGTAGAATGAGGACGATTATTCTCTATTCGACGATATCGATCTTATTGGCATCTTGTCTAGGGTACCAGAATTCAGTACCCCACCGGAGTTCGAAACCAGCACCTCTGAGTAGTGACACCTTCAATCCAGCGCATGAACTACAGTCACACAGTCGTCTGAAATAGGATCATGGCGAAGCTACTGACCCAGATACTGTTAGTGTGGTATATCAAAGTGACTAATATTAATAATAGGTGGAAGAAGAATCACGGACCCACCTGAGCAGACGACGCCGCTCGTCGTCAGCTCGTGACCACGGTTGGTATAACCCAGACGTCAAGCAGGAAGTAGTATCTATATATTAGGTCCTTACCTATGAAATTGGTGTTTTGTATGGAGATTTTGGGGAATTCTGCATTTTCCATACTAACATTTTATCAGTTTTCTTCACAACGACAAATCCAAAGATAATAATATTTGGCATGTATCATTAAACAAGCTTTAGTAATATGTGTAATATCACACTTCATAAAAATTATTTATCGTTTTAAGTGAATGCAAATAAAATGATGTATTCGGGAGGCACTTAAAAAGAGTTGTCTCCGTGTCCAATTTTAACACAATTAAACTAACAACAAATCAAAAGAGCTCAAAAATATAGTCTATTTTTAGACGAGGTAATTTTTTTAGGAATACTCTGAATTTTATTAGTTACAGACAAAATACTAAGGCAGAATAAAAACACCAATTTCATAGGTAAGGACCCAATACTACACAATGTACGTCGCGTGTAGTCCTGTTGGTATAACTTTGGTATAAACAATTCAACGCGAAAGTTTAAAATCTTATACGGTGAAGCTAGATTACATACCGCCTCTCTGGAACTTGGCAGGGGCTTCATTGATCCGGGGAGCCCTAAGTACAACTGTGGAGCCCGTCACAATCTATTTCATATTAGATATCATGCATCTGTAACCGCCTACCTGGTCTAGTGGTTCACACCACCGGGTGTTGATCTGTTCGGAAGATTTTCTGCTGTTCTGTTTAGTTGGTGGTAGGGCTTCTAAGCCCGCCTGGGTAGCTACCAGCGTCTTACTTAAATCTCTCGCCATAATAATGTTATGAGCACTGTTGTGTTCCGGCAATTAGAGGTAAGATAGCCAGTTCCTCAGTTGTTGAGTAATACCGGTGAAGCTCGCTTCGATCTTGCCTGTAAAAAAAGTCTCTAATTCTGCAGGAGCTGTGCTTTTTTCGACACTGTTATCGCTTTTAATCAGCAGACTATATACGCCCCATCGCTGGACAAATACCTCCAAAGATCTCCAAAATGATCAGCACAGCGCTGCCCGCCATAAACCAACTGCACAAAAACTTACTACGGACTACGAATGCTACGAACGAGACTCATACTACGGATTATGCTACGCGCTACGAGTAAAGTTACAAGGAAAAATTTTAACAAAAATCAGAGACACGCAGCCTTGCTTCGATATTGCTTCGCTTCGCAAAATTTCTGCTCCATTTTTTGCGGGGCTTGCATTCATTAGGAGCTATACAGTCACTTGCTCATTGAAAATCAACAAGGACGCAGTGTACGCTGATCAGTAGTATATTATCAGTATAAACAATTTTATAATAAAATCCCACCATATATAACAGAACTGCCTTTTCACAAATTTAAGCCTTATATTGGGTCCTTACCTATGAAATTGGTGTTTTTCTTCTCTCTTAGTATTTTGTCTGTAACTATTAAGATTCAGAGTGTTCCTAAAAAATAATTACCTCGTCTTAAAATAGACTATATTTTTGAGCTCTTTTGATTTGTTTTTGATAATTTGTTGTAAGTTTAATTGTGTTAAAATTGGACACGGAGACAACTCTTTTTAAGTGCCTCCCGAATACATCATTTTATTTGCATTCACTTAAAAACGATAAATAATTTTTATGAAGTGTCATATTACACATATTACTAAAGCTTGTCTTATGATAGATGCCAAATATTATTATCTTTAGATTTGTCATTGTAAAGAAAACTGAAAAAAAATTTGTATGGAAAATGCAGAATTCCCCAAAATCTCCATACAAAACACCAATTTCCTAGGTAAGGACCTAATATTGAACAAACCTTGATGAAGGCGAACAAAATCCAAGATTATCTGGAGGATAAAATGGTATGGAAATAGATTATTTTGCTGGATCAAAAAAAATTAGCAAAATAATGTAAAAACATATTTAATACTGATATAATATAATTATACGATTGGCTATTTTTAAAAAAGTGGCTCATGAGTTGTGCAGTTCTAAGTCCATTAGTTGCCTTTTACGACAACCAAGGGAAGAGATGGGTTGGTAGTATTATTTTAATGAGCCGCCGATTTTTGATAACCACTGTTCTTGACAAAATATTAACAGCTTTTTTGTAATTTAATAGTAATAAAAGTTATTTGTCTGCTCATCCGTTTAATTTGGATATCAAAAACCTTATAAAAAAAACTACCAGACTTTTTTTTTGCTCTTCTAAATATTTTCATTCGCACATTCGCATTCGAATAATTAACATTCTGAAATTTTATATTCGTAACATCGTTATTGCTGGGCATCTATACTTTATACACAAACAGTGAAACAGCATTTTCTGCTGCCTGTTGCCATGCACCGGGCACAATGTGAGGCAAGCAATATTCACAATGTACTGTACATAAGTGTTATTCAATCTCAGTGGTACAGGCGGTAGGATCGAACCCGCGTTTCCCGCGGCCTCTCGAACGAGTGCCCCGTCCGTATCAACTCGGCTACCGCTGCCTGCTGAAGTAACTTCTTTAAATGATTTTTTTTTTATTTTACCTTCAACCATCATTTTCTAGTATTATTTCCATGCAGTCTTCTGCCTATACTTTGATTGTGAGTTCCATTTTTTCTACGTTTTCAATTCGCTGGTTCAATCAAGATTCTTTTGCCACACGAATGGTATTTGGCTTATTCCATAGGTAGGGTAGGGTACCGCACAAATGACACCGCCGGTGTTGTATCGCAACATCTACCTAAAACATTTTTAATTTTGGTTCTGGCAGACTTGGCCACTCTGTTATCACCATATTTTGCATCCTTGTGTGTGTTTGTACAGTGGGGTCTGCTCTGAGGAACTGTTTGATATGATGCCAACACCTACTTTTTATCACCGCACCGTTCGCCATCGCCAGGGTATACATCCTCACACGTTAGAACCAAAATGGTCGCGTACCGTGCGTTTTAGGAGGAATTTCTTTCCTCGTACGCTTAGGCTGTGGAATGAACTCCCTGGTGAGGCTTTCCCAAGAGACTACAGCATGGAGTCCTTCAAAAAGGGCGTGAAAAGGTTTTTTAAGGGTCGGCAACGCGCTGGTGATGCCCTCGGTGTTGCAGGCGTCCATAGGCTACGGTGACCACTGCCTATCTGTGTGGGCAGTATGCTTGATTGCCACCCTGGTGGTATAAAAAAACCATACGGTGATGAGGAAGGTCTGAGCCCGCAGTGGGACTTATCATAAGTCCCACTATGTGCTATGTTTATAATCCACCCACTTGATTGTACTAGCCTAACATTTATAAAAAACAAAAGGATTGTAAAAAATGTGAAAAAAAGAGCAGCCCCCGAGTTTCTGGCTCGCTCTTCTCGGGGATGTTCTCGTTCCGAGCGAGTGGTAGATTCACATATTCATAAATTGACGTTTTTAAGTGTTTGTATTGGGTCCTTACCTATGAAATTGGTGTTTTTATTCTGTCTTAGCAATTTGTCCGTAACTATTAAGTTTCAGAACATTCTTATAAAATAATTGCCTCTTCTAAAAATAGACCATATATTTGAGGACGTATTATTTAATTTGATAATTTTTTGTAAGTTTAATTGTTTTAAAATTAGACACAAAGACAATTATTTTTAACTGCCTCCCGAATACATCATTTGATTTGCATTAACATAAAAACGATGAATAATTTTTATCAAGCGTGTTCACACACATATTGCTAAAGCTTGTCTAATGATACATGCCAAATATTATTATCTTTGGAATTGTCGTTGTGAAGAAAACTGATAAAATGTTAGTATGTAAAATGCAGACATCCCCAAAATCACCATACAAAGCACCAATTTCATAGATAAGGACCTAATATATCAAGCCTATAAAATAAAGATGTTTTTGATTTTGATTTGATTTTGACTGCGGTCCCCAGTCCAACACACGAGGAGTATGGCCCGTTACACCAGCACGCTGGTCCAGCAGGTTGGTGGGTAGAAATGGCTGCAATATTGACCGAGACCAACGGCTTTGGTTACCATCTAGGGCATGACCATGGCGAAGGTAGCTTTGTTTTCGATATCGAAAGCCAAAGCGTACTAACCACTACGCCACCTAGCTCCTCGATAGATGTAATATCGAGTAGATTCATAGCTAATGTCCAAAAATAACTCTTTTTAATTGTACAACTAGTAACACTCACCAGCACATCCATTTTCAATGGAGGAAAAAAAATTATAAAGCGTGCATTTTTGAGCTTTACATATTACCGCCAACCAACACCGGACATCCGGCTATCCGGTCCGGACGAGCTTGATTGGACGCGAAGCCGTTGATGGATAAAGAAAAAAACCGGACACCATTTCTCATACTAGCTGGCTTTTAAATTACAGTTATTTCCGATTCCACTTTCCCACAAAAAATTTGGTAGCCTATTGTAGATTATTGATGTTTACTTATTCATCGCCGAACGTTGAGAAGTTAAGTGTAGATTACAGTTTTGGTCACCCATCCTGGTTTCAACCAAGGTGAAGGTTGCTTAGTTTTCTTTTTGTGGTTACCTATTCTTCTGTAACTAATCAGCTCAACGTCCATCTTTATCTGTTGTCATATCAGAATTCAGAGGTCAAAATTCATGATATTTTTAGGTAAAATGTATCTGTAATGATGAGCAATGTGGAGGATCATTGAAATAAGCGTCAAGTGGTGTGGAAATTAGAGTTCTTATAGTGGAAGTCCACGTCATCGAAGTAGCACCACAGTGTCGATAATTTGGCGTCGAACTCTTCCTAGATGCATTGAAATATATAACACTTGCATTTCAATGCAAATACTAAAAACATATTACATTAATTATACATTACTAGCTTTTGCCTTCGACTTCGTCACCTAGAATAATTACTTTGAGTTAGTGTGATGGCATGTAGCCTAGCCTTCCTCAATAAATAGGCTATTCAACACTGAAAGATTTATTCAAATTGGAACAGTAGTCTCACTTGGTGGAATTGAAAATTTACTCCTACTCTATCACGAGTATTAGAAGCAATGTTCATAGTGGCGTAAATATGTCCTTCATTTTTCTGGGAGGCGTTATTTAATTGTTTTTACATTCACCCGCATGGCACCCGTTCCCAGGAGAATATCGGGATAAAAGGTAGCCTATGTCCTTTCTCAGGCTCTACACTATCTGTGTAACAAATTTCGGTTAAATTGGTTCGGTAGTTTTGACGTGAAAGCGAGACAGACAGAGTTGCTTTCGCATTTATAATAGTATGGTTTACGAAAGACATGCCTGTATTTGACGACCTCCGCGGTCGAGTGGTCTGTACGCCGGTCTCAAGGTCTCATCTCGAGAGGTCCTGGGTTCGATCCCCAGTGGAGGCAAGTGTTTGGGTGATGTATTTTCAGATATTTGTTATCCAGTCTTGGATGTTCATTATATATGTATAATATTATGTATATTCTGAATAATTATGTGTATTTATCTACTAAATATATTTATCCGTCATCTAGTATCCGTAACACAAGCAGCATTTAGTTGCTTAAAATGGGACTAGTTGATAGGTGAATGTCTGAGGATATTTATTTATTTATTATTTATTAGTTCCGTCCCTTCTTGAATTTATCAATTCTTCAACCCCCACCAAGAATTTTGTACTGTATGATGGATGCCAAACTCCCATACAATAGCATGAGGCAATGTTCTGTCTCGATCAGTAGGTGTTCCCTCTCATTCTATCACTTTAATGAATGAGTTTGACATTTCGTAGTAAAGCTTTCTATTACAACTAATGACGTCCCACAAAAATACACACAAATTTTTCAAACTTGACTCACCTGTGAAATGATAAGGTACATCCAAGATACCACTCACTTACACAACACAAAACAACGCACGTCATCACCAGTTTTATATTTTTTTATTTAAAATATTCAATTACAGAAATTTGTAACAATGTTCAGTCTAGGCGTCAAAATGGCGTAAATATGACAGGTGAGACAGAAACTATGGATAGTAAGAGAGGAAGAGGATATCACGGATAGCCTTCATTCATAAATAGTGATTAAATGAGAGGGAACACCTACTGATCGAGACAGAACATTGCCTCATGTTATTGTATGGGAGTTTGGCATCCATCTTATAGTACAAAATTCTTGATCCCACAACCAATTGTTTATGTACTACGATTATCGGTTAATAATGATGAAGACTTATACTGACTAACTCGCAAGAGACTTTCTTATAACCGGTTTATCAGGTCAGTGTTAGTGTAAACAAAACCCGGCACTTGATGAAACTGAACTCACCTTTGTAATAATCGAGATGTCTTAAACTCGTATTAATTAAGCCGTACTTAAATTACAACGGTTTTAATTAATTCCCGGCTGAAGTCGAGTATAATATTATATTCGAGGTATTTTTGACGGTATAAGAACGCGGTTAAATACAGAACACGATAATAGGAGAAAAAAAAAACAATATAATAATATCATCACGCCTCTTTCCCCGAAGGGGTAGGCAGAGGTGTTTACACCCAGTTTTCGCCAGACAATGACGTCCCCATTATTGTAGCTCGTGGCGAGCGATATTCACAAACAACAGTACATCAGTTTTATCAAACTCGACGACCTTTATGGTCGAGTGGTCTGTATGTTGTCAGAGCGTCGCCATCTCGAGAGGTTCTGGGTTCGATTCCCAGTGGGGCAAGTGTTTGTGAGAATACAGGCTATTGCTCTCCAGCCTTTGATTTATATTTTTCTGAGTATTTAAATGTATTTATCTACACTCATGTTATAATTGTTCGAATTATGAACTCAGACTCGAATCATAAAAACGAAAATTTAAAAATGGAAACTGTAACATAATGACCATTATGCAACAGGTTGGACTCATTATTCATCACTTATTTTTAACTATGGCAAATGTTTTCCAGGCAGCCAACAATTAATAAAATTAATTAAATTTGTTTTATTTCTTTGAATAATGAGTGTAGATAAAGTAGTGTATGAATCTGCACATAACTCGGTATTAAAACACTTGCGTGATAATATTATAAAAATCGCCAAGGCTCGTTTATTAAAACCACGCTCGTTGTTTAATAACCTATATTATGTGACAGTTACATAAACTACTATTTATCTATTAAATATATATATCCGTCATCTACAATCCGTTACACAAGCAGCATCAGTTGCTTAAAATGGGGCTAGTTGATAGGTGTGAATCTTTGAAGATATTTATTTATTTAAGCTCAGTGGTACAGGGATTGGGATGGAACCTACGAGTCCCGCGACCTCTCCAACTCGGAAACCGCTGTCTGCTTTTTTATATAAACGTACTAAAATATTAATACAAAGATGTTTTCAAGAATAACAGAGTTAATAAGGTTTTTTAATTAAACCTCCATCCGGTTCCAAGTAAGCTCTATGTTCTAAGATACTGCTACAACGTATAAAAAAAAAGACGCGTGGCACTTGGGTTATCTTTATAGCAGTATTATATTTTCAATTTCTAAATTAATACTGCATTTGTGATAATAATAAAATGTATGTATATAGAGTACTCACTCATTTTCTTTCATTATTTTTTTAGGTGACTTTCTTCATTAATAATAAATGCACTTTGTTCATTCATATTCACGCACACAACGCCGTGTCGAAGACTGCCGAACTGAAACGACGTTAGACGATGCACGGCCTTCAAGCCACACCTCCTTGCGCATCGGAGTGGGGAGCGTGAGGTTTTTTCGTTACGGAATTTCTGGATTCGGTCCCCGCGCTCAAGGCCCGCGATAGAAGCTATGCAATAGCTTATAAACGACAACTTGCCGACGAGCTGCCAGACGTACACATGTTTCGTCTGGTGGTTCAAGGCAAATGCTGAGCGGTGCACCCTTTTGGCACCACAAATTATGGTTCAATGTTTATTTTTTTTATTTTTTATTTTAATTGTGTGTCAAATAAACAACTTTTCAATCTTTCTTTCAAACTTTTGTAACAAGGTGAACTAGCCGCCTCTCTGCGCGGTTTGGTTGGTGGTAGGGCTTCTAAGCCCGCCTGGCTAGCTACCACCGTCTTACCTAAATCTGTCGCCATTATAACAATTTTGGCATTTGTTGTGTTCCGGCAATCAGAGGTAAGATAGTTTCTCAGTTGTTGGGGATTACAGGTGAAGCTCGCTTCCACCTTCGGCCTTATCGTCACTTACCATCAGGTGAGATGAATGCCAAGAGCTTACCTGTCATACGTAAAAAAACTAATAACAAGCCGTAATGATACCTTTACTTGGAACCCTGTACCTCATCAAAGACTTAGAAAATTCTGAGAAATTTCATTATGAAAATGAAATTTTGCGTTCTTTTTTGATTGTTTATTGCGAGTAATGAATAAAATACTTCTGAAGTAAGCATGTGCTCTTATATATTATAATCCTAAATTGTGTTCAATGTAATTTTAAAGACATTCTTTAGATCTTTTTACAATCAGCTACCTAGCGAACTCTTGAAGGCAATCCCGGTCGATCGACATTGAGATCGGGTTTTCTGTTTGCATAAAATGTTATGCTTAACAATTTACGCATAATTACAAATGGCATAACAATCTTAAGGCATAATTAACCATTATGCGGAATAATATTATGGATAATTACCTTAGTGTAAATTATAATTATGCGAAATAAATATTATGCCAAAAGAAAATTATGCCTAAGTTATATTATGCCAAACAACTTTATGCCAAAAAAAAGGATCCCATGAGATTGTTTCTTAGGTTGCTAATAGACCAGTCGATTAATCGACGATCGCTTTAATTGATCGACGGATACGGACTGAATGATCGATCAATTCCATCTGTCGATATTGATCGATAGAGCTGGTAGCTTTAAATAGCTATTGATCGACGGTTGATTGATAGGTATGGTAGAAACTATCGATCGACGATGGATCTTCCATCGATCGATGCTCTCGACCGACGATCGATTGGTCTGGTAACGGTGTTGCCCCTTACCGTGCCAATGCCCATGTAAAAATTGTGATTATTGAATAACATATTCGGTAAATCGGCTTTTTTGTTTACCTTTTTGGCAACTTGGATTGAGACGTACTATAATTGGGTAGCAACTGGAATGCGTTTTGATGATACAAATATTGTTTTAAGGCCCACTTGCGCGGTCGAGAGTTAGCACCTAACCCTGGGGCAAATATATGGGCAAACCCTGGGTTAGGCGCTAACTCTCGATCGTGCAATTGGGCCTTAGGGTCATAAAAAAATAACATAACCTAACATTGATCTTTCCGCTTTACAACCCGGGTTATGACGTAAAATGGCCAGTAAGGTTGAGGAGCGTCTGCCTGCTTATTTCTGTTGCCCCCGTTTAAGCACTATCATCAGCTGACCATTATCTGGCTATAATACGTATTATATAATTGATTTGCCTTTATAAAAAATAGATTTACGTACCATTTTACAATTCTGAATGTGTCTTTCTTCGGCAGGACCTGGTCAATATAGTTGTCCAGGTTGCGACACTAGCGCCATAAATGGATTCAAATTGTGCGGATATTGATCGACTTAAATGACATTGAGTTTTGCTAAAATCGGTACTGTCGTGCTGCCTCTCCCTCCTCGGTATTTTGAGATATTGGATTGTGTTATTATTGAGTTTAAATTGAGATTGCGTTCTAGAGTACGCTTACAATGGATCACAGGTCAGAATGAATAGGAATATCTTAAATCTTTGATTCGATATCGAAAACAAAGCTACCTTCGCCATAGTCAGGCCTTAAATGGGTTAGCAAAACATTGTGATCTCGTACTCCTCCGTGCTTCGGCACGTTAAGCCGTTGGTCTTTCAGTGTGGTGGTGTTACGGCCCATACTTCTCATATGTTTCTCCATGTGGGAGGCATGTGCTCAGCAGTTGGACGAATATAGGCTGAGGGCGTATAGTTGTACAGCTTAAGTAGGTACACAATATAGCACAAAGTTTTCGAATGTCATTTCTTTGTCGCATCATCCATAAGTGGATTTTGCTACCGGATCATGTGTTCCCCCCTTTATAATAGGTCTTTACCTGTGAAATCGTCGTTTTTTTCTCTCTTAGTATTTTGTCTGTAACTATTAAGTTTCAGAGTATTCTCAAAAATATAATTAATACCTCCTCTAAAAATGAACCATATTTTTAGGTATTTTGATTTGTTGTAAATTTAATAGTGTTAAATTGACACGGAGACAACTCATTGTAAGTGCTTCCCGAATACATCAATTGATTAGCATTCACTTAAAAAAGGATAAATATTTTTTATGAAGTGTGATATCACACATATTGCTGAAGCTTGTCTAATATGCCAAATATTATTTTTCCCTATCTTTGGATTTGTCGTTATGAAGAAAACTAAAAAAATGTTGGTATGGAAAATGCAGAGTTTCCCAAAATCTCCATACAAAACGGCAATTTCATAGGTAAAGACCTATTATAATCCCGGGTCGTTCTCCCCGAAGCACTATGAACGCCGATAGGGGGGGTGGCTGATGCGATATCCCTATATCGCATGCTACCCTCGCGTCTAGACCCCATTCTTGCTCAACATCAGGTGAGGTGGCATATGTCTGGTCCATCTATAAAAAAAAATCATTATCATCATCTAATGCCTGCCCTTGTCCCAATACTATTTGGAGTCAGCACAACGAGTCTTTCTCCTATCACACGCCATATCAATTCACTCCTATCCTAGCCTGTCCTCATCCACACAATCCATCCATCTCTTCTTCGGTCTTCCTCTCCCTGCATCACCATCCACTATCATATTTATAGCTTCTCGTTACATGCTCATTCTCTCTTCTCAAAATAGACGCTTTTCCCTCAACTTTTCTATCACTGAAGCAACTTTCAGACATCTGATATTCTCATTCCTCACTCTATCAATCCACCCTCACATCCATCTGAACATACGCATTTTAGCCACATGCAATCTATTTTTATCTATCTTTTTCATAGCCCAACATTCCGATTATATAACGACAGGTGTTATGATTGTTTTATATATTTTCTCTTTCAATCTAGGGGAGTAGCTAAAATAAAAAACAATATTAACTTAAAATACCATACCATAACCCCAACTCACACTTTCTCCCCCAAATCCGCCTAATCTTCTTTAAAGCACATCTTCAAATTTTGAATAAGTAATTTCGTATTGAAAATTCGCTTACCGCTCCTAGTCATGTGATATGCCTTGAATAATTTGTTTTGCGGTCTCGCTTCCCTCCGGGGTTGCTGTGGGCGGGGGGAGGGGGGTAAAGGCAGGTTCACACGATTACTGTACAGTGCGTTGTTAGATAGTGTGTCAAGAAAAATCGTTTAACAATTTATTGTATACATCAGAACATTAAAAGATAAAAGTACAAAAGGTAGGGCTTATTTCCGATAGAAATGTCTAACAACCCTGACAGAAATGCTGACAAAAAAGAGCTGAGTCGCGTGTACAAAAAAAACATATTCCTAAATATAAATAAAATACATAGTAATACATACTATTAATCGTTTTTGTAATTGTTTAGTATAGTCTTAAGACTTGATGTGATGATGAACCTTTTTTTCTGAGCGTACCTCTGGCTAGACGGTAGGCGTGGGACTCACCAAAAACGCCGGCATTACCCACTAAAACTCCTCGATATACCAATTCGAGTCCTACCGCGGGAACGACCTGGGTTCTGCTGAAGCGATTCTCCGAATCCTTCCCAGGGCCTACCTATCTTCCGTGGTCGGTGAAATGAGTATGTGGAACCTGTCCACATCACAATCATTCAGCGTACATGCGCGGCCGATGAGGAAGACTCAGCAGATGTCAAATCCGCTGCCCTATGGGTGCCCTACTGGACATTTTAACACAAGGAAGCATCTGTACACTATAGGCAAAGCTGATGACCTGTAGATTGTGCGGTGAAAACAATGCAAGCATGTAGCATTTATTAGGTCCTTACCTATGAAACTGGTGTTTTGTATGGAGATTTTGGGGAATTATGCATTTTCCATACTAATTTTTTTTCACTTTTCTTCACAACGACAAATCTAAAGATAATAATATTTGGCATCTATCATTAGACAATCTTTAGTAATATGTGTAATATCACACTTCATAAAAAGTGTTCGTTTTTAAGTGAATGCAAATAAAATGATGTATTTGGGAGGCACTTAAAAAGAGTTGTCTCCGCGTCAAATTTTAACACAATTAAACTTACAACAAATTATCAAAACAAATCAAAATGAATAGGAAAGGGGAAGCACAAAAGATCCCATAGGGTCGAACTGCCCTTTTTTTTTCTCGAGGACAAAATCCGTTTGCGGACCTACCAACCGCTGTCGCTGGCGAGGCGGAAGGCGTATGTGGGACTCGCTCGGCGGCGGCCGAGAATACCCACTAAAACTCCCCGATATACCTCCTTGCCCGTCCGTGGGAGCGACCCGGGGTCTGCCGAAGCAATTCTCCGAGCCGGTCCCAGGGCTTCCAGACCTAGTCCAACACTAGGTCGGGGTTTGCGCCAATGGGGGATTCCCGGGTATATTCGGGAGAGGGTCGAAGTGCCCTGAGTTATCTCAGCCTCATCACAAGCATAGGATAATAATATCGAAAGCCAAATCGTACTAACCACTATGCCATCGAGCTCCTTAGCTAAGAGCAGATTTTATTAATCTAATTTGAGACAATCTAACGACATTGTAACCTACCCCTAACAGCCTAAGGCTGTGTTTTAATGATTAAAGGTCGAATTAAGTGTTTTTCCCATCTGATTGATGGAGCGAATGGGTGAATGATTGCTCCTGTAATTGATTTTCTTATAGGAAAAAATCAGGTTAATATTTCGCGTTCTGCGTATTAGGTAAATATTAGGTCTTTAGATTTTGGGGAATTCTGCATTTTCCATACTAAAATTTTTTCACTTTTCTTCACAACGACAAATCCAAAGATAATAATATTTGGCATCTATCATTAGACAAGCTTTAGTAATATGTGTAATATCACACTTCATAAAAATTATTTATCGTTTTTAAGTGAACGCAAATAAAATTATGTATTCGGGAGGCACTTAAAAAGAGTTGTCTCCGTGTCCAATTTTAACACAATTAAACTTACAACAAATTATCAAAACAAATCAAAAGAGCTCAAAAATATAGTCTATTTTTAGACGAGGTAATTATTTTTTAGGAATACTCTGAATCATAATAGTTACAGACAAAATACTAAGAGAGAAAAAAAAACACCAATTTCATAGGTGAGGACCCAATACATGAATATTATAAGCAAATAAAATTATCGCTGACGACCTCCGTGGTCGAGTGGTCTGTATGCCGGTCTCAAGGCGTCGCCATCTCGAGAGGTTCTGGGTTTGATCCCCGGTGGGGGCAAATGTTTGGGTGATGAATTTTTAGGCATTCGTTGTCCAGTCTTGGATGTTTATTCATTCAGGGTATTTACATTGTATTGTATTCTATTTAACTATTAAATATATTTATCCGTCATTTAGTGTCCGTAACGCAAGCTAGGATAGGTGTGAATGATTGAGGATATTTATTTATTGCAATTTATTTTTCAGGAATAAAATTATGGAAACATCAGATTGTGTGGAATTTGAGTTGACAAAGTTTTGGTCACCCATCCAAATCAAAAATCAATATCTACTTTAAATGTCATAATTGTATAGCCCAACTGCGCACTTAAGATCGTTAACATAATTACGTTTTACGTGTCCTACACAGTGAATAATTAAGAAAAAATCACCACCGCGAGCGCGTTGACAAATTATATTGTCTGTTTGATTACAAGCAGACAATATAATTTGCTTATTATCATTATCATGTAATTTCACCTTATCATAACAATATTTTCAACACACTTCCTTATAAAGTGGCTCTAATCCCATGGCAATTAGGCACATAATGACACCTATAATCAAACTGTGACTTTTTCATTACTATTATTCACGAGTGAGTAATAGTTTTTTTTAATATTATTGGTTGAGTTACGGTTACATTTGCGCTAAAAAGCTATCCGCGAAAAGCCCAAAAAAAAGAAACCTCATTTTTTAGTCTATGGCCGATGCGCGCGCATAGGAAAACTAATTAATTTTTCCCGCCATTACGAAATTTATTAGTGTATGGCCGATGCGCGCGCATAGGAAAACTGATTAATTTTTCCCGCCATTACGAAACATTTTTCACAATTCGTCTCGTTTTCTCTTTTGAAATTATTTAGTTAGTTATTAATTAAGATGTCTGCAAATACAATTTATGAAGAAAATGATTTATGTTGTACACCGCCCGATATAAGATGTGAAGCCCAGAACGTTATGGAAAGTTTACTACCAGAAAACTCAAAAAAAAAATATCTATTATTCAGAAGTGTGTTGAAAAACGTTGTATGATACACGTGTGTATTGATGATTACCGTCCTCGGCTCCTTAAGACCCTCGCCTGACGGCTCGGGCCTCAATGCGCCTCAGCGGTAATCACCAACATTACACACTTGTACCATAATGTACTATTATTAATGCGACTTAACACATCTGACGAAATTGGGCCAGCGTGGTGGTGTTACGGCCCGTATTCTTCATGTGTTTTTCCATGAGGAAGGCCTGTCCCAGCAGTGGGACGTATACAGGCTGATGTCGACATCTGGCGAAATGTGGGTGTTACACTTCTGCCTACCCCTTTGGGGAAAATATAGTGATGATAATGTTATGTTGAGTGCTATGTGTTAAAGTTCTGACAGCGACTATAGATAGGAGTGTATAGCTCAGAGTATGACTTATAAAAAAATAGAGAAAAATACTGTACTTATAAAAAAAACTTTTAACGTGGAACTGAAAATGCGCAAAATTCAGTCATTTGCGTAGTTATATAATTATTTATCATATTTAGTTAAATGCGCACCACGTTTAAATTTTCGAAAATTCTTTTCCAAATATATATTTTACCCTTTTTAGTACAATAGTAAACGAGGTTTCTTTGTTATATATTACATTATTTCATTAACTCTTTTTAATTGTTTTAGATATATTTTTATTAAATATTGTATTGTCTGTATGCAAAATTTCAGCTCAATCAGATATCGGGAAGTGGTCTAAAAATCCAACGCCAGATTTGATCTCCACGGAGACATACAAGAAAGCAATCTAAGAAAAACGTGGTAAAAACGAACTGCTTGACCTTACGGCCAGTTCACAACATGAATATGTTTATGAATAGATGTCATAAAATACCTTCAATTTATGATACGCAAAAACTATGACTAGTCCATTATCATATAAAGCTTCCCACCTTAAAATAGGTGGGTTCCGTACCTCCCAGGGGGGTCATACCACGACATGAACAGCACGCCGGGCATACGCCATAATACTTATGGCTGTACCTGATAAATTGATCTATGTTTATTACATTGATAAAGTTTTTTCGGCGTGTATCATAATTTTATAAGTTATAGCTGCGCGCGAACCTAGGCGATCGTTCTCGACCAAATCAAAGATGTTCTTGAGAGAGCCAGGTCAAAAGTTTGTGGCGATAAGACCGAAGGTGGTAGCGAGCTTCACCTGTATTCCTCAACAACTGAGGAACTGGCTACTTACCTCTGATTGCCGGAACACAACAATGCTTATAACATTGTTATTATGGCGACAGATTTAGGTCAGACGGTGGTAGCTAGCCAGGCGGGCTCAGAAGCCTACCACCAACCAAACCGAGCAGAAAAACTCCTGCCCCCATGGGGAATCGAACCCCGGACCTCTGATCAACAACCCGTGGTGTCAACCAGACGCAACAATTTAAAACATATAGTGGCGTCTCACTTTTGTCAGTATCTCTTTTATCAATGATCCCAATTCTTTTATATATACATAGTAGCTTTTGCCCGCGACTTCGCGTAGAATAGTTAAATAGGCGTAAAAGCCTTCATTTAATTAAGTATTTTTAAGATGGCCCCCGTTCTAATGGGAATATCGGGGTAAAAGGTAGCCATGTCCTTTCTCAGGCTCTAGACTATCTGTTTACCAAATTGCGGTGAAATTTTTTCAGTAGTTTTGACGTGAAAACGAGACAGACAGTTACTTTAGCATTTATAATATAAGTATGGATGACGGCGTGAAACATATTTGATACCTTCGCTTATGTTTTATGTGGACCCTTTTGGTTATAACATGTTTTATTCTTAAAATCTCTCTCTTTTCGTTTCTTAAAAGAAAAGGGTGTTTTTATTCCAAGAAAAACTTAACAGAAAGGTCGACCAAACATTTTATTATAAAATGCTCGCGCAGCACAATTCGACGAAAGATCTTCCGATATAGCTTAACTTTACAAAGATAACTTGACCTTTCCACTGTAATGTAATAATCTCATGTTGAGATTTTAATATATAGGACTAGCCACTAGCCAGCCCGCCAGTCGTTCGCGTGTCTATTGATTTAACGCCGATAAAAGTTTACAAAAACTTTTAGTGTGTTTGTTAACACTGCATTGTTAATTTACAAAGTGCTCAACATTACATTCTACCTCTTAATAGCAAAATGTTGATTGTGAATAGTTGAACTAAAACCTCTTATAATAATAAGAGTAAAATAATGAAAATAACACTTCTTGACAGTGTCATCTGATCAATCGGTGTCGTGGTGATAAGTCTCTGTTGTCGTTTCATTATTTTACAATGCCGAGAAATTTTAAAATTCGAAATGAAATTACATTTTGACGGAATACGTCACATAATATTCGGTGGAGCAGATACCCGCGCGGTACCCGTTCCCATGGGAATATCGGTACTATCTGTGTACCAAATTTCAATTGAACCGGTTCAGTAGTTTTGACGTGAAAGCAAGACACACAGACAGTTACTTTCGCATTTATAATATGAAATTGGTGTTTTGTATGGAGATTTTGGGGAATTCTGCATTTTCCATACTAAAATTTTTCAGTTTTCTTCACAACGACAAATCCAAAGATATTTGGCATCTATCATTAGACAAGCTTTAGTAATATGTGTAATATCACAATTCATAAAAATTATTTATCGTTTTTAAGTGAATGCAAATAAAATGATGTATTCGAGAGACACTTAAAAAGAGTTGTCTCCGTGTCCAATTTTAACACAATTAAACTTACAACAAATTATCAAGACAAATCAAAAGAGCTCAAAAATATAGTCTATTTTTAGACGAGGTAATTATTTTTTAGGAATACTCTGAATCTTAATAGTTACAGACAAAATACTAAGGGGGGAAAAAAACACGAATTTCATAGGTAAGGACCCAATATTAATATGGATTACTGACATTTAAAATCCTTCGCCATGGTCAGGCCATGGATGGGTGACAAAAACTTTGTGAAACTTTGTGATCTCTGAACTTTGTGTTTCTCCTTGAGGAAGTCCTGTGCCCAACAATGGGACGTATATAGGCTGAGGACGATATAATTATTTGAGCAACAATAGTTCGCATTTGGGCAGCAGAGAAAAAAATATTTGCCACCCAATCAGTTATTTTGCCGCCAAATTTACAAATATTTGCTCCCCTTGAGTTGCTACTAATAGGTTCAGAAGTAAAACATCAAAATACTTTCTATAAATTTATTAACACCACTTCTATTCTCTCATTACATGAAACATTACCAGAGAACAATACCAAGAACAAATTGCCCAATTAAAAATCAAGAAGTCTTTTCCATCCCAGAAAATCTTGAATATCTTATGTTTTTTCGGTTACCCGCACTCTTACAAGATAAAATATCTTTTTTTTAAATGCAAGGGACCTATTCTTAATCGATGTTTATAATTAAACATCGATTATGAATACATTTTATTCTTTTTATTAATTGTTAACACTACCCAATTAGTTATTTTGCTGACCAATTTACAAAAATTTCCTGCCCATATGTTGCATGCTAAATAGTAAAGAAAACAAAAAAATTACTTTACTATTCAGTGTAACAGTACCCCATCGTAAAATACACAACGAAACGGCTACCCAAAGCAGGTCCTCGGCCGGTTCTCAGTATTCGCTGATCTCAACAAAACAAATATATTCGGAAATTTACCTCTGGCTGCAAGTCAGACTCTAAATGACCTCTATCACATAAATAATACGAGCTATCTTCGAAGCTCAACTGTGTAAATGGATGTGTTGTTCATTTTACCACCGTCCTCGATATTCGTTTCGTCCGAGGCCAGTCTTGTATTTTATAACTGCAATGGCGATTAAGGATGAAAAAGAATGTACCAACTGTTTTTCTTGCCTAGCATGTCGTAAAAGTCGGCTAAGGGCGTTTTGGGTACTGGGTCTGTGATTGTGTAGGCGATGAGCTAGCCACTTATAACTACTCTTTTTATAATTTTTCATCTGGCCAAACCCAATTTTTGTATGGCTAAATGTGGTTTTAAGGAACAAAGTGCTCCTTGGACTCTGCCTACCCCTTCGGGGATCACAGGCGTGATTTTATGTATGTATGAAAAACTAGGATTAAAAACTACGAGTACCAAAGTGTCTACCATCGATCATTTGGCGCCAAACTCTCCCAAGACGAATTGAAAATACACTTGCATTTCAATGCAAATGCATAAGGCATAAAATTACGAAAGACGAGGCTGTATAGGCTTAGTTACCTTTGCCATTCCTTTATAGGAAGTATTTAACAAAAAAGTAATAAAGGAGTTTTTGGCGCCATTCAACTATGGCGGACGTATTTCAGTGATTGTAATATTGTTTCGGAGTTGATCTTGTTGTGTAAAATCAGTGTAGTTTTGTACAATTAGTCTCAATAATGTTGAGCAATAAGGAGGATCATTGAAATAATCGTCAAGTGGTGTGAAAAACGATGGGACTTTTATCGTGGTAATCCACCTCATCGAAGTAACACCACAGCGTCTGCCATCAATTGTTTGACGCCAAACTCTCCCAAGATGCATTGAAATGCATTACACTAGCATTTCAATGCAAACTACTGAAGAAAAGTGTTCTACTGTCAACATGTGGCTCAAAAGGTCCTGCAACCAGAGCCGTAAAGCTGAATATTAAATAATAAATAATGAGAATTTTACAACAAATATTTTTGTTCGTGTTTACAATATCGCTTCCGATTTTAAAATTAATATCCCCGAAAAGGAATGAAACCAGCTGTTGTTGAGATTGAAAATTGGAAGTATGAAAAGAATCCAATATGTTTCTTTGTTATCAGAATGCCATTAAACCGGTGAAAAGAATATCGGAAAGTAATTAACTGTGCAGTAAATAAATCAAAGGAATTTCACAGAAAAGTGTTCAAATTATGTTTTTTTACATATGACAGGCCAGCTCTTGGCCTTCATCTCACCTGATGGTAAGTGACGATAAGCCGAAGGTGGAAGCGAGCTTTACCTTCACTCAACAACGGAGGAACGGCTATCTTACCTCTGATTGCCGGAACACAACAATGCTTATAACATTGTTATTACGGCGACAGATTTAGGTAAGACGGTGGTAGCTAGCCAGGCGGGCTAAGTAGCCTACCACCAACCAAACCGAGCTAAAAACCCCAGCCCCCGTGGACAATCGTACCCCGGACCTCCCGATCAACACCCGGGTGGTATCAACCTCTAGACGGGGGAGACGGTTGGTTATTTTAACAATGACCACATAAAATACAAAAAAAGGTTTAAAATTATTCCTTTTGATCTCTTCTACGGGTTAAATTAACATGAAGCTAAGGAAATATTGGGTGTTTTTTCTCCCTTAGTATTTTGTCTGTAACTATTAAGATTCAGAGTATTCCTAAAAAATAATTATCTCGTCTAAAAATAGACTATATTTTTGAGCTCTTTTGATTTGTTTTGATAATTTGTTGTAAGTTTAATTGTGTTAAAATTGGACACGGAGACAACTCTTTTTAAGTGCCTCCCGAATACATCATTTTATTTGCATTCACTTAAAAACGATAAATAATTTTTATGAAGTGTGATATTAAACATATTACTAAAGCTTGTCTAATGATAAATGCCAAATATTATTATCTTTGGATTTGTCGTTGAGAAGAAAACTGAAAAAATTTTAGTATGGAAAATGCAGAATTCCCCAAAATCTCCATACAAAACACCAATTTCATAGGTAAGGACCTAATATTTAATAATCGAAGCAAGTGGAAAGAAGTAATCTCTGCCTACCCCTATGGGAGATGGGGGGGGGTTATAAATATATTAGGCAGCGGTTGAGGAGCTCGGTGGCGTAGTGGTTAGTACGCCTTGCCTTTCGATCAAAAACAAAGCTCCCTTCGCCATGGTCAGGCTTTGGATGGGTGACCAAAACTTTGTGATCTAGAGCTCCGCCGTGCTTCGGAGGCACGTTAATCCATTGGTCTAAGCCGTTTCTACCCACTAACCCAAATTGGGCCAGCGTAGTGGTATTACGGCCCATACTCCTCATGTGTTCACGAGGCAGGCCTGTGCCCAGCAGTGGGACGTATAAAGGCTGGAAAAGGCAGCTATAGCCGAATTGGGGAAGACGCGCTACTTGTTCAAGAGATCGCGGGTTCGAGCCCACCGCCTGTACCACTCAGCTAAATCAAAATTTAGGTATAGTTAATTGTGAAGGCTCGCCGACTTTTATATGTGTGTTATTAATGTGTGTGTTTTATCTGCCTACCCCTTCAGGGAAAGAGGCGTTATGATATGTTATGAAATCATAAGTCTTTACCTATGAAATTGCCGTTTTGTATGGAGAATTTGGTGACCTCTGCATTTTCCATACTAAAATTTTTTTAGATTTCTTCACAACGACAAATCCAGAGATAACTGTTGGCATGTATCATTAGACAAGCTTTAGCAATATGTGTGATATCACACTTCATAAAAATTATTTATCGTTTTTAAGTGAACGCAAATCAAATGATGTATTCGGGAGGCACTTAAAAAGAGTTGTCTTCGTTTCTAATTTTACATACATACACATACATACAATCACGCCTGCAAATCCCAAAGGGGTAGGCAGAGTCTAAGGAGCACTGTGTTCCTTAAGACCACATTTAGCCATACAAAAATTGGATTTTGTCAGATGAAAAATCGTGAAAGAGTAGTAGCAAGTGGATAGTTCATCGCCTACACGATCACAGACCCAGTACCCAATACGCCCTTAGTCGTCTTTTACGACATGCTAGGCAAGAAAAGCAGTTGGTACATTCTTTTTGTGTCCCGGACCAACACGGGACGGGTTTCTAATTTTAACACAATTAAACCTTACAAAAAATTATCGAAAACAAATCAAAAGAGCTCAAAAATATGGTCTATTTTTAGAGGAGGTAATTATTTTTAAGAATACTTTGAAACTTAATAGTTAAAAACAAAATACTAAGAGAAAAAAAACCGGCAATTTCATAGGTAAAGACCTATTGTTTAATTCCGACATAAGTTCGCTGAGTTTAATTTTACAATTAAAGCCACAAGGCACAAAGCAAAGGCCATCAAATTATATCTCAGACTCAAGATGTCTGTTAAATCGTATTTTAGCAAGACTTTTGACAGCTTGCTAAATTCTCATATAAATTTTAATGAACATACATTTGGGTGTAAGTAGAGGCACGATTATTAATGTTATATTAATTATACTAGCTGTTATAGTCGGCAGTTACTATGGTTTTTTAACTATCCCACGGGAACCCTTTGATTTTCTGGAGTAAAAAAGTATCTAAGATGTTGACCAGGGATATAAGGTATCACCATGCAAAATTTCATTGAAATCGGTCCAGCCATTTCAGAGATTAGCCTGTACTATCAGACGAACAAACAGAGCAACAAAATATTTAATTCTTTTTTTGTTTTTCCCCCTTTTTACATCCCCTGACTTGATTTCAATCATATTTTTTTTATGTACAGACATTCGACCTCTAAGGTTTTATTATGTGTTTAAGATTATGTTTAATATAGTACGTCTCAATCCAAGTTGCCAAAAAGGTAAACAAAAATAAGGTAATGTTTCATCTCTAAAATGTTTTGTGATGACTGTAGGTAATTGAAATCAATTAAAACGGACAACAATTGTAACCGTTAATTATTTACGTGCCAATGTCCATGTAAAAAGTGTGATTATTGAATAACAAATTCGGTAAAACGGCTTTTTTTTACCTTTTTGGCAACTTGGATTGAGGGGTACTATAGTTGTATTATCATCACTAAAAAGTTACTTTTTTTACTCTTACATACTTTTACACATATCCCCTGAGGGTTAGTCAGAGACTCAAAAATTGAAATACTTTTTATGGAAATGGCTAACAGTAATGAATCATTTGGAGCCCAATAAAAAGGGTCAACTAGCCTATTACTAAAGTAGAAGCAAGGAAGAAACATTTATTTCCTAACTTACACGATTTCTTACACGTTCCTCTAACATAATAAAAAGGTCACATATATTAGATATCCTGGAATATCGTTACTGAGTACCGCCTCGGCTTTTAAAGGAGGTAGTATTGAATTAGGGGCCTAAATAAATTTTCCCAAAGCGTTTTGCCAATACATCGACTTACTAATAAACGCAGCGTATGGGAGGGTTTCCAAGGACAAAAAAATAGGAAAAAGATAATGAACTTTCTCTGTAACTAATAAGATCTTATTCTATTTGCACGACGGAGGAGCACAGTGGCGCAGAAAACTAAGCTACCTTCGCCAATTTTGTGATCTCGAGTTCCTCCGTGCTTCAGAAGAAACGTTCAGCTTTTTACCCACCAACCAACAAGAAACATTATTTGCAAAACAATGCCTTAAGCTGTTTAATTTAATTTCATCTTACTGCCTTTGTAATGTTAATAATTATTCGTGCTTCTCACCTTCGCAGATAAACCTTATGGGTTTGCGTGTAAGGAAGTCGTAACTTAGTTAATTTAAGTAAAAGTTTTGAATAATAAATAAAAAAAAAAAGACGTGTGGCACTCGGGGACTGCCGCGGTAAAGCTATTGCATTTTGTATCAACTTATGCAATTGTAATTTTATTTATTGTTTTTACAAAATGCTTAACTTAACATTCCATACTCGTCATGTGTGTCTCCATGAGGAAGTCTTTGCCCAGCGGTGGGACACATATTGGCTGAGGATAGACAGTTCGTTGAAAATATCGCCGTTAAATTGTAAATACCGTTAGATTTTAATCTATTATATCTAGCGAGATTGTGAACTGTCGAAGGATTGTAAGCCGTAACATGCTGCTTACAATTTAACGTATTATTATTCGTCAGATCGTAATCTATTGAAGTGAGACTGTTAAATCACAATCTTACAATAGTCAAATTGTCAACTGTCCGAAGGCTGGCCCTGATTGGTCGGCCTTACAGTACACCGTTCTATGTTCATAGAGTTATGAATAAAACACAGTTATCACAAATATTGTATATTTTTTATGGGTCATAAAAAAATAACCTTAACTTAATATCTCTCAGAATACATTTCCACACGAAATCAATTTATTTTCGACAACAAACGAATTAACAAACAAATATGGCGGCGCGGGCATATGTCGTTCCAACAATCAGCACGCGATGTACCTACGTTCCGTTTCACAATTTGACTCTTTCACTTCAATAGATTATAATCTACCGAAGAATAATGCGTTAAATTGCAAGCTATATGTTATGGTTCACAATCTTTCGACCGTTTACAATCTCGCAAGATAGATTATAATCTAAAGTTATATAATTTTACGGTGACATAAATATTTATTTATTTTATTAAATAGTTTATTGTACACAACAATTAAACAGAAACAACACATAAATAGAAAGTACAAAAGGTGTGGCTTATTCCTAAAGAAATCTCTACCAGCCCACCTTCGATAGGAGACAGTATGGCATGAAAATTAATTGTCGCGTGCACACTATAAATACATTAAATACTATATACACTTAACATATTATATTAATATTAGGTCCTTACCTATGAAATTGGTGTTTTGTGTGGAGATTTTGGGGAATTCTGCATTTTCCATACTAAATTTTTTTCAGTTTTCTTCACAACGACAAATCCAAGGATAATAATATTTGGCATGTATCATTAGACAAACTTTAGTAATATGTGTAATATCACACTTCATAAAAATTATATGAGAATGCAAATAAAATGATGTATTCGGGAGGCACTTAAAAAGAGTTGTCTCCGTGTCCAATTTTAACACAATTAAACTTACAACAAATTATCAAAACAAATCAAAAGAGCTCAAAAATATAGTATATTTTTAGACGAGGTAATTATTTTTTTAGGAATACTCTGAATGTTAATAGTTACAGACAAAATACTAAGAGAGAAAAAAACACCAATTTCATAGGTAAGGACCCAATATATAATATATACCTATATAAAATGCAACACATAATCTACAAGTACATAAATACAATATATACATACAATAAATATATGAACACAAAAGAACCATTGATAGTTTAGTATTTAATACAGTAGCAGGATCAGGTACAGGTAAGATAGAATTCTTTGACTTTTTTCTTAAACAAAGGAAGAGAAGGAATGTCCCTTATCGCCGACGGTAAGGCGTTCCACAGCTTCGCTGCATGAACAGTGAAGGAATCTGTAAAGACGTCAGTGCGACAATGATTATAAGGCAATTTAAGAAGAATTGCTTGTCTCAAAGACTATGCCGGGTGCAAGTGCCTGGTGACAGGCTAGCTCCCTGTTACAGGGGACAAACATAATTATTATCAGTCGAAATGTGGGCGTCGACACCTCCTACTATGATAGAGGCGTGGTTTTCATACATACATTCATATAATCACGACTATTATCCCATAAGGGTTAATCAGAGACTAGGCAAAAGAAACTACAAAAGCGGTCCAATAAGTAACTCGCTGTTGCCCGCGACTTCTTCCGCGGTTACTGGATTTTTAACTATCAAAAAACAAAAAAAAAAACAAAAATATCTTTATTTTATAGGCTTGATATACAAACACTTAAAAACGTCAATTTATGAATAAGTGAATCTACCACTCGCTCGGAACGCAGACATCCCCGAGAAGAGCGAGCCAGAAACTCGAGGATATCCCACGGGAACCCTTTAATTTTCCGGAAAAAAAGTATATAGGATGTTGACCAGGGATGTAAGGTATCACCATGCAAAATTTCATTGAAATCGTTCCAGCCATTTCGGAGATTAGCCCGTACAAACAGACAAACAGAAAAACACAGAAACAAAATTTTTTTAAAAAAAATTGGTATTTTCCCTCTTATTACATCCCCCAATTTGGTTTTAAGCATTTATTTTTTTTATGTACAGACATTCGACCTCTACAGTATTATTATATGTATAGATATAGATTACTTTTCATCTAAGCTTGTGTAACTATTATATTTCAAGTAAACGTGCTTTCAAGAGAAAACTCTAAAGATAACAATGTTATAAGCATTGTTGTGTTCCGGCAATCAGAGGTAAGATAGCCAGTTCCTCAGTTGTCGAGGATTACAGGTGAAGCTCGCTTCCACCTTCGGCGTTATCGTCACTTACCATCAGGTGAGATGAAGGTCAAGAGCTCACCTGTCGCATGTAAAAAAAAACAATTTTAATTAATCTTTTCTATTATAATAACTCTTCATTAGGACTCGAACTTGAACCCTCTTGATATCAGGGTCGCAGGCTGTCGCGAAAACGACTTGGAGTGATATAATCTGAACCCTTGTCAACCCCGGCGCTAGGGACGCACTTACATCGCTTAAGTATATGTTGTATATCTCGCGGGGACAATGCCAAACCCACAGATATACATTTAGTCAAAAATATATTTTTTTGTGTATGCTCCTACATTGTATAGAGTAACTATGCTTATAAAGAAATGTTAAAGTCGCTGTGACTTGTGTATTCGGCTGAAGGCCTAGAAGCCAGGGCCGGTTAAATAAATTAAAAAAAAAATGACTCGCGTATGTGACAGGTGACAGCTCTTCCTCACTTCTTGTTCAACTCTGACTGATAGATGTACAACATGTAATTTGTGTTCGTGTGCATTATTATAGTTTATATGTAGAGTAATTAATCCATGTGATCATTATTAATTCTGACATTGTATTTTGTGACATCCATAAAGACATTCGAATGAATCAAAGTGTCTATTTATTTTTCAAGCAACGTTCTCGACACGCGGCCCTCTACGCAGCCGCTCAGCATAACACATTTAGGGCAAATTCGACCAACTTAAGTTTAGTAACACGGGAATAGTAATACGACCTCCGTGGCCGAGTGGTCTGTACGCCGGTCTCAAGGCGTCGCCATCTCGAGAGGTCCTGGGTTCGATCCCCAGTGGGGGCAAGTGTTTGGGTGATGAATTTTCAAACATTTGTTCTCCAGTCTTGGGTGTTCATTATATATGTATTATATTATGTATATTCTCAATAATTATATGTATTTATCTATTAAATATATTTGTCCGTCATCTAGTATCCGTAACACAAGCAGCATTTAGTTGCTTAAAATGGGACTAGTTGATAGGTGTGAATGTCTGAGGATATTTATTATTATTATTTATTAAACTGAGTTCACACGATTGGTCAAATCTGCCCTAAGGGCGGAGCCGATTAGCTATCCTAGTTTTTTCAAGTTTGGCTTTACGCGAATAATATTATTTTAACGGAGTACGCAGTTTTTCGCGGACGAATGTGTCAATGTCTCGTTTGACATACAGCTGATTCGACCAATCGTTTAAGCTCAGTTTGGTATTACTATTCCCGTATTAGTAATCTCAATTTGGTCGAATTCGCCCTTACACAGATAACGCAAGTATAACAATCTGTATTGAAACCAAGCGTGTCAACTTTTTACCGTGTACCGTGACGTCACAGCCGTATTTTCCATTTTTAAGTTTTCCAGTACTATTATTTCCTGTATATATTTTTCTTGTTTTTTGTTTGTTGTGGCTGTTATTTTTATATTGTTTGTGAGAATTTTGTGTCGTCTGTGCTGTTTTTATTTAATTATTATATTTATATGTATTATATATTATATTTATATATATTTGAATAGGCCCGGTCAGAACACCAGCGCTGGGTCAGTCTCTGATTCAGCATATGCTGAGGCCGGGTCCTAATTAACCGTTATTGTGTAGTCTTTTAAAATTATTCACTGTACTCTGTGTTTGTCTGTTCTTTCTTTGTTTTTTATTCTTATTGTGTTTGTTGGTTAATAAATGTTTTTCTTTCTTTCTTTCTTTCTTTCTTAATTTTGAAGCGGGTGATCCGAACTGATTGAAAGATACCGATGCAGTCGATGCCCCCCCAGTAATTATCACACAACAATTATTTTTTTAGGATTTCCAGCCATTCGGACGCGCGCAGTCTAGTTAGCAGTGGCCAACCCCGAAGTTTTGTCGAGTTATTAACACGTGCAGTATAAAGAAAGGAAGAAAAATATATATATTTCCATCAATTTGTGAAATTTTGTTGAAACAAAAGAACTTTTAAAAGAACTGCATGGAATGGGCGACCCAATTACGCAGAACAAAATGTTCTGACGCTGATTTTCAATAGGCACCCGTATAAGGATTAAGGATCCCGTATAAGGATTTGCCTGATCTATGTCAATGTGTATCTGTGGTCAAACCCATGGTATTATGCTCATTTAAACATCAAACTCTCTGGTCTAGTGATAACTGCCTCTCTAGTCTAGTAGTTCACACCACCGGGTGTTGATCGGTAGCGGCAAAAGTTTTTCTGCTCGGTTTGGTTGGTAGGTAGTAGGTAGTAGTAGGTTTGGTAGGGCTTCTAAGCGCGCTAGCTATGTTTTAAGCATTGTTGTGTTCCGGAAATCAGAGGAAAGATAGCCATTTCTTCAGATTACAAGTGAATCTGGCTTCCACCTTCCCTTATCGTCACTTAGCATCAGGTGAAATGAAGGCCAAGAGCTTACCTGTCATATGTAAAAAAACACTTAACTTTCGCTTTTTTCAAACTTCCTCTGAAGTTCACACCCACATTTCACGACATAAATAGCAGCTTATTTGTGTGTATTCTAAGAAACAACACTTCACTAAGACCTCGGTAAGTGGCGCCAAATGTTCTTAGAGAAATATTAACTCACTAAATTGTGGTTACACAACTGAGTTACTCAACTAAACTGTTTCCTTAAAGTTAATTGTAAATATACAGTTAGCATACAAAATTAGCTATTATGAAACTCTAAGATATAATTAGTTAATTACTAGCGGCTTCGCACGAGCTGCCCCTGTTTTAACCCTTGGGTTGGTTTCGAAAAACTGTTTTTACCAGATGTCTTCACCATTATGGAATCTCTGTGCCATCTGTACCAAATTTTAAGTTTCTAGATGTTAATAGATTCTGAGATAGTGAGTGGTATTTCACTTTTATCTATACATATTAATCTAAAAACACACTTACTAACAAAGGCATATTATGACATAAATTAATATTGGGTCCTTACCTATGAAATTGGTGTTCTTTTTCTCTCTTAGTATTTTGTCTGTAACTATTAAGATTCAGAGTATTCCTAAAAAATAATAACCTCGTCTAAAAACAGACTATATTTTTGAGCTCTTTTGATTTGTTTTGATAATTTGTTGTAAGTGTAATTGTGTTAAAATTGGACACGGAGACAACTCTTTTTAAGTGCCTCCCGAATACATAATTTTATTTGCATTCACTTAAAAACGATAAATAATTTTTATGATGTGTGATATTACACATATTACTAAAGCTTGTCTAATGATAGATGCCAAATATTATTATCTTTGGATTTGACATTGTGCAGAAAACTGAAAAAATTTTAGTATGGAAAATGCGGAATTCCCCAAAATCTCCTTACAAAACACCAATTTCATAGGTAAGAACCTAATAAAATTCTTTACCGGTACGCAATAACAAATTTAACTATTCTTTATTATCCATTCGGCAGGCTTGGAAGTAATATACCTATAATAAAGATATCCAAATAAATAAAGTTAATTTGGGAAGATTGGTGAATCTATGCGCTTTCGTTATCTTTGCGGTGCTGGTGTGAATTGTACTGGAATATTTTATTATACCATCTCTGTGTAAACCATGTTATTAGCAAATAAATAAATATAATAAAACTGTAGAGGTGGAATGTCTGTGCATAGAAAAAAAATGCTTAAAACCAAGCCAGGGATGTAAAAAGAGGTAAAATGGAGTTTGGGGGCATTTGACTAATGGCGGACGTGATTTTTATTTCGATAATTGTAATATTGTTTCGGAGTGGATATTGTTACGTAAAATCAGTGTAGTTTTGTGTAATAAGTGTCTGTGATGATGTGCAATGTGGAGGATTATCGAAATAAGCGGCAAGTGGTGTGAAAAGTGATGAGTTTTTTATCGTGGTAATCCACCTCATCGAAGTAGCACCACAGTATCTGCCATCGATCGTTTGACGTCAAACTCTCCCAAGATGCATTGAAATGCATTACACTAGCATTTCAATGCAAACTACTGAAGAAATAAAATACTGAAGACTTGGCTATATGGGCTTTGTTCCCTTTGCTTTCCCCACATGGGAGAATTTTACAAAAAAAAAAAAGAGGTAAAATAACAAAAAAAAATTTTTATTATTATTTTCTCTCTGTCTGTTTATCTGTAAAAACTGACCAGGGCGAAGGTAGCTTTGTTTTCAATATCGGAAGCCAAAGCGTACTCTCCACTACGCCACCGAGATACAATTTTTTTGTAAAATAATGGTTTTCTTGTTATCTAATAAGCACTAACTCATGCTAAATTTGTTTTCTAAAGCCCGATTTTTCAATCCTCAGATAAAACTATCTGTCAGTCAAATGTTAGCTCTGTCTCTTTCTTTTTATGACTTTAGAAAGTGACAGTGATAATTTTAAATGGCGGATAATTTTATCTGAGTATTGAAAAATCGGGCCTAAGTAATGTAATTTTAGCAATGGTAACAAATCAAGGTAAGACATCTATACATATAATAAAACGTAGAGGTCGAATGTCTGTACATAGAAAAAAGAGAGAAAATACCAAAAAAAATGTTTTTTTTTATTTCTCTGTTTGTCTGTTTGTACGGGCTAATCTCCGAAATAAAATTTTTCATGGTGATACCTTATATCCCTGGTCAACATCTTAGATATTTTTTAGTCTGGTAAATTAAAGGGTTATTAAACATAGTAACTTCGGACGAAGTCGCGGGCAACAGCTAGTCTAAGAATAAACTGCTAAAGATATTCGTTCCTTCGATAGCTGTTGAAAATGTCAGGCGAAGGCAATCGGAGCAATAACGGAAAAAACATGGCGTCGTAAAAAAACATATTTAAAGTTTCGCCCAGTTTGTAAGCGAGGCACGGAGCGCCATTTAAGGGATTTATGACTTGCATATAACACCTCTGCCTACCCCTCGGGGAAAGAGGCGTAATTATGTTATGTTGTGTTGTGTCGTGTCGTGTCGTGTCGTGTCGTGTCGTGTCGTGACGTGTCGTGTCGTGTCGTGTCGTCTCATGTCATGTCATGTTATGTTATGTTATGTTATGTTTTGTTATGTTATGTATGTATAGTTGAACGTTTACGGACTGCGTTCAATCATAATTATTATTATCAGCGTGTTATAATTTATTTAAAATATCATGTTTTGTATTTTATGCGATGTTTTATGTTATGTTATTTTATTTCATTTCTTTTCATTTCATTTCATTTCATTTCACTTCATTTCACTTCACTTCACTTCACTTCACTTCACTTCACTTCACTTCACTTCACTTCACTTCACTTCACTTCACTTCACTTCACTTCACTTCACTTCATTTCATTTCATTTCATTTTATGTTATGTAATGTTTTATTATGTTATGTCATTTTATGCATTTGTATCATGTGTCAGCGGGCTCTGCTCTGCTGATATTTTTTTTTCGACTATGAATGAACTTTTGAAGGAGACCGTACTTTCAGTGTTGTGATAAAGATGTGAAGTCACAGTACCCTTTGACTTTTCACTCTGAAGCCGGAACACGCAATGTAAACAGGCATTGCCAACTTCAAACTTGTCAGAAACGTGACTTGAAATATCAAGTCACGGTTTACGAACGGACGCTGTGATCTCTGTTACCGTTTTTAGCTCTAAGGTAAAATTCAAAATTGAATTACACATACATATATTAGGTCCTTACCTATGAAATTGGGGTTTTGTATGGAGATTTTGGGGATGTCTGCATTTTACATACTAACATTTTATCAGTTTTCTTCACAACGACAAATCCAGAGATAATAATATTTGGCATGTATCATTAGACAAGCTTTAGCAATATGTGTGTGAACACGCTTGATAAAAATTATTCATCGTTTTTATGTTAATGCAAATCAAATGATGTATTCGGGAGGCAGTTAAAAATAATTGTCTTTGTGTCTAATTTTAACACAGTTAAACTTACAAAAAATTATCAAATAATACGAGCTCAAATATATGGTCTATTTTTAGAAGAGGCAATTTTTTTATAAGAATGTTCTGAAACTTAATAGTTACGGACAAATTGCTAAGACAGAATAAGAACAATTTCATAGGTAAGGACTCAATATAAAATCACGGCTGTAATCGCCGAAAGGGTAGGCAGAGTCCAAGGAGCACTGTGTTCCTTAAGACCACATTTAGCCATACAATAACTGGGTTTGGTCAGATGAAAAATCGTGAAAGAGTAGTAACAAGTGACTAGCTCATCGCCTACACGATCACAGACCCAGTACCCAATACGCCTCCACGCTTATTACGATATGCTAGGCAAGAAAAGCAGTTGGTACATTCTTTATGTGTCCCGGACCAACACGGACAAAATTCAAATACGTTGATTCAATTAAAATGCGTCTTAGCACATGCTAATGAACGTCAAAAGCGTTAAAGGAAGTTTTGTGAAAGCGATAAACTACGACATACGTTCACAAAACTAGTAGGCCTTGTTCTGAGAAGAAAGGGAAAGAAACTCAGAAGTGTCTAGTGTCTACCCACCCTTTACATCAACATTTTTTTAAAAATAAAGTCTAAAATTAATAAATATCTCAGCTATATATTCTGCAGTTTACCACATTTTCCATTACAAATATAGGTAATCTAAAATATTAAATAAAGAAAATAAATTGAAGGTTCCGTTGATTAATTGAAGAATTTTGAAAATGTTATATATGTAAAACCTTCACTTGCCGTACCATACATTCCCGAAGAAAATGTCATTGAAACCCGATTTTACTCGTAACAAATCAGAAAAGTATGAGATTAAACAGACACCTACAGTGGCACATATTCACAGGCATGACACATGAATCAGCCATCGCTTCGCTCAACCATATTTTAAGGACGCATGTGACACCACAGCAGTGTCTTTTTGAGGTATAACCCCAGATATACATTTTATTTTAATTTTGTATTAAAAGTTGACGAACTTTAATGTCTACTGTGACGTCTCATCCATAATTTTAAGACGTGAGATCCAAACTGATTGAAGGAATCCCAAGCCGCCGAAGCTCCTCCAATTATCTCACGAGACTTTTTTAGTTTTAGCATAGATAAATTAAGTGTATAGATTGCTATTCCCATACATGGGTTTTAAGTTCGTCTAAAACTTATTATTGTTGCTTGTACCCCTTTGTGCAAGATCAAATAGCGCATAAAATATCTATAATAGAGTTAGTTCCGAACGTCGCCAAGAGATGGCGCTGTACGTTGTTGCATCGCGCTTACGTTTGCCCGCAATGCAACGCATATAACATAAAAGGTCATTTTTATTAATCGTTACTGATTTTAGAGCAATTTCTTTGATTTTATAGTAGTGGTTTTAGCGACCGAACGCACGCAGACTAGTTAGCAGCGCCCAACCCCGACGTCTGGTTGGGGTTTCGAACACGCGCAGTGCCTACATGATTTTGCGTCAACAACAATAATCCTAGTCAAAGATAAATAACTTATTCAGGTATTTATATGCTCTAACAAATGTAAGTTTAAGCCAACTGATCACTACGAGGCCTATTGTTACAGTGAAAATTTTAAAGAAAAATGTATATGTATAGGTTGTATATCTAAACCTAAAGGCGTGCCCTCCAGGCCAGCGAACCCAGTCAGCCCACGCCTTTATGATTGCAATGGAGCAGTTAATAGTCTTGGGTATTGTATCTCACAAACGATCGGCTTAGTTCAAAATGTACTAGTTCTTTTTGTTAATACGCTGGACATTATTACTCGTTAGAGATTGGAAGCAGTGGATGGGTCTTAAAAGCGTGGACAATCCTCCGACACGAGAGTCCGACGGTCTTGTAAAGGTCGTAGGTAGCCACTGGATACACGCAACGCAGTTTCGGCGTTATTATTTTATTGAGTATTTGAAAGCGGGAATTGACAACATTTCATTTTTTAATACACCTTAAAATAAAAAACCATTTCTCCAAAATTTTACGGCTTTATTTTATCACCACGCATTTAGTTCATTTATAATTTGTGCGAACTAAACTCAGCACCGAACTAGCTCGCCTACACACCCATCTCTACAACCGCTATTCTCTTGGGCCGCGTAAATTGAATTTGAAATTTCTGTAAATTCAGAAGACTGCGTATTTAATAAACAAAGGTACGGGCTGCTCGATCAGGGTGTCTGACAATAAAAACTAAATGAAAAAGTGAAGAAGGGACAGTTACTCGTAGTACCCAGACATACGTCTACTTAATTAAATCTAAAAAATATATTCAAAATTGCGAGCTTATTGCTAAAGTTGAGCTGTATAGGCTAGTTGATTTTGATAGAAGCTATTAGTTATCTAATAATAAACAACAAAATAAGAATAGCGTTATTATAAATAGGCTAGTTTACCTCTTTTTTAATTGGGCCCCAAATGATTAATTACTGATAGCCATCACCATAAAAAATAATACAACTTTTTCTGAAGCCTAAAAAAACTATAAATTTTACATTTTAAATTACGTTTTTGCTTAACTGTCGAAAACGCCTTCAGCCCTGATGGTCTATGAATTGTCTGTGCCGTAGCGTCACGATTATTGTAAACAATTCAATACGTATGCGTGACATAGCCGACAGTTATGCTTGATTGGTTTCGGCTGGCGTTTGGCGGATTTTGACCATGCGTAGTAATTGTTTACATGAAGCGTTACTCAACTAATTTCACGAACATTGTGGATAGCGTTTTTGGCAGATGAAAAAAAAGTAAAAATAAAACATATTTAAATTGTATTTCTACAGCAATCCCTTATTTATATTTATCGAACTTGTTATATTTCGGACCCTTGTACTAAATACTATGTGAATGACACATTATTTCCATTACCTACTTTCGTTATAAGGCAACTAGCCTATTTTTATATCTCCTCGCCCGCTAACCTACGTCTGCAGAGTATGATAGAGAACATAGACAATTTATCCGTCTCGTGCCTTCATATATTTCTCAGTCATCTGGTGTCCATAACACAAACAGTTCTGTTTAATATGGTTTAGTTAATATTTAGATATTTATTTATTTACTATAAAATACCTAAAAACTTAAATAGTGATAGGTTTCCATACATACATACATATAATCACGACTATTTATGCTCTAAGGGTTAGTCAGAGATTAGGCAAAAGCGCCGCAAAAGCAGTCCACTGCCATAGTCCTTGCTTCACCAGCAGCGACTGCACTCAGCGTGACAGGTGGTGAGCCCGGCGCCGCTATAAGCTGTTGGATGTTGTGCAGTTCTAAGTCCATTAGTCGCCTTTACGACACCCAAGGGAAGAGATGGGTTGGTAGTGTTCTTTTAATGAGCCGCTACCACACGGCCACGAAGAATAGGTTAAACATAATAATAATAATATAGACAAATCAACTCCAGATGGAAAAATATAAATATTAATAACACAAACTCTTAAATTTTCTGTCAATAATTGCACTCTATTGTCTCAAATGCTTAAGGTTCAAAATCTATGGAGAAATTTTGTCATTTTTGTACTTTGAAATTCTGCTGTACACGAAATACGAGAGATTGCTCGAGCTTAAACACAAGAATATGTTTATAAAACGTAGTAATTTGTTTTTTGTTTCTCCGTTTTGTATTTTCAGGATTTTCCATGCTCATTTAGACTTCGCGTCGAGTTAAATTAAATTCAAACCTTGAAGCCAGGGCAGTTGGAGTTATTTTTGTATGCCCTGCAAATGAGATAAATTCATGAAATTCTGAATTTGGTTAAATAAATTCATTCATTATTCTTTAAACCGCTAAACGCCGCGTCGTTGAAAAGATGAGGAGTAATATTATATGGGTTAGTGTATAGATATGTCTGATGTGGTGGAATGAATATAATATACCTAAAAGAATATTTCGAATAGACCTAGTCCTAAAATGAGAAGAAAACCTCAGTGGCGTAATGGCTACGCTTTGGCTTTCGATATCGAAAACAAAGCTACCTTTGCCATGGTCAGGCCGTGGATGGGTGACCAAAACATTGTGATCTCGAGCTCCTCCGTTCCTCTGTGCTTCGGAAGGCACGTTAAGCCGTTGGTCCCGGTCGCTATTACAACCGTTTCTACCCGGAAACCTTCTTTATGGCATAGTATTTTTAAGTATAATATACTTTGGCATATGAATTTGGCATAATGTTGTTTGGCATAATTTTCTTGGGGCACAATATTTATTTCGCATAAGTAATTATATAAGTAAATATAAGTATTTAGACTAATGAAATTATCCGAAATATTATTCCGATATACAATTTAGGAGATATAAACGTGACTTGCTTTGGCACGCGACTTCGTCCGCGTAGAATAAATTGTATGTAGCCTATAGCCTCCCTCAATAAATAGGCTATTCAACACTGAAAGATTTTCCTCAATTGGTGGAATTGAAAATCTACTCCTACTCTATTATTAGAAGCAAAGTTCATACTGGCGTAAAGTCATTCATTTTTCTGGGAGTCGTTATTTAAATTTCTTAACATTCACCCGCATGGCACCCGTCCCCTTGGGAATATTGGGATAAAAAATAGCCTATGTCCTACTTCACGTTCTAGACTATTTGTGTACCAAATTTCGGTTAAATTCGTTCAGTAGTTTTGACGTGAAAGCGAGACAGACACACAGAGTTACATTCGCATTTTAAATATTAGTATGGATATTTACTTTGTGCCCGGCGCATGGCAACGGGCTCAGTCTCTGTTACACGTGGAGATAATCATAACAGGAAAAATATGATTAACAGAAAAAATAATAAAATCATGTTTGTTTTTATATTACTGTACATATCTCTAATGATAGGAGGAGCTCGGTGGCGTAGTGGTTAGTACGCTTTGGCTTTCGATCGAAAACAAAGCTACCTTCGCCATGGTCAGGCCGTGGATGGGTGACCAAGACTTTGTGATCGCGAGCTCCTCTGTGCTTAGGCACGTTCACGTTGGTCACAATAGCGACCGTTTCTACCATCCCGCATTGGCCCAGCGTGGTGGTGTTACGGACCATAACTCATGTGTTTCTCCGTGATGAAGGCCTGTGACGTTTATGAGGACTACATATTTCTGATGATGAACCGCTCAGATACCAGCCGCAAGACAATGGCTAAGTATTGGGTCCTTACCTATGAAATTGGTGTTTTTTTCTCTCTTACTATTTTGCCTGTAACTATTAAGATTCAGAGTATTCCTAAAAATTAATTACCTCGTCTAAAAATAGACTATATTTTTGAGCTCTTTTGATTTGTTTTGATAATTTGTTGTAAGTTTAATTGTGTTAAAATTGGACACGGAGACAACTCTTTTTAAGTGCCTCCCGAATTAATCATTTTATTTGCATTCACTTAAAACGATAAATAATTTTTATGAAGTGTGATATTACACATATTACTCAAGCATGTCTAATGATACATGCCATATACTCGTATTATGAGATCTTTGGATTTGTCGTTGTGAAGTAAACTGAAAAAATTTTAGTATGGAAAATGCAGAATTCTCTAAAATCTCCATACAAAACACTAATTTCATAGGTAAGGACCTAATATATTGTTCGTGACATCTGGAGATGCTATCCGGGATTTACAGCATATTTACAGCATATCATCAATATCACGCCTCCTACCCCGAAGGAGTAGGCAATGCTTTTAACAAGTTGTGAGCCTGCTGCTATGCAACGGGCGCAATGTGAGGCAAGCGATGTTCACAATGAACTGTACATAAGTTTTATTCAAACTCAGTGGTGGCGGTAGGATCGAACCCGCGACCCCGCGGTTTCTCGAACTAGTGTGCCCTGTTCGTCCCAACTCAGGACTAAAGGGTTAAATAAGCCTGCCTGAAGAATGAAACAAATGGCGAAACATTTGCTACCGAACTAAAAAATCTTTTGTTAGATATCGAACTGCATTCGACCGAAGAGTTCATGAATTGACATAATACCATTATTTTATTTTATTTTTAATTTCCTTGACCTTTATAAATAATTATTAAAGTTTTTTTCTTTGTGACTTTACACCAAGTTATCATATTTTAGTAATAACGGGACATTTCTAATTTTAATTCCATTTCTAATTTTATTAAGTGCGACATATCGATGAATTCTTTTATACCGGCCACCTATATTTGACACTATAATTATAACTTATTATACATTTTATTGTAATATAAGCATTATTCACATAATTTTTCTTTATGTAAGAATACCTCACTATTAATTTTACATTTGACGATCATTTTCTTTCATATTGCATTTTAAAATTATTTATCATGTAATTATGGCAAAATGCAATTGTTCAGGCCCTATAGTTCGATAGTTCGCCAATAGATGGCGCTACTCTCCATTACATCGCGGCAACGAAGTTGTGTTTTAGTTTATAAGGTCTTAATTAAGTTTAGTTCATTAATTACATACTAGATGGAGTTGCCTTACGATACATCGCGCTATCGAAGGCTACGTTTCCTTTATACTAGTATCTAGCAAAAGTTCTTATCTTTGTTCATCAGTTCACTATTTCATCAGTACAGTTCTTGATATCGAAATACATAGTTCCAGTGCATATAGTGTTTCATTCCAAAACCTATATCAAAGGTTCAATAGGTCAACCTGACCCCTGGGTCCTATACAGCAATAAATGAATCTGAATTTAAAACACCGTTTTTTCTAGTTTATGTCGGTCTCCTGACATCATATTTCACCGTGTCGCCATCTCGTCTAATTACGCATCCGCTCATTAATCATCCCGTAGCTATCGTGTGAGCTAATTAAAAAATAACCCTTTTACGTTTTTCACGGCTGAAAGATTGGGGTTGTGTTGTGGTTATTTGTTCAACAATTTGTCAAGCAAGTTGCCTTAGGGTGAGTTTTTCCGTAGTAATAGCTACCGCAATAGATAAAATCTAGACCAATAGCGACAATGGAAACGCCGGAAAGTGTGACGTCAGCTTGAGAAATTGTTAAGTTTGCGATGAAAATTCTAAGCAATATACATAACAAGAATTTTTTACTTTATGATGGATGCCAAACTCCCATACAATAGCATGAGGCAATGTTTTGTCTCGATCAGTAGGTGTTCCTTCTTATTTTATTACTTAAATGAATAACTTTGACATTTCGTAGTAAAGCTTTCTATTACTACTAATGACGTCACACAAAAATACAAATTTCTCAAACAAATACTCTCATTTAATATATTATTTTTGACTCACCTGTGAAATGATAAGGTACATCCAGAATATCACTCACTTACACAACATAAAACAACGCACGTCATCACCAGTTTTATAATTTTTTATTTAAAATATTGAATTACAAAATTTTTTAACAATTTTCAGTCTAGGTGTCAAAATGGCGTAAATATGACAGGTGAGACAGAAACTATGGATAGAAAGAGAGGAAGAGGATATCCCACGGATAGCCTTCATTCATAAATAGTGATAGAATGAGAGGGAACACCTACTAATCGAGACAGAACATTGCCTCATGTTATTGTATCGGAGTTTGGCATCCATCTTATAGTACAAAATTCTTGATACATAAGCTGTGCGGCCAGCCGCCATTTTGCTAATCCCAGCATCGTGTTCTGGTTAAAATTGTCTATGATTATTTAACTAGAGTTATATTTGAAAATTCGACTATTGGACAAGCTGTCATGTCATGTCAGATTTGTTTAAAAGCAAAGTTAAGCAATAGTTAAAATATTGATGGCTTAAACACATAAAAAAAAAATAACTAATATCCTCAGAAATGCACACCTATCAACTACCCCGTTGAAGCAGCTAATGCTGCTTGTGTTACGGACACTAGATAACAAAATGAAAATTAATCACCCAAACATTTGCCCCCACCGGGGATCGAACCCAGAACCTCTTGAGATTACAATCCTACATCTTATTAGTAAAATGTTGATTGTATATAGTTGAACTAAAGCCTCTAATTATTAAAATAATGAAAATAACATTTCTTATCAGTGTCCTCTGATTAATTGTTGTCATGGTCATAAATCTCTGTTCTCGTGTCATTATTTTACAATGCTGTGAAATTTATTATTCGAAATTAAATTACATTTTGACTGAATATGTCACATAATACTCGGTCGAGCAGATAGTTACACACGCGCGGTACCCGTTCCCATGGAAAGATTGGGATAAAAAGTGGCCTATGTCCTTTCTCAGTCTCTACACTGTCTGTGTACCAGATTTCGATTAAATCGCTTCTGTAGTTTTTATTTGTGAGACCGACAGACAGACAGACACACAGAGTTACTTTCGCATTTATAATATTAGTACGGATAGTAAGACTGGTAACGATAAAGATTAAAGTTCATAAAAAATGGGAATTGGTTTATTAAATACATTCCGCGCAGTAATTTGTCGGCCCCACGTTGGGCGCCAAAATATCGCCTAATTTCTTGGCCCCACGATGGGCGCCAAAATATCGTCTAAGCGTCCTTCCATGGAGCTCGGAGCTTTTTTATCGTTTTAATTAAATAGAGCTTTGAGTTATTGCAATAAGGTTTATTTTCACGTTTCATCTTCACGTTTCACTTCTTTTGTTATTGGGAATGGTGAAACACATGTGAAACCTAAAAATAAACCTTATTGCAATTAATTTAAAACTCACACATCAGTTTTAACCGTAATAAAAAATGCTCTCAAACGGTCATATTATATTTTACATCAATATTATTACTTAACTAGCTGTTGCTCGCGACTTCGCCCGCTGTTACTGTGGTTTTTTTACTATCCCGCGGGAACCCTTTAATGTTCCGCATTAAAAAGTATCTATGATGTTGAGCAGGGATATAAGGTTTCACCATACAAATATTTAAATCGGTCCAGCCATTTCGGAGATTTGTCCGTATAAACAGACAAAGAAACAAAAGAATTAAATAAATATTTGATGGTATTTTCTTTTTACATTCCGCTGACTTGGTTTTAAGACTTATTTTTATACAGACATTCAATCTCTACAGTTTTATTATATGTATATAGATTGCATTTGTTTCTCGACCGGGTTTATATTCTTTGTACGCTAAAATATATTGTGTGATATGTAACTGTACCCCTTGTATAAGTCTTCATTGTAAGCAACTCGTCTTTTTCTTACTTGAAGTTGTAACGAGGCGCCATAGCTATATTGGCGCCTCGTTGCTGTCATTGCGCTCTTCTCTGGCCATTTTTCTCTTGGTTTCCGTTTTTAAATTTGATGTCTGTCTCTTTTTATTTGTTTTGTTCTCGAAGCTCATTCTTACGAGAGTCAGCGCCTAGAGCGGTTGACTCCCTTCTAACAATAATTGTATTATATATATAAAGTGATCAATTTTTATAAGCTGAAACAAAAGTTCCAACAAACCACATGATCAGTTCCTAATAAATAACAAAGACTATAAGTTTCTTTAAGGCACAACTGAAACAATTATATAAAAAAAGGTAAATTACACTGAACACAAAACAATTTCACATTTAACACTAAATATATTATAAAAAGGGTAGGGCTTCTTACAATAGTGCGTTCGTTTCTCATAGAAATTGACATTCTAAACGCACTAAAAAAAATCAGTTTTTTACAAAGATAACTAAGGGTATTATTTGGTGTAAGAGGTTTGTGTGTGTAAATATGACCAGTGTTATTGTTATTTAAATTCAATGCCCTGCCATGAGACATTCATATTATATGGACTTAACATATTAAATATTATATATACTTACTGACGACCTCCGTGCTCGAGTGGACTGCCGGTCTCAAGGCGTCGCCATCTCGAGAGGTTCTGGGTTCGATCCCCGGGGGCAAATGTTTGATGATGAATTTTCAGGCATTTGTTCTCCAGTCTTGGATGTTTATATATATTTATATGTATTTATCAATTAAATATATTTATCCGTCATCAAGTGTCCGCAACATAAACAGCATTAGCTGCTTAAAATGGGGCTAGTTGATAGGTGTGAACGTCTGAAGATATTTATTTATATTTTTATGGGCCTGGCAAGGATAAATAAAGAGTTTGTTAGTTAAAAAAAATGCAGACTCGAAAATTAATCCTATAATTAGTATCTTCTTCTCCTCTTCTTCTTCTTGCCCTTTTCCCACTCTAGGAGGGGTCGGCACAACATGTCTTCTTCTTTCATTCTCCTCTGTCATAATTTGTGTATCTAAATTAAATTAAAAATCATTTATTTATGAGGTTATACCGGTAATTGTAAATTTTCATTAGTATTCAGGTTTTAGAGCCTAGGAGTACCCGTTGTTGTTTGTAGAATGTATGTGTGTAGTCCAAGAGTTCGCAATTTGAATAAGGGTTTCAAAAAGGTATCGGGCTTTTTGAGTGCTTATTGCACTATACTCGTAATATGTAGATACATTATAACACAGGTCTCTATACCAACATATTATTATGTAAATTTTCTAGACTATCTGTGTACCAAATATTGGTTATATTGGTTTAGTATGTCTGTCTCGCTTTCACGTCAAAACGACGGACGTGAGAGCGAGACAGGTATACAGACAGAGTTACATTCGCAATTATAATATTGGGTCCTTACCTATGAAATTGGTGTTTTTATTCTGTCTTAGCAATTTGTCCGTAACCATTAAGTTTCAGAACAATCTTATAAAATAATTGCCTCTTCTAAAAATAGACCATATATTTGAGCTCGTATTATTTAATTTGATAATTTTTTGTAAGTTTAATTGTGTTACAATTAGACACAAAGACAATTATTTTTAACTGCCTCCCGAATACATCATTTGATTTGCATTAACATAAAAAGGATGAATAATTTTTATCAAGCGTGTTCACACACATATTGCTAAAGCTTGTCTAATGATACATGCCAAATATTATTATCTCTGGATTTGTCGTTGTGAAGAAAACTGATGAAATGTTAGTATGTGAAATGCAGACATCCCCAAAATCTCCATACAAAACACCAATTTCATAGGTAAGGAGCTAATATTAATACGGATTTATAATATTAATCGTATATGTTTTTTTAATGAAATGTATCACTTCACCTTTTTCATATAAATACACTGCGCTACTTAAACTCTCTTTCATTAGTGAAACAAATCATTTTCTAACAAGTATTTGTAACTAAATGTAATAACATGTGTTCGCCACACGTTGGGCGCCAAAATAACAAATGACCTCGCAAAATTAATTAACATAATTCATGGTGCGCGTATAATAAACATTATATATAGTTGCAATAACAGAAGCCGCAATATAATCTTCATAGCCTTAGCATACAGTACAGTGAGCCACATAATTAGATTAACACTTCAACAAATAAAATTGCCGTGATAAAGTTAAATGAAATATAAACAAGTTTAACTGTTGAACCAGAAAGTGGTGTTTGCGTTCGGATACAATCTAATCTTAGGGTGTCTATTTTTAATTGAGAAACAAAGAAGTTTATCGTTTGTATGTTTTGATTTCTATGTTGAAACATAGCCTCTATGATAACCAAAAGTATGTGATATAGGCGTCCTCTGTGCTTACTAAAACTTGGTAACGATCAGTCTTTTGCCTATATGACGACCTCCGTGGTCGAGTGGTCTGTATGCCGGTCTCAAGGCGTCGCCATCTCGAGAGGTTCTGGGTTCGAACCCCGGTGGGGGCAAATGTTTGGGTGATGAATTTTCAGGCATTTGTTCTCCAGTCTTGGATGTATATTAGAAGATGTTCAGGATATTTATATGTATTTATCTATTAAATATATTTATCCGTCATCTAGTGTTCGTAACACAAGCAGCATGCGTTGCTTAAAATGGGGCTAGTTGATAGGTGTGTATGTTTGAAGATATTTATTTATTTATATACGGTCCGCTCCTGGGTATAGGCCTTCCTCATTTAGAAACCACCACACTGGCCCATTGCGGGTGTGTAGAAATCCACGGCCTGACTATGGCGAAGGTAGCTTTGTTTTCGATCGATAGCCAAATCGTACTAACCACTACGCCACTGAACTCCTCTTAGTGGTGACGATCACAACCACAAAATTTTCGAAAGTTTCAGTTTCAGTTAAGTATAGTCCACCTCTGCCTACCCCTTCGGGGATATAGGCGTGATTTATGTATGTATGTATTTTAGTAATTTACACTCAACATTTTAATCGCTGCCTATATTGCTTGCTTTTCTACAAAAACACGATAACCTGATTTGATTCTGATTCGTCAAACATGCTAGCTTGGTGGCATAGTTTTTAGTACCTACGCTTTGGCTTTCGATTGACAACAAAAATCAAAAATATAGTCTACTTTTAGACGAGGTTATTATTTTTTAGGAATACTCTGAATCTTAATAGTTACAGACAAAATACTAAGAGAGAGAAAAAACACCAATTTCATAGGTAAGGACCCAATATTATGATTAAACTATTTATTATTATAAAAAGTTATAAATCCAAGCGAGTCAATGTGGAGAAGTCAGAAACTATAAAAATTACATTTACATGAATTATAACGTTATTTCTTAGTAGTTTCTAAGGTCTAGTGGACACATCCGGGTGTTGATCGGGAGGTTCGATTCCCCACGGGGGCAGGAATTTGTCGGTTCGGTTGATATAGGGCTTCTATGCCCGCCTGGCTAGCTACCACCGTCATACCTGTCGCCATAATAACAATGTTGCAAGCATTGTGTTCCGGCAATCAGAGATAAGATAACCAGTTCCTCAATTGTTGAGGATTACAGGTGAAGCTAACTTCCACCTTCGACCTTATCGTCACCTAAATACCAACAGAAAAAAGAAGGCCAAGAGTGTCAAACAAGAATGTCAAACTTAAAAAAACTCACAATGTATGTCGTCGTCATCAGCCTATATACGTCCCACTGCTGGGACAGGCCTTCCTCATGAAGAAACACATGAGAAGTATGGGCCGTAACACCACCACGCTGGCCCAATGCGGGTTGTACAATCTATGTAAAAATATCAAAATGATAGCTATATTCAACAATTTTCAATACAGAAATAGAACGTTTAATCTTACAAACTGTCTCGTATCCGTGGTTATATGGCATGGAAATATAATAGCCAGATGGCAGATAAGCGTAAGCGGCTTAAATTGGAGTAAATATTAGTCGGAATGGCTTTATTACCATTAATGGAAACGGCCCCACGTTGGGCGCCAACCGTCACGCAGGACACATTCGTCTCAGCAGCGAATTCCGGTGCTGAATTATAAAGACATTCTATTCTAAATTGTTCTTCCGCTCGCTCGTTACGTCATTCAATTTCATTCGCTCCGTTCAATTGTGAATACCTACTATTTAGATTCACTGCTGAGTTTTAAGTTTATAAGTTGTTAGGTAGTGCTATGCTGTTGCGTTTACTGTTGTTTCAAACGGTTGTTTAAGTGTGTGATGTTGTATATGGATTTATATAGATCAGAGGTGCAAGACTTATTTTTCTCATAGACCACTTTAAAAATTTATCTGGTTCCGATAGACACCTTGAAGCTACATTTCTCCCATATTCCCAAAACTCAACCAAAATGTGAAGATGTAAAGACAACAAGACCCCCGTCGAGTCTCCCGGGGACCCCTAGGGGTCTACCTGGACCACTTTGGGAACTAATGATATAGATCAAAGAGGCGGTGAATTGAATGCGAGAAGTATGTTAAAAGAAAATAATTGTGGATGCTGTGTTTTCGAGTGAAAGGAAAAGGAGTTTTGTTGTACTTACTGACTATTAAAAAAGTACCAGGGTCCCAGAACAGCAACAGAGATTTTTGGTTCGTAATCTACTTTTTTCATCAAACATGTTAACAATTAAACAGACTGCCATCCTAGAATACATAAAGAACAATTTTAACTTCTTGACCTCCGTGGTCGAGCGTTCTGTATGCCGGTCTCAAAACGTCGACATCTCGAGAGGTTCTTGGTTCTATTCCCGGTGGGGACAAATATTTGTGTCATGAATACAGACATGTGTTCTTCAGTCTTGGATGTTAAATATGTATTGTATTTAAGTTCTTTTATATGTATTTATCTATTAAATATATTTATCCGTAATTTAGTATCGGTAACATAAACAGCATTAGCTGATAGGTGTGAATGTCTAGAGATATAAAAAGGGTTTTTGACGCCATTCAACTATGGTGGACGCGATTTTTATCTCAGTGCTTGTAATATTATTTCGGAGTGTATCTTGTTACGTAAAATCATTGTAGTTTTGTGTAATAAGTGTCAATAATGATGAGCAATGTCGAGAGGATCATTGAAATAATAGTCAAGTGGTGTGAAAATAGAATAGGATTTTCATCGTGGTAATCCACCTCATCGAAGTAACACCACAGCGTCTGCCATCGATTGTTTGACGCCAAACTCTCCCAAGACGCATTGAAATGTATTACACTTGCATTTCAATTCAAACACTGAAGAAATAAAAACACCAAAGACATGGCTGTATGGGCTTTGTTTCCCTTACCTTCCCTACATGGGAGAATTTTACAATAACAGACATAAAAAATAGACAATAGGAAGTTAGTTCTCATATTAACCGCTTAATATCAAACGAATGTGCTTTTGTTACTTTCAATAGCGTTAAATGACAGATATCCCATCTCAATCTATTGACAGCTGATCCTTTTTAAGAAATACCTCGATTTCGTAAATTTTAACTTTGTCACATAAAAATCGGAACATGATTTCAGTCAGCCCAAATCTCCGACATAACTGAGATATTATTCCGTGTCCCATAAAGATTAGAAATACTTTTTATGGTACGACGCGGATCAGTCCCTCTGTAACGTTGGTCGGATTTTCCCAACCCTCTTGAGAACTAACTCGAGGACGCGACAAATATGAAAATAATATAAAACTTGTTATCTACGTTTAGGCGACAAATATCGTGACAAAATTATCACTGTGATTTTACAAAATACCTAATACATACTCAAAAATACTTCTTTGATATTTGAATGTCCTTAAATTCATGAAATCGATACCGCTTAAACCCAAATCACCCAAAATTAGGTACTGAATAAGTGACTTGATATAACGATAAATAAATTACTCGCAACTCACCCTTATCAACTAGACCTAAATAGCTTACGATATTGCATTATGGATAGGATCAGTCATCTGATATCTTAATACTAGGTACAATCATGAGAATACCCAATTTAGTGATCTAAGGTTGTAGTAAAACTTTTGCTGTCATGGCACTAGACACCTAGTGATGCCAACATGATAAAATACAAAAATAGTGACTTATTTTTTTTATATAAAAAGTTTAGCAAATGATTATAAGCTGTAGAGGAGTCCATTTGTGAAGATAGTTAGTGCAACTTGCTGACTTACTGCCCTAGCCTTGCCTTGCCGGCCCAAAAAATGCTTTGTGCTCGTGATTGAGCTAGGAGAACGAAATGAAAATGAACAATAAGCTTTATTGTACTCTAATCCAATCATGTCCAGTCATGTTCTTTTTGTAGTACCAACTGCTTTTCTTGCCTAGCATGTCGTAAAAGGCGACTAAGGGCGTATTGAGTACTGGGTCTGTGATCGTGTAGGCGATGAGCTAGCCACTTGTTACTGCTCTTTCACGATTTTTCATGTGACCAAACCCAATTTTTGTATGGCTAAATGTGGTCTTAAGGAACACAGTGCTCCTTGGAATCTGCCTATCCCTTCGGGGATTATAGGCGTGATTTTATGTATGTAATCCAATCAAACAACGACACTGAGTGCCTTAACAAATATGCCCTCCAAAAAAAAATAACAATCAAATGCAATATCACACTCTTTAGTCAATACAATTAACCTTTGCATCAAGGAAAATTACATAATTTACATAATTTAAATTTACTTTATAAAAAAAAATACCTTCCAATATTCACACCTATCAACTAGCCCCATTTTATGCAACTAATTCTGCTTGGGTTAGGGATACTACATGACGGATAAATATATATTACTATTCACATATTTTATAATACATTAACATCCAAGATTGGAGAACAAATGCCTGTATTCATCACACAAATATCTGCCCCCACCGTGATCGAACCCAGAACCTCTCGAGATGGCGCTTTGAGACCGACGTACAGACCACTGGACTACGGAGATCGTCAAAAATCATAAACATTTTGAATTTTTCTTAATAATTTCTACAGGATTTCATTTGAAATGTATTTTTTGTCATTTATTTATCAAAACTAGATAGTCTAGAGCCTGTTAATCCCATGGGAACCGGTACCACTGGGGTAAAACCGCGGGAAGTTACTAGTATCAAATAAAAATTTAGTCATAAAACCAAATATTCGTTCACGCAAATTTTATCCCTCAATGGGAACTAATGCACGATCCCGAAACCGAGTGGTCACGAACCCGAATCGAGTGGTCAATAAATAAAAATTACTTCTTGTTAACAATAATAAATGCTGCGTGGCCGAGACGTCCTTTTAAGCCAAAAAAGCTTCTGTAAGGGAGCAACGTTGTTCCATTACTTTTAGTGGTTTTAACAAAAAACGTCATTTTTAAGATACAAAAAGATTAAATAGTAAAATACTTTACTATTTCGATAATAATTAAATGATTTAGATTTAAAAGTGGACACATCTGATGTTATACCATTATTTTCAGGCAGGGTATACCCTTATCAATAAGCAGTTGCTTTGTCTTCAATCTAGAACCTAAAGGAAAGAGCTACTTCTCAAGTTTCCTCAAATAAATCAAGTTACACAACATATTTATCCACTCACATAATATACCCCGACAAATCCTCCACTTCAAACAGATTTCTCAAAAAAGGTTTTACATAAATATCACGTGATCTGTCACTCGATACCGAAATCACAGTTCCGTACCAAGGTCGCACCTGTTCCGTTCGGAATCCACTTATAGAGGGTCTGATTTCCCGAAGGTTCTATACGGAGTTGTATCCATTACTTTTGTTGGAGGGCCTTCGCTTATTGTGTAAGTCATTGAAACGGAAGCTCTTACCCGTACTTCCTTGAAGAACGATTACCACAGACTAAAAAAGGTGTTATGTCATAAAAAATAACAAACACGTTTTTATTGGAATATCTAATGTATTTCTTTAGTTTTAGCTTTTGAACCATTTTAATGAAATTGCGAGACTTATGCTCGAAGAATCTCTGAATTATTACCCACTCATAGGACCCGAAGAAGTAGGCGTAGGCGTGGTGATACCTATACAGTAATTTCAATGGTCTCACATAATTATTGGCAAGCCTATTGCCAATAACAGACCATGCCATAACCTCTCTGTAATTCAATTCACAATTCCAATAGCCAGAACAGAAGTTACATACTTACTACTAGAATCTGTGCAGTCCGATGTCTGAAGGATAATAACAGAAGTGAAGTACCTATGTAATCCAACACAGAACTGAACCCAAATTAGACGAACAGTAAAATTATAATATGTTTGTAACTGTACTGTAATTCTGTTCAAATTATTTATTTATTTATTTATTTATTTATTATAGGGTTACCAACGTAAGTTACAGCACATTAAACCTAACTACACTGAACAAGTTTGCTTACTGCTTACTGCACTTACAATTATAGGTTAACCACAGCTTGCTTAATTATTAGACAGTATATAATTATAATCAAAAATATAAAATACAGAAATATAGAAAAATAGTAAGTATCTAAAATCTAAAGTTGAGGGTATACTATCTGCGGTGCATCAACAGATTTAAGTACTTTAATAAATCTAGAGAGACTTTGAGAATGGATATCAAGTTCCGGATTTTTTTTACTTAAATCATTGTACAGTCGAGCCAAGCGAATGTATGTTGTAATTATATGTTTGTATGTTTCAAATGGAACTCTTTTTTGTGCAATAAACTATTATTATTATTTAGTTAAGTAAATTTTTCGCTTACTAAATTTTTTACCGCTCAAATTATAATATGTCTTGAAACATCAAATAATTATTTGGTTAGCAGAATAATTAGGGCAGCAAGATAATTTTTTGGGCTGAAAAATAATTAGTTGAGCTGCAAAGTAATTATTTGGGCAGCAATATATATGTAACTTAAATTTTTAAAATCTAGGAAAAGTTTCAATCAAGGATCAATTCCTAAGAAATGCGTTGTGATAGATACTAGGTTAAGGTAATTTTTTTTTGTGACAATTAAAAACAATATTTGTGTCATTAAAACATATTATATTAAACAATTTGGCGGCAGAGAAAACATTTGGGTTGCTGCCCAATTAGTTATTTTACTGACATTTTTGAAATATCTGGTGCTATAAGTTGCTGACCAAAATTGGAATATTTGGCTAACCGCTTAAATATCGCCCTATACATATATTATGTAGTATTTTCTGCAAAACGTTACTAAAGATACACTTCCTTCTTCTTTGATGTTTCCGTAACTATATTGGGCCCTGAAATCGACATTTTGTCCATCAGGTAATTCAATTCCCATTGGCTGTCCAAACCTCTCTCAAGGAGTCTCATTGATTCCCCGCCTCCATAATTTTTCAGCCATGGAATCAATTGTCGACAACGGATAAGGAGTAAGTGTGGCATTGGGTTAACGAACAAAATGGTGAATGTGCGCTCATATATATAGGATATATAACTCAAAGGTGACTGACTGACAATGGACTAACATAGTGATCGATCAACCCAGAGCCCAAACCACGGGACGGATCGGGCTGAAATTTCGCATGCAGTTAGATGTTATGACGTAGGCATCCGCTAAGAAAGGATTTTGATTAATTCTACCCCCAAGGGGATAAAATAGGGGATGAATATTTGTATGAAACTTTGTCAAACCGATCGGGCTGAGACTTTGAGAGAAAATTAAAGGGTTCCCGTGGGATAGTTAAAAAACCTTAGTAGCCGCGGACGAAGTCTACATAAATTTTGATTCAATCAAAGTAGATATACTAATAGTTATTAATAGGTATATAGGTGAGGAGCTCGGTGGCGTAGTGGTTTCGCTTTGGCTTTGATTGAAAACAAAGCTACCTTTGCCATGGTCAGGCCGTGGATGGGTTACCAAAAACATCGTGATCTTCGTGCTTCAGAAGGCCCGTTAAGCCGTTGGTCCCGGTCGCCGTTATACCTGTCATCAGTCTATATACGTCCCACTGCTGGGCTCAGGCCCTCCCCGCGGAGAAACACATGAGAGCATGGGCCGCAACACCACCACGCTGGCCCAATGCGGGTTAGTGGGTAGAAACCGGGACCAACGCCTTAACGTGCCTTCCGCCACCCATCCACGGCCTGACTATGGCGGAGTTAGCTTTGTATTCTATCGAAAGCCAAAGCGTACTAAACTAACCACTTTTAAACAGCAACAATAAAGACTCTTTTTATTTCAGCAGCATTACATAAAGGACGTGACATTTCAGGTCAAAGACCTCGAAACAAAGATGGCGGCAAAAAACAAACAACATACGAGATAAACCTTGCGGATTTTTAGAGATCCCTTTACAATTAATGTCGCAAATATTTGGATTCAAGAGTTACGTAATGGAGTTTGGAGTACTTTCACTAAGCGCCATTTTGAGAGCCGCCATGTTGTTAAAATCCTAAACCTTTATTCTATCTTTTTGTAAAAATAATACTCCATCCAATGCTTTTTAATTCACATTTTGTATTTTTGATTCACTTCGACACACTCGCACAGAAAGCACTTTGAAACTCAACTTTTTTAATTGGGTGCTATTTAAACGGTCAGCAAAATATTCGAATTTTGGTCAGCTATAACTAATTCGTCAGCAACTATTTCTAAATTGGTCAGCAAAATAAATAATTGAGCAGCAACTCAAATGTTTTCTCTGCTGCCAAATCGTTTAAGATTTGATGACACAAATATTGTTTTTAGGGCTCATAAAAAATAACATAACCTAATATCTATCAGAATACATTTCCTAGGAATTGATCCTAAATTTTATACATGCATCCAAATAGTTCGAGACAGGGCTTGCAAGCGGTTTCAAAAATACCGGTTAATGAAGGTTTTTAACGGTTTCTAATAAAGGTTTCACTCGGAGCGTATTTTAAAAAGGAGCGTTTCAAAAACCTAACAAACTGCCAACAGTCACAACCTACGTCACAGGTTTTAACTATTAGGTCCTTACCTATGAAATTGGTGTTTTGTATGGAGATTTTGGGGAATTCTGCATTTTCCATACTAACATTTTATCAGTTTTCTTCACAACGACAAATCCAGAGATAATAATATTTGGCATGTATCATTAGACAAACTTTAGTAATATGTGTAATATCACACTTCATAAAAATTATTTATCGTTTTTAAGTGAATGCAAATAAAATGATGTATTCGGGAGGCACTTAAAAAGAGTTGTCTCCGTGTCCAATTTTAACACAATTAAACATACAACAAATTATCAAAACAAATCAAAGCAGCTCAAAAATATAGTCTATTTTTAGACGAGATAATTATTTTTTAGGAACACTCTGAATCTTAATAGTTACAGACAAAATACTAAGACAGAATAAAAACACCAATTTCATAGGTAAGGACCCAATAGTTTCTGTGTGCATGCTTCTATCATTAGTAATATATATATCGCTCCAGTATCTAAAAGCAGACACGGGTGTGGCAGCGTCCCGTAGTAATTTAAAATTGACCGAATAAAGTAAAAGATCGAATCAAACCTCTATGAACTGATTTATTAACTCAAAACCCTTATATTGCTCTATTAACTGCTTTCTCTTTTTTGGCTTGTTAAGCTAGCCACTTGAAACTACTCTTTCACGAACTTTCATCTGACCAAACCCAATTTTTGTATGGCTAATTGTGGTCTTAAGGAACAGTGGTCCTTGGACTCTGCCTACCCCTACGGGGATTGCAGGCGTGATTGTATATGTGTATGTATGTGCTCTATTGACGGAGCCTTTTTTTAAGGTGACGGTAGAGCCAAACCTTTTTAAAACGTTCCATACGTATGTATGTGGTGATTTAGGTTTAAAAAAGTATTGCTACCGACTTCTAAAAGTCCTCAGCCTATGTACGTCCCACTGCTGGGCACTGGTCTTTCTCATGAGACACACATGAGGAGTATGGGCGGTAACACCACCACGCTGGCCCAATGCGGGTTGGTGGGTAGAAACACTCGCAATAGCGACCGGGACCAACGGCTTAACGTGCCTACCGAAGTACGGAGGAGCTCGAGATCACAATGTTTGGTCACCAGACCATGGCAAAGGTAGCTTTGTTTTTCAATCGAAAGCCAAAGCGCTTCTAAAAGTATTGCAACTATTTTAAGCCTACTAAACCCATTTCTCTTTGGTTTCAGACTCCTGAACACCAAGACGGACAGAAACTTGCCATCATGAACAAAACCGCCGCCTTGCAACTAGACTGATATTGACTGTTAACTGTAACTGTAGCTATTGGTGTGTAGTGGTAGTGTGACGGAACTCCGTGAGATGCGAGACGAATCAAAACCTGGCCCCAGTGGAGCGGCGACTGGTCATGGCTTCGACAACGAGGAAGGTGAGGAAGGTTACTTACATGTTTATTTTTCAACAATAAAGGACCAGGGGGCCAATAGGCTAGTTGACTATCAAAAGTAATGAAAATAATGTGTCATTCAGATAGTATTTAGCACAAGGGTCCGAAATATACCGAGTTCAATAAATATAAATAAGGGATTGCTGTAGAAATTCAATTTAAATATGTTTTATTTTTACCTATGCCAAAAACTCTATCCACCATGTTCGTGAAATTAGTTGAGTAACGCTTCATGTAAACAATTACTACGCATGGTCAAAATCCGTCAAACGTCAGTCGCAACCAATCAAGCATAACTGTCGGCATTAATCGTGACGCTACGGCACAGATAATTCATAGACCATCAGGACCGAAGGCGTTAGCTTCACTTGTAAATAACTATGTATGTAAGAAAATCTTGGAATCTTAATTTGACCCACTCACCGGTCTTCGATTAGGATGAAATTTTGCACACTCTCTGAGTTCTGATGATAATACATGACTAGCTAAGAAACGTTATTACAAATCCAATGTGGCGGCCTCCCCATGATAAGGGACTGGCTGTTTGAAATCCACCCCCATGATATGGATATAAATGAAAGGCTGTCAGGAATACGAAAAAAGTAAAAAAAAAAAATAATAGTTTAAAATACTAAAAACACGCTTTTAGCAAGAAAACGTGGAGCGTCTGTCCAAAAAGAGTTAAGATTTCATAAACGCTCCACGCTTTCTTGCTAAAAGCGTGTTTTTTAGTTTTTTAATTATTCAATATTTTAGTTAGTTTTTTAATGATTTCTCTCGCTCGTTAGAAATGGGAAGGCGAAAACCGCTGATAGATAATTTCATATCTTATGCACCAGCAATTAAGATTTAAAAACGATTTAAAGTCTGTTTTAGAATCATGTTTATGTGTTTTTTAGTATAAACGATTATGTGTGGCAGTGTATGAAAACAGTTTTGTGTGGTTCATCAAATGTGAAAAGTGATAATTAACCAGGATAAACATTTGTGACTCGGTGAATTGTGAACTATTCGAGATACTTCAATTGTAAAACATCGTAACGGTCGACCGGCAATTTGTTTTACAATTCAAACTTAATAAATGTTCTTCAGCTTCTACATATACCGGGGGAGTATAAGTTTCTTTTTATTTCATCAAACATTAGGCTATTTATATGGTGTATTGAGAGTATTGAACTAAAATTTTGAGGAAACATATGTTTGTTTACCTACCTGTCAAAAACAAATATATTTTTCAAGTTCAATATTTTCCTCCTATTTATTGATGTTTATTATTATTTCATTACACAAGCAAAGTCTAACTCATTACAAAACTCACTTAGAAGTGAGATACGTCAATCTACAAACACAAGGGTTTCTGTTACCTCTCTTTATTTGACATATTGTGGAAGTAAAGTTGACGGTGACTAATTAGCCCCAGACAGGCACCTACATTGTTACTACACAATCATTTCAAATATTCTTCTCACAAAAAAAATATATAATATATCTGTGTAAAAGTAAATAAACCATAAAAAAACAGAACATTATTAAAAGTGTCTGATTCTGTATCTTAATATTCCAGGTCCTTGTAAAATAACATTCACAATGATGTCCCGCAAAACAGCTGCGAAGGAAACTGATATGAAGTTGAAGCAGGCACTACAGGATTTGCAGGAATCTCGTGATCTCTGCAACAAATTGATGCAGGAACGTGAAGAAAGTGAGGAGGAGTTTGTGAAACTGGTGAATAGCAACAAACTTCTGAAGAGTGAATTGGCTGACCTTCACAATAACTATGTGGATGTGACATCACAGTGCAATATGTTGCAGGACACTATTGACTCTTTTCAAGAATGCAGCAATACTCATGAACGGGCCTTGAGTAGAATCACTGACCTCGAGATAAGTTTAAGTGAGGCATACAATAACATGAAGCATCTCGAGGAAAAAAACAAGGAGTTAAATGTGAATATTCCTTCTCAAAGCTTGTTCAGTGAGTTGTCTGTTCATAGTGGTAATTTTAATGTAGAACAATCCTTAACCATGAACAAATCTAACTGTGTTGAAAGTAGTATGCGTATGACCAGTATAAGAAAATTAAAAAAATACATTCGTGTAAATAAATTTATCAATAGAAATAAAAACTCCATAAACATGCACAAAGAACTAAAAAACCATATGTCATTGAGAAAAGAGCGAATAGATTTAATTAAAAAAATTAAAGAATTAGAAAATAGTTCAAAACATAGTGATTATAATCAGTTCACAACCAACTTGGAAACCAAAATAAGTAATTTAGAGAGCTCCTTAAAATGTATGTTAAATGAAATTCATAGCATATCACAAAAACAACTACAGAATCAGTTGCTTGCTTCCAAGGACATGGAAGACTTTTGCAACTTTAATGCTGAAAGATTTGAGTCCTTGGGTACAAAAGATGATTGTTCATGTAATAATAACACTCAATTACTGCCATTAAACCAGTTATCTAACTCGCAGAAGGTAAATGTTGAAACGACAGATTCACAGCATACATTAGAGGTAGTAAACTGTGTCCCTTCCATATCCATACAACACTCAGATCCACAGTATACTTTGGAGGTAGCAAACTGTGACCCTACCATAGCCACACAACAACCTAAAATTGACCAACAATGCAAGGGAATAAAACAAATAACACAAACATATATATTCTCTGATCAGGTAGGTGTTGGTTTGGGGTCACTGATCAACAATCATACATCAAGATCTGTAACCAACCACTGTATGCCAGGTGCCTCTTTGAAACAAATAATAGATTATATTTGTACTTCGGACATTGATAGCTTTTCTGACATTATAATTTTTGTAGGAAGCAGTTTACATGTACAAACTAAAAATATAAGGGACAGTTTCACTAAACTCACAAAACATGTCAAGTGTAAGCAAATTACTTGGTGTGCATTCCCCTATTCACAGTCCCTAGATAAAACAAATAATGACAAGATTTATACCTTAAATAAAGTATTGCATCATTTAATAAGTCGTCATAGCTATTTATTTCATTTCTTTGACACTAATAATTTTGTAAATAAATTTTATTTGACAAAAAACAAAATGTATTTATCCAAGAAATGTAGGCAAAATATAGCTACATTATTAGGAAATATAATAAATCATAACAACACGGTATCCAATAGTTTTACTACTGGCTCCGGGGCAAATTCTTTTTTAGTAATGTAAGTATGACAAAAGAGACGAATAATGACAACTGCATAGTTTTATTACATCAAAACATTAACCGCTTCTCTTGCAAAATAATTGATATTGAACTATATCTAGACAAAACCAATGTAGATATACTTTGTCTAACTGAAACGTGGCTAAAGCCAGACACCATGTCTTTTAATATAGAGAGTTATGAAGTGGCCAGTGTATTCAACAGAGTGTCTGCTGTTGGGGGCGGTTGTATTATTTTTATGAAGAATGGAATAAAATACAAGGAACGCAATGATATTATCCGTCTTTCTGTTGATCGCGTTTGTGAGATTGCTAGTGTGGAATTAAAGGAATTTTTAATTGTTTGCATATATAGGCCACCTGCAACTTCAAACTTTAAAGGATTTTTAATAATTTTAGAAGAACTTTTAGACAAGATTTTTAATGTTAAGAAACCTATTGTGATTTGTGGCGATTTTAACATTGATTTATTATCTAAAACTTTAGAGAGAGATAACTTTGTTACATTGTTGAAAAGTTATAATTTGGACTTTCTATTCAAAGAACCCACTAGAGTGACAACTTTGTCTTCTACATGTATTGACAATGTCATTGTTAGTTGTGATACAAACATTGGCACTAAAAGCCTGATCACAAATTTGCCTTCGGATCATATGGGTCAAAAAGTTGAAGTTATATGCAAACAAAAAAAACTTGTTGAGAAAATAATAACATTCAGACCCATGACTACCGAAAGGTCAACGCGATTTAGGCAAAGTGTTATTGAGAAGTTGCCTGAACTTACAACTGAGGTCAACGATGACCCCAATGAACTATACGATAGATTATTTAATGTTATTAGTAGCGAGTATAATCATATTTATACGGAACGTAAAATTGTAGTTCAGAAGAAAATGGTATTTAGTCAATGGGCAACTAAAGGTATTAGGAAAAGTAGGAATACGCTCTATGAATTATACAGTCAAAAATCATACAACACTAGTTCTGAGTTTCAAGACTACGTGAAAAAATACTCCAAGCTATTTAAGAAAGTATGCATTCAAGCAAAATCTTTATATTTGAGTAACAAAATACGGGATGCTAAAGATAAAATTAAAACTACATGGAATGTAATTAATACTGAAACAGGAAAGAAACCCAAAAGAGAAGTTACACAGTATTTGAAAATAGGAAGTAATATTATATCAGATAAGAAAGCCATTGCTAGCACTTTTGAAACTTTTTTTGAAAATATTCCAATAGAAACAACGCGACATCTTCATTCTTCTACGGAGCGAGCTGAAATTTTTCTGAAGCAATATTTAATGAAAGATATTCCGGTCTTTGAATTTAGAGCCATATCACATACGGATATAATGAAAACATTCAAAACCTTAAATAAGAAGAAAACCGAAGACATATGGGGAATGTCTGTTAATGTAATAGAACATATAATTGAACCTATCGCCCCTATGTTGGCACTGATTTTTAATAACTGTATAGAATCAGGTGTTTTTCCAAATTTAATGAAACATAGTAAAATAACGCCTATATTCAAGTCAGGCAATCACCATAACCCTACCGATTATCGACCCGTCTCGGTACTTCCTGCATTAAGTAAAATTTTTGAGAGCATTTTATATACACAATTAGCAGCTCATTTTAGAACTAATGATTTACTACATGACCAACAGTTTGGTTTTACAAAAGGAAAGTCAACCACAGACGCGGGCGCGAAACTAATGAAGTATATATTGGAAAGTTGGGAGGACTCACACGACACAGTAGGTGTATTTTGTGACCTATCGAAGGCATTCGATTGTGTGGAGCACAAAACGCTAATTTCCAAATTAAATCATTATGGTATACGCGGAAAATCTCTAAATCTTATTTATTCGTATTTATCACAGCGTATACAGAAAGTAGGATTTAATGGTGCTGTCTCTCAGGGATCAATAGTAAAAACGGGTGTTCCCCAAGGCTCAATTTTAGGACCATTTCTATTTCTCGTCTATATTAATGACCTTCCTTTCATGGTTACAGAAATGGCTGACATAGTTTTATTCGCGGATGACACGTCTCTCCTATTTAGGGTTAATAGAAATAATGCAAAGACAGGAGAGCTAGTTATAAATAATACGTTGAATAAGGTTTGCGAATGGTTTTCGGCTAATAATCTTATGTTAAATTCAAAGAAAACTAAATGTATAAAATTTTCTCCCCCAAATACGCGCTGTTATGATTTGGAAGTAAACATAGGCGGAAACAGCTTAGACCTTGTAAAAGATTCTGTATTTCTTGGGATACATATTGATTCCAGACTTCAGTGGGGATCCCATATCAAAAGTTTATCAGGAAAGCTTAGCTCGGCTGCTTACGCAATAAAAAAGATAAGACAATTGACAGACATACCAACAGCTCGCTTAGTCTATTTTGCCTACTTTCATAGTCTTATGTCTTATGCGGTCATTTTGTGGGGATCTGCTGCTGATTTGGAGTCTATATTTATTCTACAAAAGAGGGCTATTCGAAATATATATAAAATGAAGACAAGGGAATCCCTAAGAGAATTGTTTAAACAGATTAATATTCTTACTTTGCCATGTTTATACATATTTGTAAATATTATGTTTGTTCGCCAACATATTCACAGCTACGTTCAGATTAGTGAAGGTCATTGTCTCAATACAAGAAATAGATATAAACTTCGTCTTCCAAGTTACAAGAGAAGTAAGACGAATAAATCTTTCTTAATGAATTCTGTTAGATTTTATAATATGCTACCAATCAATGTCACCCAAATGACCGATACAAAGTTTAAAGAATTTGTAAAAAAAACCCTCATGAAAAAAGCCTATTACAAAATCAATGATTATTTAAATGATAGTCAAGCATGGGACATATAGATTGCTCCACACTGCAATCTTACATTTGGTCACTTTCATGATTGTATATTGAAATGTTTACTTTTTTATTATACATTTTGTTTAGCTATCATAAATTCCTTTTTTTTCTATTATAATAACACAAAACTTTTTTGTGAAACATAGGTATTATTATTGTATCCATTCATATTAGATATAATTTTTTTTAATAAGAGTATTATATAATACACGTAAATTTTATTAGGTTGTAGAATATATTGATGTAAAGGGAGGACGGAACCCTTGCAGAGTTTCTTGCCTGTATCTTCTCTAGACAAGGCCTCCCGGTAGTGAACAGGCCGAAAAAAAAGTAGTGGTATTATCAATTTAAGGATACTTATAATTTATTTTGTTTGTTTTGACTTGTCAAAAGTGTATTTGATGATACCAATTTAATTAAATGACTTTGAGTTTGAGTTTGAATATCTTTCTTGTCCTTCAGGTGCAATCCCTGAAGACTCCAGTTACGAAGAGCTGGCCTCGCTGAGGACTCTTCTCCATTACCCCGAGGAAGTTGCGCTGAGACTCACAGACACGGAGTACCATTTGTTTTATCAAGTAAGTCCTTTAATTATATTATAACTAGTGGTTTCCCGGGTTTCACCCGCGTGGTACCCGGTGCTATAGGAACATCGTGATAAAAAGTAATAATAATGAAAATAAAGATATAGTGTCGACTCAAAACACCACCCAATTTAAAAACAGGCTGGACAGATACATTAAGAAAAATAAAGAGATTTAATGAAGTATAATTAGAAACAGGCATTATTAGTTTCACCAACTACCTGCCTGATAAACAATATTAATAATAACTAAAACAATACCCAAAAGTGTTCTATTTACCTTAAGCCTAGTCTGCACAAATAAATATAACATAGCGTTTCAGAACTAATTGGAAATTATTGTAATAATTTAGACTAAGAATTGGCCGTCTCACTTAATTATTTTGGGGGGGAATTAGAAACAGAAGGGAGGGACCCCGAGACATCGTTACAGAGATTTGCAGGACGATTTCCAAATTAATCTCAAATAGTTAGTACCTATCTCAAATATTAGTTTTTTAGCGTCTTTTGTTACATTAAGGAATAACAGGCGAAATACAATAAGTAGATTGCGTTTGAAATGAAATGAAATCAATAATCATTTAGGTTACAACAATAAAAGTTTACAAACAAACTATTCACTTCTACTTGTACACCTGTACATTTTTTTCTTCTTGTTCGGGAGGCCTAGTCAAGAGAAGATACAGGCAAGAAACTGTGCTAGGGGCCCATCCTCCCTTTACATAAAATTGTCTTATATTCTACATTATACATATTATTATAAGAGACAAGTCAAAGTGGAATGAATAAGAAGATGTCACAAGGTATTATTTCAAAATTACTCATGAAAAAGAACGAGTTCCATGTTGGGTTCCTCGAATTAGTGGACTGTATTTTTTATAAATAAAATGTCACTTAATACTGATTGTGCAGGACTGCACACCTTTTTGATACTATTTATGTTTTTATACTTTTTTTATTAATGACTTTGTGTCTTTTGACGTTATTATTATTACAGCTCTTGAACTTGTCACGGTCTTTTTCATTCCCTAGTTTTTCCCAATATTGGCTCCCAATTAACATTATTTACAGTCCACTCCCTCACATTTTGGTCCTTCTCCCCTTTTCTTTGAATCACGCTAATTATTTTCACAAAATTTCGTCCATTATAAATTTTTTCTCCATAGTGACATATGGTCGAAACTCGGAGCCAAAGAAAAGCTAGAGAAAGAGAAGTTCGTGACAATATGAGTGATCCAGTGGCTACAACATCGGCGGCTACTCCAGCCCCGAACGTCCGTTCTGTGAGCTCTAGGTCCTCTCACTCCTCAGCGACGATCCGCGCTCAAAAGCTTGCTCTACAAGCAGCTCACCTCCGGAAAGTCGCAGAAGTGGACCGAGCAGCCGCAGCCGCAGCGGCGGCTGCAGCAGCTGCCGACACAGAACGGAAAGCCGCTGATCTAGAGTTGGAAGCGCAAATAGCTGCTTTAGAAGTTGAAAGTGGTGGGAGCAGGCGAAGCTCCCGATCTAGGACTTCAGTTCAGAATTGGTTAGCTACATTAGACACTAATCCCCAACAACACGTTACGTTAGAACCACACATTTCAGGCTCTAATGCACCGCATGAACGTCGTTGTCAGGACTTGGAGTGTGGCCAAGATATTTATTCTGGTGGTAGGAGAGGCTTATCCAAACCAGTCCCATCGACCATCGCAGCCAACATTCCTCACACTATTGGTAGCTTTCAAAATTCTAGTGAAAAAAATAGACGGAAAACCACTGATATAACTTTATTAGCACAGGCTATATTATCACTCGCAAGCGGTGCTACTCCCAAACAAAGGGTTGGCGATGGACGGCTTCCAGTCTTCGATGGCAAGCCCTTGGACTGGCTGGCCTTCAAGCGCGTCTTTGTCGACACGATGGCAGCGTTCACCCCTTCCGAGAACGTAGCACGCATTGGGCTGAGTCTACGTGGAGCGGCACGAGAGGCGGTTGCCGTCCTCCTGGTGTCTGCTCGAGACCCTGCCGAAGTGATGGATGCGTTAGAATTGCGATTCGGTAGGTCAGAATTTATTGTTTTACAAGAAATTTCTATTGTAAAGTTATTACCGAAACTTAGTTCTGACTCTACGGATTTAAATAAGTTTGCATGTAAGGTCCGTAATTGTGTGGAGATAATTAAGCTCCTCGACCAGAAATGCTACTTACAGTCTCCGGAAATTTTCCAAATTGTTTTAGGGAAACTGACACCCTTATTGCGAAGTAGGTGGGCAGATTTTGCTTCGGTCAATAGTTTGGACCAGGAAAAGACGAAGCTTGAGCTACTAGCGCAGTTCTTGTCACGCGAGGTAGACTTGCAGCTCAAGTTCGGTCTTATAGTGGAACCCTCGGTACACTTTAAAAAACCTGAAAGGACTCATACAATTTTATCATCCGACACCGTGCAGAATTACCCACATGATACACTACTACACACATCTTCATCAAAACAATATACGGTTTCTATTCAAAATTCTGAAACAAAATTAAAATGTCCATTTTGTAAACAACAACACAATTTATCAAAATGTGACGATTTCCTGTCATTGTCAATACCTGACAGATGGATTTTTGTCAGAGAAAATAAACTCTGTCACAAATGTTTTAAAAAAGGTTTCCATAGCTATAGACATTGTAAATTTTCAAAAGAAGTTTGCAAATCTAAAAATTGTAACTCTAGGCATAACAACCTCTTACACGACCCAAACGCTGCAGTCACTATCACTACCGAAAATAGCGATACCGTCCAACCTGGGACATCTGGTCAGAGTCACTCACAGTCTGAGACTTCTTCACACATTACACAAAAAGAGTCTTCAGACACCGTAGCATGTACTACCAGTGTCTCTGAACCTTCCCGCTCCGGCTCTCTCTTTGACATGCGGCCTCTATTAAAAATTGTTGCCGTCACGGTGGTAGGTCCATCAAGTAGTGTTGACACTTACGCGCTGCTCGATGATGGCTCGACAGCGACACTCATTGACGCAGAGCTAGCATGCCAGATAGGAGCTAAGGGGCCGGTTTCGCAACTTCAGGTCAACTGTATAGGGGGTCTCACTAAACATACTCGAGTCGAGTATATAGATTTTGATATCAAGGGTCGTCATAGTGATGCCGTACACTCTGTCAAGAGGGCCCGAGCTATCAAATCTTTAGACCTAGGTCACCAGACGGCCTGTTATGCCAAAATTTCAAAATTTTCACATTTGTCTGAGTTAGCTTCCTCTTTATGTTATGATGGCGTACAACCTAAGATTATCATAGGCATCGATAACTGGGCACTTGCTTACCCACAAGATGTTCGAAAAGGTTCGAAACATGATCCGGTCGCTATTAAAACTCCCCTTGGTTGGGTTCTCTTTGGTTTTAGTAGCAGTCGAACAAAGCCGGTCGAATTTATAAATCATAATTTTGTTACTGATCTTGTTTCGGAACCTTTTATTAAAAACCAGTTTAATCTTCAAATTAATCGAGAGCGGCATGGTTCGCAGAACGAGCGTGCTGAAAATATTTCAGAACGCTCTGTTAACGGCTTTCAAGATGGAAGTTTTAAAATCGGTCTTCCAGGAAGAAAACGCGTCGTTCCATCCAGGTTGATGCGCGATTTCGATCCCCTGGGCATTCTGGCTCCTGAAGTCGTCAATGGTCGAAACATGTTCCAGAATGTTTGGCGGAAGAACATCAGTTCGACTGATAAGCTTCTGAAACCAGATGTAACAACGAGGAACAATTGGTTCCGCGATTTTATCGAAACTTCTCAGTTACGAATTCCACGTTGCTACATTCTGGAGCCTTTGGAACCACCGTCAATTGAGTTGCATGTGTTCGCAGACGCCGGTAAACAAGCATATACAGCTTTTGCGTATCCTAACGAACACATACAACTTGCATGGCCATGTAGCGCGTCACGCGAAGACTTTTTAAAGTTGTCTAGTATTTTTAGACTAGAGCTTCAAGCGGCTTTAGTAGCAGATTGTCTACTATGTACTGTAGAAATAGCTTATTTCATGGACGTGCTGGGCTGGCTTCGAAATGACGCGCGTTGCTACAGACCTTATGTCCCTAGTAAAGCTGGTGATGTCATCCAACTCAGTAATGTGTGTGAGTGGCGACGGGTACCTTCCGTACACAGCGTTGCTAACAGTGCAACGCGCCTCAGGCCGGGCCAAAGTTGTTGTTGGCTCAAAGATCCAAGCATATTATTTATACTCACATCTAATTGGCGCAATGAGCCAACCACAGTCTTTCCAACTTTAGATTGTAAATATGTAACCAATCACCTCATCGTAGAGAGTAGTAGTGTCAGACTGCTTTCTGCCATTCCAATGGGGTTCAGTAGCCGGTCACGCTTACTCCGCCCAACAGTACAAGCTCATTGTCATCTTACCTCAATACACCTTAGGTCATTAAAGCGGAAGGGTTTGCTCGTAGATGGCTCATGTAGAGTAAGCAATTTCATTTTCGACCTCTTTCCATTAACTTCATCACCTTCTCGACACCATGAAAGCTCAGACGTGCAGACTGCAGAAGATTTGAGATTGGAAGAAGAACACATTTTCCGACAAAGCCAGTTGGATAACTTTCACGAAGATATTGGAAGCGCTTCAAATGGTCAACTTTTACCTCGCCGGAGTCGTCTGACTAAGCATCCTGACACGCTGGACCAAGATGGTCTTCTCCGTTTGCCATCGCGAATCGTCGCTATTTCGAGTTTTGGAGAACCTGTGAAGTCTCCGATCTTGTTAGACGGCGAACATGCTGATCGTTTGCTGATTGTACAGCAGCACCGTAAGGTAGCGCACGCCAACGATATGGCTGTCTTCAGCGTACCTTGGCCATCGTATTCGATACCTCAGAGCTTCAGAAAACTATGGAAATCCCTACCAGCGTCAGAGCCGTTCACGAGAAATGCGCGCGTGAGACTTACCAAGTCCGTGAGATCTACCCTTAACGTATCACTCGGCGAGAGGAACCCAGTGACGTTAACCACGCCTCTGGGCGATTGCATTGTGGTTTTACACATCTGCCCGAATATGGATGAACAGAAAGTGCACACTTCTCTCCGTTTCATCCTGGGATCTTCGTGTGAAGGAATGATTCCTATATTTTTAAGCGCCTACGACCACTGCATGAGAGGCGGCTGGCGAAGAATACTTACGGTTTACCGGGCCAAGAGGCCGAGTTTCCGTATCGTCCCCCGGGAAAGTTACGAGTGGCCGACGACGTCTCCACCTGCACCGGGGTATCTACTACGCGGACCCCTAAAGAAGTTGGTTTCCCTGCCTTTTTAAAAGGGGACCATGTGCAGGACTGCACACCTTTTTGATACTATTTATGTTTTTATACTTTTTTTATTAATGACTTTGTGTCTTTTGACGTTATTATTATTACAGCTCTTGAACTTGTCACGGTCTTTTTCATTCCCTAGTTTTTCCCAATATTGGCTCCCAATTAACATTATTTACAGTCCACTCCCTCACACTGATATTAAGGGATTTAATATAAACTTACAAAAAAGATGTTGCACGCTCAAGATCAGGCGGAAGAGAGAGCGATGTTGCCACTATACAATACATATAATATTTTACCATAAATTGTAAATCTTAATGTTGCCAGCAACATCCAAGATTATTTTAAAATAGATTCATGCTTAAATTAAAAGTTTATAAACATTAATATAGTCCAACAATATAATAATTCATTTCCAGACCTGGTTATTATCAAAATAATCTTAAACATTATAATAGCCTTTTGTCATTAAAGGTTTGTTTTACAAATAGTTTAAATTTATGTAAAGGCAATTCTATTATATTTTGTGGTATTATATTATAAAAACGCACCTTTCGCTATGATCGACCTATTTTATGTAATCTAATGCTAGGAATTGCAAGTTTATTTTTATTTCGAGTGCTAATATTTCGGGTTTCTTATGCTTTAGTTACTGGAACACCTCTAATAGACCCTGAAAGCCATGCACCGGGCACAGTGTAAGGCTAGCAATATTATAAAAACTGCTGCTAGACACAGGCCTATAAAACAGTTGCTAGCTTCCGGGAGCAACGGCTTAACGCTGCCAAAGCACGGAGTTCGAGATTACGAAGTTTTGGTCACGGTCACGAAGTTGGTGATTTCGATATCGGAAGCCAAAGCGTACTAACCAGAATGCCACAGAGCTCATTTTTAAAATCTGATTTTAGGTTCAACATATATATATATATGTAGAACCTAAAATCTATACACTTCCAAACTTTCCCTATTATTTTTTAGTTGCGCGTCCAAGAGAAATATTCGAAAAACTTTTTCTAGCGAATATAAACGATCCAATCCATTGAATCCTCCAAACGGGTGACATTTCTGAACTCCCGGAATCCAGGGCTTATGATTCCTGCTCCGTTAAGGAAAATCGTCTTTGTAAATCTTATAAGCTTTGTCTCAGACATTTGAAGATTTTTACCCCTTCTAAAATACAGAAGGGTTATTTATCTGTACTGATAACATGTTAGCGTGACCCAGGATTTGATGATGTCGCATTAGTATTAGCGACGTATTGGATAAGCTTGTATCGAGGCGCTATAGCTATATTAGCGACTCGTTGCTGTCATTGCGCTCTTCTCTGGCCATGTTTCTCTTGGTTTCTGTTTTTAAATTTTCTGTCTGTCTCCTTTTATTTGTTTTGTTCTCAAAATTCATTCTTGCAAGAGTCAGCGCGTAGAGCGGTTGACTCACCGTCAGTAATTTTAAATATAATTATGATAAAATAAGTGTTGAATAAGTTAAAAGCATACCGTACAACAATCAAAAGACACAGAATTCTGGATTTATCGTTATCAGCTCACATATAAAGTCTATAAGTTTCTCTAAAGCACTATTTAATTGTACGTAGCCCTACCTTTTATAATATGTTTTAGTTTTAAAAGAGAAATTGTTTTGTGTGGATTTTGTGAAATTTACCCTTTTATATTGGGTCCTTACCTATGAAATTGGTGTTTTTATTCTGTCTTAGCAATTTGTCCGTAACTATTAAGTTTCAGAACATTCTTAAAAAATAGTTGCCTCTTCTAAAAATAGACCATATATTTGAGCTCGTATTATTTGATTTGATAATTTTTTTTAAGTTTAATTGTGTTAAAATTAGACACAAAGACAATTATTTTTAACTGCCTCCCGAATACATCATTTGATTTGCATTAACATAAAAACGATGAATAATTTTTACCAAGCGTGTTCACATACATATTGCTAAAGCTTGTCTAATGATACATGCCAAATATTATTATCTCTGGATTTGTCGTTGTGAAGAACACTGATAAAATGTCAGTATGTACAATGCAGACATCCCCAAAATCTCCATACAAAACACCAATTTCATAGGTAAGGACCTAATATAATTGTTTATACAACTGCCTTTTATTTATCATCGGTCCACCACGTCACAAGCTTATCATCTATACATATAATAAAACTGTAGTGGTCGAATGTCTGTACATCAGCTGTACATAGAAAAAATTATTATCAGGGGGATTTAAGAAAAGGGAAAATACCAAAAAAAAGAATTTTTAAACTCATTTTGTGTCTCAGTCTGTTTTTCTGTTTGTACAGGCTTATCTCCGAAATAGCTGGACCGATTATATCCCTGGTCAACATCGTAGACACTTTTTATTCCGGAAAATTAAAGAGTTCCCGTGGGATAGTTAAATAACATTACTGTAAAAATTTTGGTCACCATCCAAATTTCAGTCTCGCCTACAGGTGCTTCATTTTCGTAATTAATACCACCTCAATCATTCAGGTCAATGAACACATTCTTCATGTGTACCTTCAATTATTCATGCGGCCAATTAAGGTAATTATGGAAACGATGAGTTATTGCAGCGTCGGCCATTTTACGGCATCCATTACTACGAAGGACGCGTTACACAGTAAGGGTGGTTTACAAAGTGACGTGACAAACTTAATAACAAGACATACATACTAACCCTTAGGAAATAATAGCCGTCGTGAATCGACGGCTATTATTTCCTAAGGGTTAGTCAGAGACTAGGCAAAAGCACTGCAAAAGCAGTCCATTGCCATAGTCCGCACTTCACCAAGCAGTGACTGCACTCAGCGCGACAGGTGGTAAGCCCGTCGCCGCTATAAGCTTGTGACGGGGTGAAGCCGGGGATAATGAAAAAACGCTGGTTCGGCACTTAGGTATTGTTATATTTAAGAATTAAGGCACAACTGAAACAATTATATAAAAAAAGGTAAATTACACTGAACACAAAATAATTTCACATTTAACACTAAATACCTATATTATAAAAAGGGTAGGGCTACTTACAATAGTGCCTTAGAGAAACATATAGTCTTTGTTATAAATTAGGAACTGATAAACTGGTTTGTTGTAACTTTGTCTCAGCTTATAAAAATTGATTCACTATATAAATATTTTACAATTATTGTTAGAAGGGAGTCAACCGCTCTACGCACTGACTCTCGTAAGAATGAGCTTCGAGAACAAAACAAATAAAAAGAGACAGACAGCAAATTTAAAATCGGAAACCAAGAGAAAAATGGTCAGAGAAGAGCGCAATGACAGCAACGAGGCGCTAATATAGCTAAAGCGCCTCGTTACAAGCTATTGGATGTTGTGCAGTATTAGTCGCCTTTTACGACATCCAAGGAAAGAGGTAGATTGGTAGTATTCTTTTAACGAGCCGCTACCATACGGCTAATTGACTTGATTGCAACTATTAACTATGAATTAATTACAGTAAAAAAAATGGTTTGGAAAAGTCATCGCGTCTACATCCCCGAAAGGGTTGATAACACGTCGAGGTGTAAGAGAGGAAAACTGTCAAATTTCTTGCCATTTCTTGTATTGTGAACGAACGGCGTAGCATGTTTGGACATTCATAGAAATATACGAGTATGTACCTACCTACCAATTTAAATGTTGTGATAAGAAGGAAGTTTGGTAATGGAAGTTTGGAAGATGGTTTGGTAATGTGGCAAGGATAAAAATAGATTGACTAAAGGGATATATGAATCGGGTGTGAGTGGAGATACGGGACGAGGCAGACATAGGCGAACGTTCCTTGACCGAATTAAAGACGGTGTCGAGGAGGGCCAGGTCAACAGTACCCGAAATCACCGAGCATGTATGAGGACTGTAATGAGAGTTGATGAAGCGAAAGAAATATGCAGGGATCGTGGCAAGTGGAAGTATATAATCTCTGCCCACCTCTGTGGGAAAAAGGCGTGACTTATGTATGTAGAATTTCAATTAATATGTTATAATTATCCTCATGTGTTTCTCCATGGGGAAGGCCTGTCCCAGCAGTGGGATGTTTATAGGCTGATGACGATGTTATAATTGCGCTTGGCCGCAAAAAATGCCGCAATGTCTCAAGTCGCAGCTTGTATACCAGTTGTATACCAGTGTGTCCTGCTATGACTTACGGTGCTGAAACGTGGACGCTTACCGAAGATACCATGAGAGCTCCAAGTAGCTCAAAGAAAAATGGAGCGTACCATGCTAGGCATCAAGTTAATAGATCGCGTGCCTCACATAGAGATCCGACGTCGGACCAGGTCCAGGATATTGGCAAGCGTATCTTGAGACAAGTGGCAGTGGGCAGGACACTTGGCGAGGTATGAAGACGGCAGGTGGAGTAGGTCCTTAACAGAATGGTGGCCAAAGCAAGGGAAAAGACGACGAGGTCGAGGACAAACGTGGTGGGTCGACATCGAGCGAGTCGCGGGAAAGACTTGGGGACGGCTCGCGCAGGACCGGAAAGATTGGTACAAGAGAGGAGGCTCATGCCCTGCAGTGGGCGGTGATGGGCTGATATGATGATGATTGCACTTGGTAATTACAAGAACGGATTCTTGTCGGACATCTTTAATTCCGCGATTCGATAACATGCCACCTCAGAAGTTATCCCTTTGTCAAAGCGAACGCCAGCGTTAGCGAACTATATGTTTCTGTTGTGGCGTTTTGTGGCCATTGAGAGGTTAAGTAAAAATTTGCCTCCATTGTACAACCATTTATACCTGGAAAAAATCAACATTCACTAATATAATTCAGCGTCAATTCATTTTTTTCAATAAGTTTGTCGTAATTTATGGAAATATCAGACTTTTGGACGTGAATAAATGAATACAAATGTTTGGAATTCAAGTTATTACACAGGCAATGAAATGCTTGGTAATAAAAGTGGATAAATGTTGACTTTAATATTATCTACATTTTATATGGTTAAATACCATATATATATATATATTGACGACGATATCGACCTCAGTGGTCGAGTGGTCTGTACGCCGGTCTCAAGGCGCCGCCATCTCGAGAGGTTCTGGGTTCGATCCCCGGTGGGGGCAAATGTTTGGGTGATGAGTTCAGGCATTTGTTCTCCTTATTGCTCCTTTCTCTCCTATTGGTGCTTTGCAATCTGTAGCGGCTACGTCGTAGCACGCTACGATATTATTATCAAGTAACCGAGAAACAGTTAAGCTGTTGTAGCGATTAGGCTAATCTCCGAAATGGCTGGACCGATTCCAATGAAATTTTGCATGGTGATACCTTATATACCTGGTCATCATCTTGGGAACTTTTTATTCCGGAAAATTAAAGGGTTCCCGTGGGATATTTAAAAAAACATAGTAACGGTGGACGAAGTTGCGGGCTACAGCTGGTTTTATATTTAGTTCAGTTTATTTCCTTATCGAAATAAAAATATATTAACAGCCTCTATTCACCTAACGAACGTTTTCCAAAACTCACTAATAGGGACACTTCGAAGCGCCCAAACCCTTCGCTAAAACCGTCAATACTTAAGGTATTGACGCCATTGAATTCGTTTTTATCTACGGCCTATTACCAAAAAGTATTTGTTTGCCTCAAGGTAGTCTTAGAGGCTTAGAAATTCGGGCGGAAATCGAGTCGAGGCTTTGATTAAAAAAGGGACGAGGCAGGCATTCCGGGATAACCTTTGCTTAACGAATACGTGGCTAAGGGTGAGTTTTTTGATCCGTGGTCAGGTTGACCAGTAAGTTAGAACATGGACCAATGGCGAAAACATATGATGTTGTGATATGGCAGCTTGTCCAATAGTCGAATTTACTACTCTTGTTCTTGCCCTTTTCCCACTCACGGGTCGGCACAACATGTCTTCTACTTGCATTCTCCTCTGTCACTCGTCAGCGCATCCACTTCTTTTATTCTCATATCATTCTTCACGCATTCAATCCATCGCTTCTTTGGTTTTCCTCTCACTCTAGGCCCGTCCACGTCTGAATTTCCAAATATTACTATAGTTAAATAATCATAAACAATTTAATCACAACATGATGCTGAGATTAATGGCGGCTGGCGGCACAGCTTATGTTTACAACAAGCTGACGTCACACATTTTGGCGTTTCCATTGACGCTATTGGTCTAGAACAGAGGTTCCCAGACTTATTTTTATCATAGACCACTTTCAAAATGTATCTGGTCCCGGTGGACCCCTTGCAGCTACATTTCTACCATATTCCCAAAACTCGACAAAAATGTAAAGATGTGAAGACCCCCGTCGAGTTTCCCGTGAACCCCTAGGGGTCCACCTGAACCACTTTGGGAACTAATGGTCTAGATTTTAACGATTGAGGTAACTATTACTACGGACCAAAAAACTCGCCCAAAGTTAAAATTAAACAAATCAATAATCCCTCGGAGGCTGTCGAACAAAGCCCGCTCAGACATGTTCGGTTTAAAAACGCCGTGTCTGTGTGCGACTAACATGGACGTGATGTATTTGACAATATAATATCAGCTCAGTTATCTTATGTAGGCTAAAAAGTAAACTATGTTGCGAAAAAAATAAAAATACTTTTTACAAAAGTATGCAAAGGAGGACTTAAATAAATAAATTATTTCGCATAATTACGAATGGCCATCCATCTTGAGGCATAATTAACTTATGCGAAATAGAATTTATATTATGCCAAACAACATTATGCCAAAAAAAGGATCCCGTAAATAAAAAATATCTTCAGCCATTCGCCCCTATCAACTAGCCTTATTTTAGGCAAATAATGCTGCGTGTTACGGACACTAGATGACTAATAAATATAATAATAAAAAAATACTTTAAAAAAAATTCAATATATATATAAACATCCAAGACTGGAGAACAAATGCCTGTATTCGTCACACAAAGATTTGTATCCAGAGGGGATTGAACCCAGAACCTCTCGAGATGGCGACGCCTTGACACCGGCATACAGACCACTCGACCGCGGAGGTCGTCAACTTATACCTAATAGAGTTATCTGCCTCTTTAGTTTATCTCTGCCACTCTCTCTCTCTCTCTTTGTGAATATTCACAGCTTTTAGAGCTTGCCTCACATTGTGGTGCATGGCAACAGGCTCGCCCCCTATTACATGGAGACTTAACATATCTGGCGAAATGTGGGTGTTTAACACCTCTGCCTACACCCCTTCATAAATACCAAAAAACATATCTCAAGTACAACAAAGTACGTGAAAGTATATTTATTTTATAGTTTATAACTAACAAGCTGTTTCCCGCGACTTCCTCCGCGGTTACTGTGGTTTTTTAACTATCCCACAGGAACCCTTTTATTTTCTGGAATAAAAAATATCTAAGATGACCAGGGATATAAGGCATCATCATGAAAAATTTCGTTGAAATCGATCCAGCCAATTCGAAGATAAACCCGGACAAACAGTTAGAAACAAAAAATTAAAAATAATTTTTTTTTTGGTATTTTGTCTTTTTACATTCCCCTGACTTGGTTTTAAGCATTTTTTTCTGTCTACAGACCAACCTCTACAGTTTATATGCAAAGATGTTCTTATTTTCGCAATTCTACCGCTCAGTCACTGTCAACTTATTCAAAAACGAATAACAGAGTCCTGCCAAGTCACTCATGATTTTGGCGCCCAACGAGGGGCCGGGGGAAGATATGGCTCATTTAACTCGTCTGTGCTGTCACGGACATTGCACTGTCTCGTTCCTTTTCCAGATAAAAAGGGATGGCAGGTGATGTTGGCCAGAGGTAATCTAATGAGGGAAAAATAAGAAAAGGTTTTATGTAACCAGGAAGTGGACTGTTTTGTTGATTTAAAGTTTAGATGAGAATGTTAATTCTGGCGTTAATGAGATTCCCTATAAGCACAAACTAAACTAAATTTTGGGTTAGTGCTATCAGATCCTACTCTTCTCCATAAAGTTGGATAATGACATATACACAATTTTGTTAAGTCCTGTCAAACTAATATTACCAAAATGAGAAATGTTATCCTAAATCATAGCATACATGCAGTAAGTCAGCTTTTTATCAAAATTTTGTTAGATACTGCAGCCGTGATCATAAAAACGATACCTTCACCCTTTTATCGCTTTTCAAACCAAAAATAAAAAGTTTATAACATTTTGGCGCCCACCGCGGGGCCGGGAAAAATATGGCTTGTTTAACTTGTACTGATCTATTTGTGAAAAATACATTTGTTTTATTATACAAAAGTATGAAGATGTCACTAGAATTTGGAGGTTTTATTTAGACAAAGAGAAAGAGGCCGTAGCGCAGCTTGTCGCCAACATCAACTGTTACGTTTTTGCTGTCTTATGCTGTGTAATCAATAAAATTCAGTAAATTTTATTTCATTTTCGTATTTGTACATAGTGCTAAGGTTTTTGTACATAATGCTGAGGTTAAAATTAGCTACTATTTTCATGGAAAGAACGTTACGATTGTAGAAAATTTCACTTTTAAAAAAGTATTCTTGGTGTTGCAATACCAAGAAAATTTCAGATCAGGTTTTTATTTTCCTGGTCAGACAATACAACCCAATACCCAAATTATCTTAATACTAGTGGTATTCAGTTTGCTAGTTACCAACATACGATATGAAAAGGACAAACATTTAAATTGTATAATTTCATTATAAAACGTAATGCTAATACAAAATAGGCAACGAATAAAGATAGCTAAATAACTAACTCAACTAGCCATTTGTATTCCCTGATCTAACACAAAAATGACAGTACCAATTACAACTTTGTACTAACAGAAATGGAACTTCGTTTTAATAATGTAAACATTGGTCCTCTCTCTCCAACTTACAGTTGTCTCTGTCTACGCCAACTTTGACCCAATTTTGAGGTTATAATTCATGACAAAGGTTGCCTATTAGGCGGGTAATTTACTCCGGTTTCTCTTGCTTGACAGTGTTTAAATACACAGACAATTAGTCGATTTCAAACGAAAACATTTTAGTTGCCTCTTCGTATCTTATTTAATCCTGTTACTAAGATCCTAGGCCGATTAGGTGTATGACGTGGTGTACCCGGTAATAAAATGAAACTCCAACTCACGTCACTTATTGTTTTTATTAGGAAACTAAGGCACAAATAGCCTTTAGTAAACTAATGAACTTTGACTTGTAACTAATGTAACTTTTCCTATCATCAATTTTGTTATCAACTCTTTTATAGTTATACATACATACATACAATCACGCCTGCAATCCCCGTAGGGGTAGACAGATCACTGTGTTCCTTAAGACCACAATTAGCCATACAAAAATTGGGTTTGGTCAGATGAAAGCTCGTGAAAGAGTAGTTACAAATGGCTAGCTTATCGCCTACACAATCACAGACGCAGTACAATACGCCCTTAGTCGCCTTTTACGACATGCTAGGCAAGAAAGGCAGTTGGTACATTCTTTTTGTGTCCCGGACCAACACGGGACAGTAAATTTAAAAACAGAAACAAAGAGGATATGGCCAGAAAAGAGCGCCGAATATAGCGCTTAGTTCGCCAGCACTTATTATCTGACAAATCAAAAGCACATATTATATCATAATTATTTTTATTGAATTATTTATTGTGTGTAAGTCTTAGTAATTTATTTAAGTATAATTATTTATTTTTGTTATGTATTCTTTATCTCCGTAGTATATGTATATTAATGTTGTATATAACATACATCGTGTGTAGGTATATTATATTCTATATTCATAAATATTACGGTTATTTATATCTTTTAGTGTAATTATTTGTGTATATTTCTAAGTATTCTATTTTTGTTGGTCTGTCAACTTTTATTGTACCGTCGTTTTAGCTCTCCTCACTCCGATTTCCGGTTGACTGGTAGAGAATGCCTCAAGGCATTAAGTTCGCCTTTGTACGTCGTACATAAAGATTAAATAAATAAATAGCGCCTCGGTACAGTTGTTTTCGCTGGATTTACATTGTGTCTAAGGGTACAAAGATATATAGAAATCAATATCGTCCTCAGCCTATATACGTCCCACTGCTGGGCACAGGCCTTCCTCATGGAACACATGAGAAGTTTGGGCCGTAACAACACCACGCTGGCCCATGTTGGTGGGTAGAAACAGTTGCAATAGCAACCGGGGCCACAGCTTAATGTGCTATCCAAAGCACAGAGGAGTTACAGATCACAAAGTTTTGGTCATCCATCCACGGCCTGACCATGGCGAAGGCGAAGGTAGTTTTGTTTTCAATATCGAAAGCCAAAGCGTACTAACCACTACGTGACCGAGAAGCCAATCTACATACAAAATATGCTCGAGCAACGCACGCAGGACACCGCTCAGGGGCGACATCTCGGTTTTATATTTCCTTTATTTTCCGTTCTTCCTGTTTCGTTCACAAAAATACATCAAACAACTAGATAGGAGTGGCAATTACTCGATAGTTTTTTGTCCTTAAACGAAAGTTCACAAGCCAGGCTTGGTGCCCTATCTGTTTGTATAAAATTTTCAAGTACTATATGAATTGGCATAATGGAATCTACACAAAATATACTTACGCATAACTGATTTTGGCATATTATGCATAATTTTTACGCATAATTTCAAATGTCATAACCATCTTAAGGCATAATTAACTATTCGCATAAAATTTGAGAAATAATTCGCGCTTCGCCGGCCGCTGCCGGCCCGCTCGCTTCGCTCGCTCGGCTCGCGCGTTGAGGGCACAGTTCTGCCTAACACTCCTTGCTTCGATCGTCGTCGTACCTAATCGACTTTAATTGTGCCGTAAACTATTATGCGGAATAATATTATGGATAAATACATTATTCAAAATCATATTTAGCGAAATAAATATTGTGCCAAAAGAAAATTATGCTTATGTTATATTATGCCAAACAACATTATGCCAAAAATATTAATCTCGATTTACTTCTGTGGGTATATTTTGTTTCGACGTTTGTATCATTTTTAAGCTATTGCATAGCTTCTATCGCGGGCCTTGAGCGCGGGGACCGAATCCAGAAATTCCGTAACGAAAAAACCTCACGCTCCGTAACGGAAAAACCTCACGCTCCCCACTCCGATGCGCAAGGAGGTGTGGCTTTGTGGATTACAACTGTTTTCCGCTTGGAGCGCTTTTTACTTTTTTCCAGAGAGAGAGACAGAGAGATACTGACGTGCGTTTTTCATACAAATTGACTTTCATAACATAACTAAAAAAGTCACGAGTTTTACAATACTAGGGGTGGTGACGTGAAATAAAAGGGGTGCTGATGTAAGTGACGAATTACGTAAGCATTTTGTAAAAAAAAACAATAAATAAAATTATAATTGCATAAGTTGATACAAAATGCAATAGCTTTACCGCGGCAGTCCCCGAGTGCCACACGTCTTTTTGTTTGGTGCCCACCACCGTGTGTTCTGGGTTCGATTCCCCATGGGGGCAGAAGTTTTTCTGCTCGGTTTGGTTGGTAGTAGGGCTTCAAAGCCCGCCTGGCCAGCTACCACCATCGTTCCAAAATTTGTTGCCATAATAACAATGTTTTGAGCATTGTTGTGTTCCGGCAATCAGAGGTAAGATAGCCAGTTCCTCAGTTGTTCAGGATTACAGGTGAAGCTTTCTTTCACCTTCGGCCTTATCACTTACCATCAGGTGAGATTAAGGCCAAGAGCTTACCTGTCATAAGGGAAAAAAATACACAAAAACAACGAATGAAATTGAATTTTATGATGCTTTGACTGGATTAGACATGGATTAGACTACAAAAAACAAGACAGTTGACATTTCAAAATGAAATTGACGGATAAAATTAATACTGCCATTAAAATAATTTGTTCCATTAATGTTTTGCAATATGGCGAGATTTTGTATATTCCTGTCTGGATAATATTCTTAATTAAAAACGTTGATTGATTCCTTACGTTTCAATTATGGATTATTTTCAAATTATAAGTCTATTATGAGCTAATTAAATGAAATTCCTGCTTTATTTCGAAAGCCCTTATATTTTTATGGATCAAAGAAAAGCAATATTCTTAATAATCTGTATTAAGTTTATGAAACAGACGGGTATTTGGTCTAGTGATCGGAAAAACATTATTACCTAATAATCCATACTAGTACCTATTATAAACGCGAAAGTAACTCTGTCTGTCTCGCTGTCACGTCAAAATGACAAAACCAATTCAACCGAAATTTGATACACAGATAGTCTAGAGCCTGAGAAAGGACATAGGCTACCTTTTATCCCGATATTCCCATGGGAACGGGTGCGTTGCGGGTGAATGTTATAAAATTTAAATAACGCCTAACGCCAGAAAAATGAAGGACAACGCCACTAAGAACTTTGCTTCTAATAATAGAGTAGGAGTAAATTTTCAATACCACCAATTGAGGCTACTGTTCCAATTTGAAAAAATCTTTCAGTGTTGAATAGCCTATTTATTGAGGAAGGCTATAGGCTACATACCATCACACTATCTCATAGTAAGTATTCTACGCGGACGAAGTCGCGGACAAAAGCTAGTAATTAATAGTTCATAGGTTAACCGCTTTAGCCGAGTTCGGACAGACAGGGTACGTTCGAGATGCCACAGAACTCGCGAGTTCGATCCCTTAATAAATAAAACTTATGTAAGGTTGATTAAGAATATCACTTGCCTCACATTGTGCCCGGTGCATGGCAACAGGCAAGGCGTGATGATATAATATTTTATGTAATAGGTATTTTTAGTTTTTCTCTGACCCATGACTCGTTTTTTTAAGCTTTTGCTGGCAGTCATAGTAACTGTTCTCGAATCATGATCTCGTTAAACCTTTTTTGATGAATTTAATTGTACCACGTGACATGACAGCTCGGTGGCGTAGTGATTAGTACGCTTTGGCTTTCGATATCGAAACCAAAGCTGCCTTCGCCTTGGTCAAGCCTTGGATGGGTGACCAAAACTTTGTGATGTCTAACTCCTCCGTGATTCGGAAGGCACGTTAAGCCCACCAACCCGCATTGGGCTAGAGTGGTGGAGTTACAGTCCATACTCCTCATGACTGCTGGGCACCGGGCCCAATTTCTACCCACCAACCCGCATTGGGCTAGAGTGGTGGAGTTACAGTCCATACTCCTCATGACTGCTGGGCACCGGGCCCAGCAGTGGGTCGCTTATAGGTGACGGCTGTTTTTTGTGCAACTGTGGTAAAATAAACGTATAATTACACATACATACATTGACGACCTCCGTGGTCGGTGTTTTGTTCTCCAGTCTTGGATGTTTATATACATACAAACATACAATCACGTCTGCAATCCCCGTAGGGGTAGGCAGAGTCCAAGGAACACTGTGTTCCTTAAGACCACAATTTTATTAGCCATACACAAAAATTGGGTTTGGTGTTTATATATATGTATTATATATTATTATATTCTGGATATTTATATTATGTTTTTATCTAATATATATATATATATATATACTAGCCCCATTTAAATTATATATATATATATATATATAGCTAGTTGATAGGTGTTAATGTCTGAAGATATATATATATATGTCTCTTTCCCAGAGGGGTAGGCAGAGATTACTGATCTCCACTTGCTACGAGCCTAGCTCGCTTCTATCGCTTCGTCTACTCTCATAATATACCTAATTATAGAGATGCGCCGTATATTTGTTTTGTATTCGGCATACGGCGTATTCAGCATCATTTCCACTATTTTGATTCGGCCGAATTATTCGGTTTGTATGCCGGATATATTCAGTTGTATTTTCTTAGACAGATGACCGGGTATAGAACAAAAAGACATAACTTCTTCAGTAAGATTTATGTTACTCATATCAACATAATTTCATAGGCTATTGGTAGTTCAGTATAGTCAACTTTTATTTTAACATCGCCTGTAATGACAGGAAACGTACATGTTGTCTAAGTTGTTTCCGTGGCTAAGCAAAGTGATTATAAACCGAATAATTCCGCCGAATATCCGGTTCGGTAAAGGTTAAACTGAATAATATTCGGTATGCCGTTATTCGGCGAAACCACTATTCGGCGCATCTCTACTAATTATAGATGTAATAAGTTGTATAGCATAAAAATAGAAAGAAAGAAAAACTAAATAAACCATTTCTTTTCCCTCTACCAGTTACAACTGTGTATTTTGTACACATTTATTTCCAGAACATTCGACAGCCATCAATTGGTCAAAACTATTGCGAAACTAAAACATTTGGTCATTAGCACTTAAACAACATCTGTGACTTGGGAGGAAAGGGGGTAAAAGGGGGGCAAAGGTGGCAATTCGGGTGAAGGGTGGTATCAAAACTCCAGTTATTGTAAGCGGTTTATTCTAACTGTTTATTGACTCGATAAAGTTTGCGAATGGCTTTTTGGACGTCTGGAGCGATTACGAAAGTGAAGGGGGTTTGCGATGGTTGGTTGTGGATGGGTGACCGGTTTTATTTAAGCTGTGTAGCTAACAGAGATGCAGGGAGGTGTATGACAAAGAAAAGCTGCAAGCTTAGGCTAGCCGCACTCACATTATTATTGTCAATGCAAAATTGACAATAATGTTAGTCAATATATTATTATGGTACAGCATACTACACAATATGGAGATCGGTGGGGTATTGGTTAGTATGCTTTGGCTTTCGATATTGAAAACCTACCTACCTTCGCCATGGTCAGGCCGTGGATGGGTGACTAAAACATTATGATCTCGAACTCCTTCGTGCTTCGGAAGGCATGATTTAAAGAAGTGTTTGTAACGGTCGGTCTCGGAACGGTCTATTAGGCATACAGTTCGGTAAAATGAATATTTATTTTCCTATGCTCAGTGGTCTAAGGTCTTCATTGGGCTAATTATCCGTCAGCTAGTATCCGTTACAAATAGCTTACCACACATACCTTTACATTCACATAGATAAAGCAATTATAACAATTTGTATTGAAACCAAGCGTGTCAACTCTTAAGTTATATGATCGACTATTTTAAAAAAAAACGTGTGGCACTCCGGGACTGCCGCGGTAAAGCTATTGCATAGCATTTTGTATCAACTTATGCAATTATAATTTTATTTATTTATTTTATTCATGCAGTATTTCTTTTTCTTTGATATTAATTCAAGTTACACTTTTTGAGCGTGGTGACCGATAAGAAAACAAATTTTTCTATTATTAAATAAATAAAGAAAAAGTTAATATTGTTTAAAATATTTTTTTTTTCTTTTTTTTTCTCATAAACAGCTGCTTATGTATTCGTCCGATTTCGGAGCAACTCGTCTCGATTCGTGCGAGTTTCGTAGAGTAGTACAATACGTCTAATCGCACGCACACAACGCCGTGTCGAAGACTGCCGAACTGAAACGACGTTAGACGATGCACGGCCTTCAAGCCACACCTCCTTGCGCATCGGAGTGGGGAGCGTGAGGTTTTTTCGTTACGGAATTTCTGGATTCGGTCCCCGCGCTCAAGACCCGCGATAGAAGCTATGCAATAGCTTAAAAAGTGGCTCATGAGTTTCTTGCCGGGTTCTTCTCATGAAAAGCCTTACTCTCGGAATCCCGCTTGTGTCGATTACAATAACAATCAAAGCGTCGTGGTTGCACTTGATACAAGCGCTCGCGGTAATGAACATTAATATTATGATTAATTATTATTATTTAAATTGTAAAATAATTATTTAAAAATGTAAAATGTTGACGATTTTAAGTGTCAAGTTTGGCCTATGAAATAAAGTTCGAACGTCTACAGTGACGTCACAGCCAATTATCACGAGGCATTTTTTTTCTTGTTCTGCAGCCATTCGGACGCGCGTGGATTAGTAAGAAGCGGCCAACCCGACGTTTGGTCGGGGTTCAAACACGCGCACATGTATATCTGAGCTGCTTACCATGGGCTTCATGTATCAATATCAGAGGCTATTAATGCTTACCACCCTTAGTATTACATTGAAGTCAAAAAAGTCGAAATCAAGAAATGTCTATTAATTTCGTATCAATTATATTCGTATCCTATATTTCAGTTTTTTTTTTATTATAAATAATTTTAAAATAGAAACTCAAACAATCTTTATCTTTATTTTATGAATAAAATGCATTCATCTTATTTTTAAAATTACTGATTATAATTTCGCTTTTGTCCGAATGACGTTCAAACAATAATTTTTGATAACTGTCATTTCTTTATTTGTCTTTTCCCTTACATTATGTCTATTCCATACTTCATATTGTTTATTAATTTTCAAAGGGTAATAAGTAACTTGATATGTCATGGACTTTATTGAAAACAGAGTGATAAAGAATCTAATTTGAAAACTGATAAACATTTTCTGACCGCGACCGTACATAATCAAGGTCTCTTTTTTGTTGCAGGTTCCTCCAATAGACTACCTCCGCCAGGTGACGCTAGATCTCGGTGGGGAGGGCATCCTGGGCGCCGTGACAGAGAGGCACATGATCAGGAGGGCGCCCCCCACTCACACGCAGCAGGCTAAGAGCACTGTGAGGGCTCTGATTAGGAGATTTAACGAGGTAAGTGATAGCTTCTAGATATATACTTGTGACGGGGTGAAGCCAGCGATAAATGAAAGTACATTTGGGTCGTCACTTATTGGGGTATATTTTATAGCAAAATAAGGCACTCTGGAACAAGGTTATTTTACAAGGTAAATACAAAAACACGGAACACAAATAATAAACAGATAAGTATAAAAATAGGGCTACTTACAATAGTGCCTTAAAGAGACTTATAGACTTTGTTATTATTAACAGGACCTGATATTATGGGTTGTTGTAACTTTTTTTAAGCCTATTAAATTGATCATCACTTTATAAATATATGTCGACGAGATGACGTCTCACACGCTCTTTTGGAACGTCATACTACTGAGAAATGTCATCTGTCAGAGTGTGAAACGTCAAGTGATGACAGCTGTCACTGTCATCGCTTGGGAGTGGTCTATGCTTAATCGAAAAATGGCATTCAGAACTCTCCACGCTTCACAAAGCAATCCATTTGCATCATTTTAACCATAACTGATTTTGTAAAGTGATTTAACGATTTAAATTAAACGATATCTTGATTATTAGACCATGGTTTTATTTTTGGAAAATATCTTTGGGTGGTCAAGATGGCGGATCAAAATGATCAACGTGGCCAACCGCCTATCCCGCTCGCCTCTCCTTCATATATTACAATTATAGTTAGCAACCAACCGCTCTACGCGCTGACTCGGGTAAGAATGAACTTCGAGAACGAAACAAATAAAAAGAGACAGACAGCAAATTTAAAAACGGAAACCAAGAGAAAAATGGCCAGAGAAGAGCGCAATGACAGCAACGAGGCACTAATATAGCTATGGCGCCTCGTTACATACTTATACTTTACATCGATCTATGCTATTTTAGATGCTATACATCTATCACTATACAGTGGTCCTAGTATGATTTTATGATAGTGAACTAACTATTAGACAAGAGGCTAGTTCACCTTTTTTTTATTGTGCCCAAATGATTCATTACTGTTCTGTGAATAAAAGCGTGAAACACCAATGCGCCTCCTGTACTCTTGAACCACTGATTGAAGACACTGGGAAGGTCCAGGTGAAATTAAACAATCCAAACTGGAAACATCTTATCTTTCTTAGACAATGCCCACTTGATGGAGCTACTGTAGGGGCTCCGTAATTTTAAGCATAACGTTTATTATCAAAATATGAAAATCCATAATTTTGAAAGGTATAATCATCAAAACGCATAAAATTGCGTCGCATAATTTTGAGAGTTCTAATATTGTATAGGCTAAAATTGTTTGTCATAAGTATTAAAAGGCATAAACTTGAAACGCACAACTTATGAAAAGCATAATGATCACAACGCATAATGTTTTTCTCTGCCTCAAATTGTTTACTAAATAAATTTCGATTGCACAAATATAGTTTTTAGGGGTCATAAAAAATAACCTTAACCTAATATGTATCAGAACACATTTCCTTGGGATTGGTTCTTTCGAATCTGGGTGATTATTCGATTCATTTTAGGATTACCTAATGTTGTGCTAAATGAAATTAGGAATTTCTATAGTTATGTTTTAAAATAATATGCCTTTAGAGAGTTATGCCACTTAAATGTTATGAGTAAGAAGGAATATGTGACATGAGTGTTATGCTATTTGACGATTATGCCATTCGATGTATGACAAACGATGTTATGACAATCGACGTTATGCGAAAACATGCGGTCCATACTGTAGGACCTAATAACTTACAAAGGAGGTCACAATAGATCTTATTAGGCCGCTAGGATGCGAACCAGCCCAAAACAGTCACAAATAATAAACCGAATTCATTCCTCTCTGGACATAGTCAGTATAATTTTTTATCCGCACAAAAACATGATTTAATAGGTACGTCCGTATCACAACAATACCCAGCTCGGCAAATCCGGTACGGGGTGACGCGGCCATGAATTATGGATGCTAGGGTTGGTACACCTCATTATGGGAATAAGGTTGCGTAGGGAAGGATGCATATACAGGTAAGTTAGCTATGTTAATAATAGTCAAAACGACCTCTGCCCACTGCTCACTACCCCGCATATTCCTAATGAATAAAATATATTAGGTCCTTACCTATGAAATTGGTGTTTTGTATGGAGATTTTGGGGATGTCTGCATTTTCCATACTAACATTTTATCAGTTTTCTCCACAACGACAAATCCAAAGATAATAATATTTGGCATCTATCATTAGACAAGCTTTAGTAATATGTGTAATATCACACTTCATAAAAATTATTTATCGTTTTTAAGTGAATGCAAATAATATGATGTATTCGGGAGGCACTTAGAAAGAGTTGTCTCCGTGTCCAATTTTAACACAATTAAACTTATAACAAATTATCAAAACAAATCAAAAGAGCTCAAAAATATAGTCTATTTTTAGACGAGGTAATTATTATTTAGGGATACTCTGAATCTTAATAGTTACAGAAAAAATACTAAGAGAGAAAAAAAACACCAATTTCATAGGTAAGGACCCAATATATTACTAGCTTTAGCACGCGACTAATAGAATAGTTACTTTGAGATACTGTGATGGCATGTAGCCTAGCCTTCCTCAATAAATAGGCTATTCAACACTGAAAGATTTTTTCAAATTGGAACAGTAGCCTCAATTGGTGGAATTGAAAATTTAATCCTACTCTATTATTAGAAGCAAAGTTCATAGTTGCGTCAATTTGTCCTTCATTTTTCTGGAAGGCGGTTTTTAATTCTTTTTATCATTCACCCGCGTGGCACAGATTCCCATGGGAATATTGGGATAAAAGGTAGCGTATGCCTTTTGTGAGGCTGTATATTATCTGTGTACCAAATATCGGTTAAATTGGTTCAGTAGTTTTGTCGTGAAAGCGAGACAGACAAACAGACAGAGTTACGTTCGCATTAATAATATTTGTATGGATAAATACTGAATGGTCAAATGTGTTACCTAAATTATTATTGTTATATACAGGGTGCGTATACCCCCATCGCGATAATTATGAACAAAACCACAAACAAATCCGCACAAAAACATGATTTTTATAAACTATGTTTTTTGTGGTAACTTTACCACAATAAACTTAGTCGGAATTTGGAATAAAAAGCTTTTTAAAATGTTAAGCCATTTAATGAGGTTTCAAGTATACTGTTACAGCGACTGATTTGTTTGTGGTTTTGTTCATAAATATCGCGTTGTACGTTCTTATATATATATCGCATTCGTAAAACAAATTATCATCTTCAGTGCCAACCCTAATCTTCATTGGCAATCGACGATTTATTCCATTTCAAAATGAATTTTTTCTCTCAAGCATATTTGACGTCAGTGGTGTTTGATAGGGACATACATACATTAGTCACGCCTTTTCCCCACAGGGGTAGGCAGAGATTACATCCTTCCACTTGCTACGATCCCCGCATATTTCTTTCGCTTCATCAACTCTTATTACAGTCCTCATACATGCTCGCCGATTTTGGGTACTGTTGACCTGGCCTTTCTCTAGAACGTGTTTAATTTGATCGAGGAACGTTTCCCTAGGTCTGCCTCGTCCTCGATAGGGAATAGGGATATTATACTTATTAAATCACACGGAGTCACACTTTCACTGTCGCTACGTCTACTTTGCGCACTAAGAAATTTCGTGACTCCTTTCTCTGTCGTGCAGCTAGAGCGTGGAATTCCTTACCGGCACCCGAATTCCCTCCTTCTTACAATATGGGTTCCTTCAAAAGAGGCGTGAAAAAGCATTTTTTGGCAAGGTGAGGGTGGCTAGGGCAGTATGTCAGTATGCTGCACTAGCTATCTTCACATATGGACTCCTCTACTGCTTATCATCAGGTAGTGTGGAGGCATTAGTTGAGCTTTTTATAAAAAAAAGGTTAGCTTCGAGTAATCGATACTGAATATCGATATTAGGGTTGTTGAGGAAGTGATTATGAGAAAGAGGATATTTATATCTTTGTATATTTTGTTAGACCTTGTACACACTATAAAATGCAATAAATGGTTGAGTATTGAGAGGAGGGAGCGGAATTGTCAAGCACAAATGCCATATTGCAATCCGCCAATGTACACTAAGGGCCTGTTACACAATCGACTGGTAAGTTCTGAGTAGCTTACTTGGCAGATCATTTGACAGTTGCAATATGAAATTTATGTCAATTGAACTGCAAAGTTATCTATTCAGAACTTAACCGTCCATTGTGAAACAGGCCCTTATTGTACTAAAGTTTAAATAAATAATAAATTATAATCATAATCATAATCTTTATTGCTTCATATTGGTACATATAAAGATCTTAAATAAAACAAAAGTTCACAATATGAACCCTGCAAGGGTGTCGCAAATCTTAACACTAAACAATTAAAATATTTAAATATTCAACAGACATTATAATATGTATAAAAGGTAACATGTTAATTTAAAAAATCCTTCAAGGTGTAATAACATTTTTCACTCGAGAATTCTCTTAATTTTTTTAAAAACATGCTATTATTTTCCAACTGTTGGATATGGTCGGGTATTTTATTATGTATCTTTATAGACATATATATATATTTTGACATATTTTGGGGATGCCGATGAGGATGAGGATATCGTTTTAGGGAGGATGCGGATGAGGAAACGAATGGTGATAATTAATTATGACACCCACCACCGAGTTCCTGAATGGTATCATCGCTATAGTAATTTAGACGCACAGCCTACAATTTAAAAAACGAGGCTCGTCGGCTGTTTAAGGACCCAAACATATCAGAGGTAAAGTAGGCGTTAGCACCTCTTGTGCGCCATGCACCAGGCACAGTGCGAGACAAGAAATATAGTCTATTTTTAGACGAGGTAATTATTTCTTAGGAATACTCTGAATCTTAATAGTTGCAGACAAAATACTAAGAGAGAAAAAAACACCAATTTCATAGGTAAGGACCCAATATTATAAATGCGGAAGTAACTCCGTGTTTGTCTGTCTCGCTTTAGCGTCAAAACTACTGAACCAATTTAACCGAAATTTGGTACACAGATAGTCTAGAGCCTGAGAAAGGACATAGGCAACCTTTTATCCGGATATTCTCATGGGAACGGGTGCCATCCGGGTGAATGTTAAAAAATTTAAATAACGCCTCCCAGAAAAATTAAGGACAATTTTACGCCATTATGAACTTTGCTTCTAATAATAGAGTAGGAGTAAATTTTCAATTCCACCAATTGAGGCTGCTGTTCCAATTTGGATAACCTTTCAGTGTTGAATAGCCTATTTGTTGAGGAAAGCTATAGGCTACATACTATTACACTATCTCAAAGTATCTATTCTACGCGGACGAAGTCGCGGACAAAAGCTAGTAATTAATAGTTTATAGGTTAACCGCTCTAGCCGAGTTCGGACAGACAGGGCACGTTCGAGAGGCCGCAGAACTCGCGAGGTCCATCCCACCGCTGCCACCACTGAGTTTGATTAAAACTTACGAAAGGTTGATTAAGAATATCACTTTCCTCCAGACTATGAACTTTGCTGATAATAATAGAGTAGGAGTAAATTTTCAATTCCACTACCACTAAGCTACTATTCCAATTTGAAAAATCTTTCAGTGTTGAATAGCCTAGTTATTGAGGAAGGCTATAGGGTACATACCATCACACTATCTCAAAGTAACTATTGGGTACCTATGAAATTGGTGTTTTTATCTCTTAGTATTTTGACTGTAACTTTTAAGATTCAGAGTATTCCTAAAAAATAATTACCTCGTCTAAAAATAGACTATATTTATTGAGCTCTTTTGATTTGTTTTGATAATTTGTTGTATGTTTAATTGTGTTAAAATTGGACACGGAGACAACTCTTTTTAAGTGCCTCCCGAATACATATTACTAAAGCTTGTCTAATGATAGAAGCCAAATATTACTCTTTGGATTTGTCTTTGTGAAGAACACTGAAAAAAATTTTGTATGGAAAATGCAGAATTCCCCAAAATTTTCATACAAAACATAAATTTCATAGGTAAGTACCTAATATTCTACACGGACGAAGTCGCGGGCAAAAGCTAGTGCCTAATATAGGCATACTCTGCACAACCTTAAGAAAAAGAAAGAAAAATATTGAAAGAAATTTTCCATTACCCTCTTATGAGAAAGAAAACGGTTCGTACATTTTTTATAATACGAAAATATTATGCAAATACAGTATCCATGATCCGATTACCAAGATGGGACAAATGATACCAGTCCTCTTAGGGTTTAAGTAGGGTGTGCATGATTTTAGACAATGGAGGACATTTCCTACATGACCCTTATAGTGGTAGCTCTTTGTATAAGCAAATGTTATCAAGATCTGTGAAATACATTGAGATTATAAGCGTGCGCGTTATTTTTTTTTCTCCCCTCTACCCTTATAACACTTAGTGGGGCCAGACCCTCACAAGATGCGTTGGATGTGTGGCCCTGATTATATGTGCGTGGTCCCTTCCTTCTATTTTCTGCACAGCCCAAAGGTTGATTGGTACAAAATGACGATATTCGATAAATACATTGTTTTGTGTGTAGATAATAGTGTACGGACGGACGCGAGCGGTTAGATAGATAGATAAATCTTTATTCACTCAAAAATTCTCCATCACACACAAAAATACAAAATAAAATAAAGAAAAACACATACTTAACAACAAGAACAAAATTTTGTGTGTGCTACAGAAGAGCAAAAAGGTCGTGGCTCAGTGACTGGTTTTGTTCACATCTGGATGCGAGCAAAGCACTGATATTCTGCTACAACCTGAGGGTTTTATATAGCAAATAGACAATCCAACCATTTATAACCATTTACATAATATTCAATTGGAAGGGTGTCAACAAGAACTGCCTTTGCACAGATTCAAGACATATATTAGGACTAAATTAATGTCTAAAGGTTACTATACCGTTAATGATTACCTAGAAGACAATAATGCGTGGCAATAATTGTAATGTAGATACTATTTTTTAGATTATAATTTAGACTATCACCGTACATGTTTGTAATGAAAAATGTGGTAAACTGCAGAATATTACTCAAATTAGATATCTATCTTTTTATTTTTAAACTTCAATGACGTTGTAGTTTATGACATTTTTTTAAATGTTGCTATGTAAAGGGAGGGTAGAAACTTGCTGAGTTTCTTGCCTGTTCTTCTCAGAACAAGGCCTCCTGGTAGTTTTGTGAACAGATGGCGTAATTTTTCTTTTTCACGAAATATTGTAAAATGTTTATGACATTCATAAGCATGCGCTAAGACGCATCTAAACTGAATAAATGCTTTTGATTTTGTAAAGTGTCTGTTGACGAATAAATTTATTTTCTTTCATTTCTTTCTTTCTTATTATTATTTATTTTTATTAAGTCCCGCAACTAACGAAATTATATCCACCCTACCCAAAGGGCACTTCAAGGCATATATTACAGACTTCCAATTGTGAAATAGTAATCGCACCCTCCAAGTTATTGGGCCCTCACGAGTGGACCTCTCAAAATGACTTTTGACCTCTTGGGCGTAATCGTTACGATCCTATAAACTTTTTATTTTAACGGCAATTGAACTTAAAATACTGTATGTGAAAAAATTCGGTCAAGATCTGTGAGGTTTCGATAAAAAGTCAAGCAAACTTGGCTCTGGTCAAAGAATGGATGGGTGGCCAAATTTTTTTACTCTTCAGATACCAGACGTTCGTGGCATTCCGAGATGTCATCCGGAGGTAAAGGGATGTATCTCAAAAATGAGACACATCTTACCGGGGCAGCGTGGAAGAAACTCACAGAAATAATGTTATTTTGCAATCCTCGGAGGAGGCTTTTGCTCAACAGTGGGCGTACTTCGGTTGATTTGTAAACAGAGATGCAATAAAAAGCCACAATTAATGTCAGAATAAGTTTTAACTGTCTTCAACATACATACATATATAATCACGCCTAGGCAGAGTCCAAGGAGTACTGTGTTCCTTAAGACCACATTTAGCCATACAAAAATTGTGTTTGGTCAGATCGAACATCGTGAAAGAGTAGTACCAAATGGCTAGCTCATCGCCTACACAATCACAGACCCAGTACCCAATACGCCCTTAGTCGCCTTTTACGACATGCTAGGCGAGAAAAGCAGTTGGTGGTTTGGTCTTGAACATTTACAATACAAAACTTTTACTGTCGCGCCCGTCCACACTGCCCCCTTGAGAGTCACATAGCCAGTTAAAAGTTAAAACGAAAATAATATCAACGAAATCCATACCAATATTATAAATGCGAAAGTAACTCTGTCTGTCTTGCTTTCACGTCAAAACTACCAAAACGATTCAATTGAAATTTGGTACACAGATAGTCCAGAGCCTGAGAAAGGACATAGGCTAATTTTTATCCCGACATTGCCATGGGAACGGGCACCGCGCGGGTGTAACCGTGGTTATCAATATCTGCTCGACCGAATATTATGGGATATATTCCGTCAAAATGTAATTTTGTAATTTCATTTCGAATTTAAAGATTTCTCGGCATTGTAAAATAATGATAGGACAACAGAGATTTATTATCACAACAATTAATGAGATGACATGACAAGAAATGTTATTTTCATAATTTTAATATTAAGACTATTAAGAATATTCAGGTTTTAGTTCAACTATCAACATGTTGCTAATAAGAGGTAGGAATGTAATGTTGAGCACTTTGTAAAAATACAATGCAATGTTAACAAACACAAACCTTTTTGTAAACTTTTATTGGCGTTAAATCAATAGTCACGCGAACGACGTCGGGGCACAGCTAGTATCTTATAGATGAAGCTCCCACGCGTCGCTTTCTTAATCTTTTAAAAAACCTTTTTTATTAACTGGCTACATCAAACGACGACTTGAGTGCTTTCTTGAATTATTTAAATAGCTGTAAGTGGGTGTTTATGATTTAACTGGTATCTTTCATGCAACAACGAGAGATAGCTTGGAGATTCCTTATCTGTTTGCATAAAATTTTCAATCATATATTGAAGGAAACCTATGATGTATGTGATACACAATTATAATATAACGAACCAAAGTGCTGCGATTTACTTTTTAATAGATGATATGATTTTTATAATGTAAGTTTTTTTCTTTCCAAATAAAAAATGATTAAACAATAAATAGTTTATTGTTTCTGTCCGTGACCGTGGTTTTGGGGTTGAAGGGTGGGAGCGTGACATCGTGGAAAGTGTGCAGTAGTTAGTTTCCCTATTTTAATATAAATATTGAATCTTGTTAAGCTTGTTGGACTTCACTGTATTTATTCAAAAAACGGGTGGAATCGGGAACATAAATAATCGTCAATGCTAATGATAATCTTTCGGGTGGAAACGGGAACGGGTGGAAACGCCACTAACCCAAAAGGGGGGGGGTGGAATTGGCATAGTAGAATCTATACAAAATATACTTACGCATAATTGATTATGGCATAAAATTTTATGCATTATTATTTACGCATAATCATTACTTAAGCCATCTAAAGGCATAATTAACTATTCGCATAAAATTTTAGAAATATTATCAATCAAAAAAATATCGGTTCTGGCACATTATCGTTGAGGACACAGTTCAAAGTTTCAGCCCGATGGCTAGCCCAGAAGTGCCTCAAAATTGAGTTACAAAATTTCCAACCGGACAAACAAAGAGACAAACAAGAAAGTGAGTTAATAAAACCGTGGTAGAAACTTGTTTTAGTTGCGTTAAGAAGCTCAATCCCGGGTCCCGGGTCCCGTGTTGGTCCGGGACACAACAAGAATGTGCCAACTGCTTTTCTTGCCTAGCATGTCGTAAAAGGCGACTAAGGGTGTATTGGGTACTGGGTCTGTGATCGTGTAGGCGATGAGCTAGCCACTTGTTACTCTTTCACGGTTTTTCATCTAACCAAACCCAATTTTTGTATGGCTTAATATGGTCTTAAGGAACACAGTGCTCCTTGGACTCTGCCTATCCCTTCGGAGATTACAGGTGTTATTTTATGTTTTTTTTTTACATACGACAGGTAAGCTCTTGACCTTCATCTCACCTGATGGTAAGTGACGATAAGGCCGAAGGTGGAAGCGAGCTTCACCTGTAATCCTCAACAACTGAGGAACTGGCTATCTTACCTCTGATTGCCGGAACACAACAATGCTTGCATTGTTATTATGGCGACAAATTTAGTTAAGACGGTGGTAGCTAGCCAGGCGGGCTTAGACGCCCTTCCACTAACCAAACCGAGCAGAAAAACTTCTGCCCCCATGGGGAATCGAACCCGGACCTCCCAATCAACACCCGGTGGTGTGAACCACTAGACCAGAGAGGCGGTATGTAAGAAGTTAAATTTTTATGGGAAACGTCATAAGCGCTCCTAGCGACTCGGGTCTCAATGCGACATTGAGATTCAACAGTAATCACCAACTAAACACACTGGCACCTTTAATGAACTATACTATACTATGAGTCCTTAAGTATTCATTTATGGTTATATTATATTTATATAAGTATATTCATCTATGTATATAAATATATATTTGGTATGTATATTTGTATTTTAAGTAATGTATTTTATATTTATCCAATTTACTACATATTATATTTAAGTTTTATATTTATTCATAGTGTACACACGACATTTTCGTTTCTTGCCATATCTCCTATCGCACGTGGGCTGGTAGACATTTCTGTTAGGAATAGGCCACACCTTTTGTACTGTCTTTGTAATTTGTCCTTTCTTTTTTTTATGTTTTTTTTTGTGTACAATAAATTGTTAAATAAATAAACTATTTTATTACACATATATCATCAACCACCTGTGTCACCTACATCCTACATCACCTATAGCTGTGTGGTAGCGGCTCATTAAAAGAATACTACCAACCCATCTCTTCCCTTGGATGTCGTTAAGGCGACTAATGGACTTATAACTGCACAACATCCAACAGCTTATAGCGGCGCCGGGCTCACCACCTGTCACGCTGAGTGCAGTCGCTGCTGGAGAAGCGCAGACTTTGGCAGTGGACTGCTTCTGCGGTGCTTTTGCCTAGTCTCTGACTAACCCTTAGGGAATAATAGTCGTGATGTATGTATGTATCCCCAAAGAAGTAGACACATCACGCTTAATATTAGGTCCTTACCTATGAAATTGGTGTTTTGTATGGAGATTTTGGGGAATTCTGCATTTTCTATACTAACATTTTATCAGTTTTCTTCACAACGACAAATCCAGAGATAATAATATTTGGCATGTATCATAAGACAAGCTTTAGTAATATGTGTAATATTACACTTCATAAAAATTATTTATCGTTTTTAAGTGAATGCAAATAAAATGATGTATTCGTAGGCACTTAAAAAGTGTTGTCTCCGTGTCCAATTTTAACACAATTAAACTTACAACAAATTATCAAAACAAATCAAAAGAGCTCAAAAATATAGTCTATTTTTAGACGAGGTAATTATTTTTTAGGAATACTCTCAATCTTAATAGTTACAGACAAAATAGTAAGATAGAAAAAAAATACCAATTTCATAGGTAAGGACCCAATATTATTTTGAAGACTATGTAACCTGAGGCGAGCATTATACTACTCATCATCACTTTTCATTCTCATAAGATTTAAACATCCTACTTAATAACGTCACAGTTAACAAGATGCGCCGAATAGTGGTTTCGCCGAATAACCGAATACCGAATATTATTCGGTTTAACCTTTACCGAACCGGATATTCGGCCGAATTTTTCGGTTCACAATGACTTTGCTAAGCCACGGAAACAACATAGACAACATGTACGTTTCGTGTCACTACAGGCGATGTTAAAATAAAAGCTGACTATACTGGACTACCATAAATCTTACAGAAGAAGTTATGTCTTTTTGTTCTTTACCCGGTCTTTAGCCAAGAAAATACAACCGAATATATTCGGCACAAAAACCGAATAATTCGGCCGAATACAAATAGTGGAAAAGATGCCGATTACGCCGAATACCGAATACAAAACGAATATTCGGCGCATCTATAGTTAACATTTAACTACCAAAAACATTTTTTAATACCCCTCACCGATGATCTCCAAACTGTCCCCAATAACATGCCGTCGCTTGTACACACATATTGGAAAATAATCGCTCATCCCCTTAGGCAAGGAATAAGAACCGTCCCTAATTCCGTTTGAACGAGCTCTCAGTAATAAAGATTCAGTAAACCGGGTTAAGCTGGGTGTATAGTGTAAGCGTAGCGATATAAAGCTAGCTTTAAAGGTAGCCGAGTTGGGACGGACGGGACACTACTGGGCAGTGGGTTGGAAACACTTCGCCTGATTGTTAAGTCCACATGTCAGGTGGCGAGCCTGTTGCCATGCACCGGGCACAGCATGAATCTATGAGAATAGATTACGAAAAGTTGCCGAAACATATCCATCGACTCCCATTAGTGTGACGTGGTGAGCCCGGGGATAAATGAAAATGCACTGAGTCGTCACTTATAGGTATATTATTTTATAAATTAAAAACAAAAGTTTAAAGTCGCTCAGCGAGCTATGGAAAGGGCTATGTTCGGAGTATCTCTAAAAGACCGCATCAGGAATGATGTGGTCCGACAGAGAACTAAAAATCCAATCCAAATCCAAATATCTTTGGATTTGTCGTTGTGAAGAAAACTGAAAAAAATTTAGTATAGAAAATGCAGAATTCCCCAAAATCTCCATACAAAACACCAATTTCATAGGTAAGGACCTATTTATACGGACGATTTATATTAAAATTTGCAATTTTGTCTTATAGTCAAGATATTCCTGAACAGAATAGAAACAATTATCCAGTAGCTATTTATTTAGCTTAAAGTTAAATATTTTACCTTATGCCTTATCTTAACAGCTTAGTTCGAGATCACAAAGTTTTTGGCGCCCATCCACGGCCTGACCATGGCGAAGGGAGCTTTGTTTTAGATATCGAAAGGCGAGGTCCTCAACATTTCACGTTCACATTTTTTTTTACATTTTTAACATCATATTACAGCTTTATTATAGCTATATTTCCGTCATCAAAGCCTCCGTAGCGTATCGCATAGCTATAACTGTACGCAGCCCCAACCGTAGGAGTGAACACGCGTTAAGAAACTCGATAATTGTATATTGGAGTATTTAGCGGAAATCGAGATGGGATCAGAATAGTGTAGGGCGTGAGGATTATCGATATCGATTACAGATATTGAATAAGGTGATTTTTTTGATCCGTAATCATAAATAAATATCTTCAAACATTCACACCTATCAACTAGCCCCATTTTAAGCAACTAATGCTGCTTGTGTTACTGATACTAGATGACGGATAAATATATTTAATTGATAAATACATGTAAATATTCTTAATATATATAAACATCCAAGACTGGAGAACAAATGCCTGTAAATTCATCAACCAAACATTTGCCCCCACCGGGGTCGAACCCAGAACCTGTCGAGATGGTGACGATTTTTTTCTCTCTGTTTATTCGTCTGTTTGTACGGGCTTATCTCCGGCCTGTATTCATCACACAAACATTTGCTTCTATTGTTATCGAAACCAGATCCTTTCGAGATGGCGACGCCTTGAGACCGGCGGCGTACATACGACCACAGAGATCGTCAAATATATGTATTTAACTGACAACTCAATATATGCTATCGATTGTACCTTTATAAACAAAATTACCGCTTAGTATAACTCTTTTTATAGAAACTCAGATTAAAATATTATGGAATAATACACAATATTCGTCTAAAACGATTTGGGAATAATGTTGAAAAGACATCACGCACAAAAAGCCATTTTTCTAAAATTAATTTCAAATTCATTCAGACAGATACTTTGTGGAATGAGAGACGAGAGAGAAGAGAGAAGAGAGAAGAGATGGATAGATTGTGTGAATGAGGACATGGCTAGATTGGGAGTGAATGTTGATATGGCGTGTGATAGGGGAGAGTGGAGGAGAAAGACTCGTTGCGCCGACCCCAAATGAAATTGGGAAAAGGGCAGGATAATGATGAGATACTTTGTGGAATAATGATTCCCTGAAAATGAAACTCGATGAAAGTAGAAAATATTTAATTCGAAATACGTTTTAACTTTGATTTTATAATTTTTTATCGATATTAAAAACGTCTTTCACACCGATTAGCCTCGTTCAAAGGATTTTGACGTTTGTGGTGTGGAATTTAGGATAGCTTTTAGAGTAAATTGCACTGTAAAACCAAAAATATATAATACGAACACAACATAAAATAACATAACATATCATCATATGTTAAGACCCCGTGTAACAGGTGGTGAGCCTGTTGCCATGCACCGGGCGCAATGTGAGCCAAGCAATATTCACAATGAACTGTACATAAGTTAGGAGCTTGGTGTAATGATAATAATAAGTAATGACAGTGTAATGATTTGATCGGTTTGGTTTTCCATATCGAAAACAAAGCTACTTCCACCATGGTCTGCCGTTGGATGGGTGACCAAACTTTATAATTTTTAACTTAACGTGCCTTCTGAACCGTGCTTGTGAAAGAAAGTTAAGTAACGGAACTCCATGTACAGGCCTGTGCCCAGCACGGGGACTTCGAAAGGCTGATGCCAAGAACTGTGATTTCATCCCCACCTAATATACATCCCACTGCTGGGCACTGGCCTTCCTCAAGGAGAAACACATGAGGAGTATGGGCCGTAACACCACGCTGGCCCAAAGCGGGTTGGTGTGTAGAAACGGTGGGCAACCGGGACCAACGGCTTAACGTGCCTTCCGAAGTACGGAGGAGTTCGAGATCACAAAGTTTTGGTCACCCATCCAAGTCCTGACCATGGCGAAGGTAGCTTTGTTTAGATATCGAAAGCCAAAGCGCACTAACCACTTCGCCACTTCGCCTGAAGTTTATATGCGAAGAAAATCAGGGCAATTAACTTTGAACCGTGTCACGGAATTTGCGAGTTATCGTACAATAGGCGACAAGTCAGGAATGACAATAACTTCGCGTTAATTACTAAGACGGAAGTACATTATATTCCTAATTGGTTCCCGCTTTCGGCATCTCCCCTCACCTCTTTCCCCTAGGATCATCCGCCATTTTATTAGGCAACGTTTAATTGAATTACAAAGTTGCGACCATTGTTATTGCTACTGCTTAAATCACAGTGAAGCTGGCGTAGTGGTTAGTAAACAAAGCTACCTTCGCCATGGTCAGGACTTGGATGGGTGACCAAAACATTGTAATCTCCAACTCCTCCGTGCTTCGGGAGGCTAAGCCATTGGTCCCGGTCGCTATTGCGAGCGTTATTACCCACCAACCCGCATTGGGCCAGCGTGGTGGTATTACGGCCCATACTCCTCATGTGTTTCTCCATAAAATTTCCTAGGAATAGATATTAGGTTAAAGTTTTTTGAGCATGCAAAACAATATTTGTGTCATCGAAACATATATTTAACGATTTGTCAGGCATTTGTTCTCCAGTCTTGGATGTTTATATATATTTATATATATTCAGAATATAAATATGCGTTTATCTATTAAATATATTTATCCGTCATCTAGTATCCGTAACACAAGCAGCATTAGTTGCTTAAAATGGGACTAGTTGATAGTTAATTTGACAGCAGAGAAAACATTTTATTGGCTGCGCAATCCGTTATTATGCTGACAAATTATAAATATTCGCTGCCTATAAGTTGCTGACCAAGTACTGATTTCAGCTGACCAATAGAATATTTTGCTGATCCTTTAAATAATACTATAAGTGGGGTGCCGATATGTTGAAGAAAACAGCAAGTAACTAGTAGGAATGACTATATTTGACGGAACTTGTGCAGTACACTTTTAAGCGTCTATATCGGTGAGCGTTCAGTTCTGGATCTCCGGGGAAAGTCCAGGAACATGTCATCAGCCTATATACGTCCCATTGCTGGGACAGGCCTTCCTCATGGAGAAACACATGAGGAGTGTGGGCCCTAACACCACCACGCTGGCCCAATGCGGGTTGGTGGGTAGAAACGGTCACAAATGCGACCGGGACCAACGGCTTAACGTGCCTTCCGAAGCACAGAGGAGCTCGAGATCACAAAGTCTTGGTCACCCATCCACAGCCTGACCATGGCGAAGGTAGCTTTGTTTTCGTTCGAAACCAAAGCGCACTGACCACTACGCCACCGAGCTCCTCCAGGAACATGCGGCCCGTTGATAGTCTTTAGGTTCAACTATTCTGTCTCAACATATGTGAAAGCAGGGATAGTTGACACTAAAAACATGCCTACCAAAGGAATTGATTCACAATTGTTAGCTTTAGACCATATTCAGATTGGTAAACACAACGATACCGCGTTTCAAGGTACAGCAGCGCCATCTAGTAGTGAGGAGTGGTAACACATTTGCGTTAGTGTTTGTTTCTGTTGTTATAATACCCATTTTCATTCCTGTTGTTGTATTGCATTCATTCCTCTATACCAATTTGGGTTGGTGGTAGGGCTTCTAAGCCCGCCTGGCTAGCCACCACCGTCTTACCTAAATCTGTCGCCATAATAACAATGTTATAAGCATTGTTGTGTTCCGGCAATCAGAGGTTAGCCAGTTCCTCAGTTGTTGAGGATTACAGGTGAAGCTCGCTTCCACCTTCGGCCTTATCGTCACTTACCTTCAGGTGAGATGAAGGCCAAGAGCTTACCTCTCATATGAAAAAAAACACAAGCTAACAGAATTTTTAAAATCTTAAAATCCAACAAAATACCAACCACTTTATGCCTGCTCTTAAAATATAAGCCATTAGCATTATTTTTGTACTCAAAATCAAATAATACGAAATATACGACAGCCACAAAGAAAGTAAAGTACTTTAGCCAACTTCAGTTTTTCAGTGACGACGCTGCTTGTTTTCATATAAAGACCCTTACACACTAGCCGACTCACCACAAAAGACAAATAGAACAGTTGTCTATCACTTGTTTAACTAAACACTATTTAAAGTTTAAGTACGCGTTCAACGCCTGTTTAATTTTTGTTTAGACGATGTTTAAGCCGCGTCTAGTTCTAGACAATCTTAAAACACGGTCTTGGGGTAACGTTTTTTAAAACACATGCTTAACAGATGTTTAAGTTATTTGTGGTAAGACGGTAAGTTTTTAAATTAATATAATTACACATACATATCATCACGCACCATTCCCCGAAGGGGTAGGGTAGTTAAACACCCACATTTCGCCTGTTATGTAAGGTTATGGGGCTCGAGGTCACAAGATTTTAGCCACCCAATGCCTGACCATGGCGAATGTAGCTTTGTTTTCGATTGAAAGCCAAAGCGCTTAACCACTACTCCACCGAGACCTTGGCACCAGTTATGGGATCTTGAATATAATCAACTAAGGCCCTTCGAACACTTCGCAGACCTGCAGTACTCTACAAATGAATCGTGGGTATCAGTTGAGAACATGGCGAGTGTCGTAGCTAATCATTGTCGATTGGTTTTCCTTGCGCGCCGCACGGCGAACTTTTTCCATAATGACCGTGCAACCTCCGTGGTTACAGGCTAGTAAGAATCCTAAACATTTTTTTACGCCAGTACGCTACGCCTATCGTAATGTTATTAACAATAACACCTACATTTAGTACAGCTAGCTGTGTAAACACCGGCAGCGTAAACAACACGGTATGCAATCCCCTTTGTACAAGGACGCCTCAGCAAGCGTTTCATTTTTATTGTAAGTGACATTTCATGTAATGGAACATGGAACAGAGATATTAATACGTTCGTATGACTTCCATTTATGAATAAAATTGTTGATATTAAACCGCATTAGTCGATAATTTTCCTAAGTCAAAAACAGGGCATGAGTTATTGAATCGATTTTACAAGTGATTTTATATATAACTAGCTGTGGCCCACGACTGCGTCTGCGATTACTATGGTTTTTTAACTATCTCACGGGAACCCTTTAATTTTCTCTCAAAGCCGATCGGCTTAAAATTGACAAAGTTTTATACAAACTTTCATCCCCTATTTTAACCCCTTGGGGGTAGAATTTATCAAAATCCTTTCTTAGCGGATGCCTACGTCATAACATCTACCTGCATGTCAAATTTCAGCCCGATCCGTCCAGTGGTTTGGGCTGTGCGTTGATAGATCAATATGTCAGTCAGTCACCTTTGAGTTATATATAAATAGATGTGCTGGTTCTATTGTTTTATTCACGACTAAACTAAATAATTTTTGGTTCAAAACTGCTTAGATGCATAAGCTATAAATATTTTTTTATAAAGCCCTTTTTAAGGCGACGCCTGCTCTAGAAAGTTAAATTCGATTCCCGGTCAAGATTTTTTTTGTGAAGAAGCTCGGACAGCAGAGTTTCTATTTAGTAGAATTAACATCTGTCCTGTCTGTTTTTTTAAAACATTCAAACCTATCAACAAGCCCCGTTTTAAGCAACTAATGCTGCTTGTGTTACGGACACTAGATGACGGATAAATATATTTAATAGATAAATACATATAAACATCCTGAATATATATAAACATCCAAGACTGGAGAACAAATGCCTGAAAATTCATCACCCAAAATATTGCTCCCACCGGGGATCGAACCCTGAACCTCTCGAGATGGCGACGCCTTGAGACCGGCATACAGACCTCTCGACCACGTAGGTCGTCTGTTGGAATATTAGTTTGAATTACAGAGGGGTTATGGAATTTCTATACTAACCGGTAACGGCGATAAGTTTGTCCACTATTACTTAGCACCAACGGAATTACTGCCAAAGAATGGAAATGCACCTCTGCCCACCCCTTAAGGGTATAAGCGTGATGATATGTACCTAAGGTCGTCGTCATCAGCCTATATACGTCCCACTGCTGGAACAGGCCTTCCTCAAATAAACACATGAGGAGTATGGGCCGTAACACCACCACGCTGGCCCAAACGGGTTGGTGGGTAGAAACAGTCACAAATGCGACCGGGACCAACGGCTTAACGTGCCTTCCGAAGCACGGAGGAGCTCGAGATCACAAAGTCTAGGTCACCCATCATCTTGGACAATGGCGAAGGTAGCTTTGTTTTCCATCGAAGCGCAAGCGCACTGACCACTATGCCACCGAGCTCCTCACCTAAGGTACAAGATCCGAAACTGTCATGAACATGCTAGTGAGTGTGTGTGATTAAAATTTTAAGTCGAAATAATTCAGTTATATTTTGTTCTTGTTCCCAGGTGTCAGCGTGGGTGACAGACCTGGTGCTCTCGTCTCCGGCCGAGGAGCGGAAGGCCACGCTTGCCTGCATCCTGAGGGTCGCCCTCACCTGCTGGAACGTCGGCAACTTTAACGGAGCCATGGAGATCGTAGCTGGATTGAAGTAAGTTTGAAACGTGGGAGAGCGTTATAAATAAAAAGGCATTTATCGTCACTTATTGAGGTAGATATATTGGGTCCTTACCTATGACATTGGTGTTTTTTTTCTCTCTTAGTATTTTGTCTGTAACTATTAAGATTCAGAGTATTCCTAAAAAATAATTACCTCGTCTAAAAATAGACTATATTTTTGAGCTCTTTTGATTTGTTTTGATAATTTGTTGTAAGTTTAATTGTGTTAAAATTGGACACGGAGACAACTCTTTTTAAGTGCCTCCCGAATACATCATTTTATTTGCATTCACTTAAAAACGATAAATAATTTTTATGAAGTGTGATATTACACATATTACTAAAGCTTGTCTAATGATACATGCCAAATATTATTATCTCTGGATTTGTCGTTGTGAAGAAAACTGATAAAATGTTAGTATGGAAAATGCAGAATTCTCCAAAATCTCCATACAAAACACCAATTTCATAGGTAAGGACCTAATCTTTTGCTAACCGTTTTAACAACACCCTTATTAACGCACCTAAGTACTTTAATTTTGCAATGTTTAAATGTATTGTCATTTACTTCAAGAGCGAAACAATCAGCAAGAAGAATATATATGAAGACAAGGTACAGTCAATAGGGGTTTCTTTCGGCCTTCAGCTGTTCAGAGACTGTAGGCCGGCGGAAACTACTTGCTGACTGTACTTGCACTCAGCGAAGAAGAATGAAGAAGAAGAAATTTTATAAAGAACAAAATCTAGGTATACATATCGCTCATCCAAAAGAATAATAACATAATTACCAAAAAGTCGAAAAGAGTTTTTGATGTCATAACTTCATGTTTTACACGTTTTATCTACGGTAAAAACGACAGAATTGTTGTTCCATTAGTTTCCGACAGACAGGTTCACTGCCGTCATGGTTTTGGCCTATACTTCGTAAGGATACGCGGAAACATCGACAAAGTTTATAAAATGTAGACAGATTTATAAAAATAAAACGCAAAAACGTAATTACATTTATATTCTTTTGGATGAGCGATATAATAAAACTGTTGAGGTCGAATATCTGTACATAGAAAAAAAATGCTTAAAGCCAAGTCAGGGGGATGTAAAAAGAGGGAGAATACTAAAAAATATGTTTTTTATTTTTTGTTTCTGTGTCTGTTTGTATCGGGCTAATCTTCGAAATGGCTGGACCGAATTCAATGAAATTTTGCATGGTGATACCTTATATCCCTGGTCAACATCTTAGATTACTTTTTATTCCGGAAAATTAAAGGGTTCCCGTGAGATTGTTAAAAATCAAAGTAACCGCGAACGAAGTCGCGGGCAAAAGCTTAATTAATAATATATTCTTACCCTTATCAACATAAAGTAGCTGCTTTTGTTCACCAGTCTTGGTTGTTTTATGTACTGTATATTCTGTATTTATCTATTAAATTTTATCCGTCATCTATTATCTGTTACACAATTAACATTGGTTGCTTAAAAAGGGGCTAGATAGGTGTGAATTTATTTAATTTTAATTTTTCATACGACGAACAAAAATACAATCTTCAAAGGCAAACTAAAACTAATCATCTTGCTAATTACACAGTCCGAACTTTAAATAGCTACGTCAGCTAGTAAGCTGTCAGAAACAGGTGGTTATTGTGTTGTTATCAATCAATACCTGCATAGCTTAGCCGTTATGATTAATGGATTGACGACATATGGCTTAATAACGATAGAATAGAATAGAATAGAAATATTCTTTATTGTACACCATAAAAGAAAATTATCACAAATAACAATAAAACATAAAATGTACAAAGGGCGGTCTTATCGCTAAAAAGAGCGATCTCTTCCAGACAACCTAAGCGAGCGATAATGATGTGTATTATGTATGTATGTTTATGAATAAAAATAAAAAAAATTATGATGGGCTATTTAAAAAAGTGGCTCATGAGTTTCTCATGAAAAGCCTTACTCTCGGAATCCGGCCGCTTGTATCGATTACAACCACAGTCAACGAAGTACTTGTACTGTCCTGTGGATGTACTTGTTACAAGCGCTCGCGGTAATGAACTTTAATGCAATGGTTTAATTTAATACTGTAATTTTAAAATAATTTATAATAAACTATTTATTTGTAATGCATAATAATGTAAAATGTTGACGATTTTAAGTGCCGAACTTGGCCTATGAAATAAAATTATTTTTGATTTGATTTTTTTGATTTGATTTGAATATGAAGGCAGCGGTAGCCGAGTTGGAACGGACGGGGCACTACTCGTTCGAGGCCTCAGGAAACGCGTGTTCAATCCCACCGCCGCCACCTGAGTTTGAATAAAACTAAAATAGTAAAAACCTGTGTCAAATATTGCTTGTCTGCTATTTTATTATTACTTTTCTTGAATTTGTGATGCAAAGAAAGAAAGAAAGAAAGAAAGAAAGAAAGAAAGAAAGAAAGAAAGAAAGAAAGAAAGAAAGAAAGAAAGAAAGAAAGAAAGAAAGAAAGAAAGAAAGAAAGAAAGAAACTTTATTAAGAACCATGATACATTGAATATAATAATAGATTCGCCATGTTGTATACATCACGATACTTAATAGGTATCCACTCAGCATAGTCGATGCATCTGAATAATGCTCCGACGCTGGTCTTCCGTAGATGCCAAGAAAAAAAAAAAGAGAAAAAAAAAATATGTATGTACTTCAATTCTAGATAGTGCACTGCTACTCTCATACACCATAAAAGTTAAAAACACCCCGGTGGGGGTAAAAAACGGTGTAAAAAAGGTAAAAGGTTTATTTAGTTTCGTATCATTGCTTAACAATGAACTATTGCTTCCAGGTCAAACAAGCTAAAGTCCTTCTGGTTCAGCATATCGGACGAGCCGCTCCCAGCGTTGGACTTCCTCTCGGCGGCGCTCCTGTCGGCCGAGTACGAGCGGGCGCTGGGCAGAGCGCTCGCCATGCCGGAGTGCCGACTCATACCGTTCTTTGGAGCTTTTTTGAGAGAACTTAGGTATGCTATGAAGTGATATAACATACATACATACCTCAGAGTAAACAGAACTGGAGTAGCCTTTGTCTAACATTCCCCTCTGCCAAATGCACAAGCATCGGATGCTTGCACGTTTAATAAAGCTAGTTGAGCCGCCATTTTGACAGCCATAACATTGTAAACGTTGCGGCGAACAGAGCTCCCGTAAAAATGCCTGCCTGTGCTGTTTTTTGTTGTAAAAATAAATAGAAAACATCAAGTATGCTAAATGATGGTGTGACCTTTTATTTGTAATTATAATTTTTTAAATTTTTATAATTATTTACTTCATTATTTCATGTTTTAGAATTCTACAATTTACAATTTTCGAACGCTAGTCTCGTGGGGAGTGCGGCTGCGACGTTATCAAAACGCACACCCCACGAGACTATTTTCAGCGTGTGTGCGTGAAATTTAAATTTGTGAGTCGAATTATGCATGTGTGCATTTGTAAAAACGGTAAAAGTTATTGTTTATGTCAAAGTTGCATTGAGTGTAGTGGTAACCTCACCCCCCGCAAGAAATGACAGAAAAAAATGTTTGAGAAATTGACTAATGGCTACTCCAGTTCTGTTTACTCTGAGATACATACACATACATATAATCACGACTATTATCCCCTAAGGGTTAGTCAGACACTAGGCAAAAGCTCTGCAAAAGCAGTCCACTGCCATAGTCCGCGCTTCACCAAACAGTGACTGCACTCAGCGTGACAGGTGGTGAGTCCGTCGCCTCTATAAGCTTTATTGGATGTTGTGCAGTTATAAGTCCATTAGAAGAAATGAAATGCATTATTTTGCTAAAACATGGTAGGTACACATCTTATAGTTTAAAGAAGCTCAACATGTTTGCTGAACTTGCAGCATGCAAAATATTTTTTCTTTATAATTTCAATAACAGCCACAATGATTTTACACAATTATATTGGATCCTTACCTATGAAATTGGTGTTTTTATTCTGTCTTAGTATTTTGTCTGCAACTATTAAGATTCAGAGTATTCCTAAAAAATAATTACCTCGTCTAAAAATAGACTATATTTTTGAGCTCTTTTGATAATTTTTTGTAAGTTTAATTGTGTTAAAATTGGATACGGAGACAACTCTTTTTAAGTGCCTCCCGAATACATCATTTTATTTGCATTCACTTAAAAACGATAAATAATTTTTATGAAGTGTGATATTACACATATTACTAAAGCTTGTCTGATGATACATGCCAAATATTATTATCTCTAGATTTGTCGTTGTGAAGAAAACTGATAGAATTTTAGTATGGAAAATGCAGAATTCCCTAAAATCTCCATACAAAACACCAATTTCATAGGTAAGGACCTAATATTTAAATTGTCACTAGTACTACTCAATCTCAATAGATTTTTTTTAATATGCCATATAAATAATCATAATAAAATATTACAATTCACAGTCGATTAATGTCAGATGAATACCCAATAGTCCAATTATACACAAGGTCCAATTTTTAATAAAAGATCAATTTATAATATATTACTCGTACCTACATATTGTCAACAATATAGAATAATAATATACAATGCATTAATAAAGTTTACTATTAGATTGAAAACTCCATAATAGAATAAAAACATTTCTCCCAGTGCCACCGTCTTAGCTTATATTTATGTTGATTAAATTGAAACTCTCTCATGTCCTTTGGTATTATGTTATAAACTTGTATAGCAATAAATGAGCTATTTTTTTCTCGGCTTATATACGTAGGCAGTGATTAATTATGAAACAAAATTATGTCATGAGTAAACTTTTTCCCGAAATCTTTTGTTTTTAAATTACCTACGAGAGTTTGGAAGCCTATAGCAATACCCTGTTGGTATTAAAACGAAAAATCTGGGTTATTCCCTTTTTGTCCAATTTTTTCCTGGAGACTGTAGAACAAACCAGTGGCGAAGTTAATTAAATAACTTGACCATTGCTTCATTACGAGTTCGGGATTCCCCGAGGACCGTTACGGGTCGGCTCCAATGTATTTTGGGCCCAACTTACTTTTTTTATTCAACATTTTAGCACAAAATTTGGGGAGCTCTTTACCTATGAAATTGCCGTTTTTTTCTTTCTTAGTATTTTGTCTGTAACTATTAAGTTTCAAAATCTCCATACAAAACGGCAATATCACAGGTAAAGACCTATTATCTTCAGACATTCACACCTATCAACCAGCCCCATTTTAAGCAACTAATGTTGCTTGTATTACGGACACTAGATGACGGATAAATATATTTAATATTTAATAGATAAATATTCACATTTTATATAATACAGACATAAACATCCAAGAAAATTTCTCGGCATTTTAAAAAATAACGACACGACAACAGAGAACTGTGACGACCTCCGTTGTCGAGTGGTCTGTATGCCGGTCTCAAGGCGTCGCCATCTCGAGAGGTTCTGGGTTCGATCCCCGGTGGGGGCAAATGTTTGGGTGATGAATCTTCAGGCATTGGTTCTCCAGTCTTGGATATATTTATTCAGGATATTTATGTGTATTGATATATTAAATATATTTACCCGTCATTTAGTGTCCGTAACACACGCAGCATTAGTTGCTTGAAATGGGGCTAGTTGATAGGTGTGAATGTTAGAAGATATTTATTTATTTATTTTCTCATCATCTAGTTTTGGAACAATGTTTCATTTCTTGATTCCGACGCTAAATACGTTCAGGGATTTTGCTCTTAAAAATGATCACGGATATTGGGCGGCTGTGCCGTTCAACGATTACCAGCTAATTTTGGAATATTTGATGATCACTTTAGAAACATTTGACCGTTACTCTATTTTGACGCACATAATCAGTTTTGAATTTCTGACTTTGAGCATCTACTTTTGCTGACTGTACGCTTTGGCTTTCGATATCGAACACAAAGCTACTTTCGCCATGGTCAGCTCTTGGATGGGTGACCAAAACTTTGTAATCTCGGGTTCCGCCGTGCTTTGAAAGGCTCGTTAAGCCGTTAGTTCCGTTTGCTATTGCAATCTGCATCGTGCCGTTGTTGGTGGTGCTGTGCCCAGCGATGGGACGTATATAGGCTGGTGACCACTACATCACCAGGCTCCTCCACTATGTCATACATACATACAATCACGCCTGCAATCCCCGTAAGGGTAGGCAGAGTCCAAGGAACACTGTGTTCCTTAAGACCACAATTAGCCATACAAAAATTGGGTTTGGTCAGATGAAAGTTCCTGAAAGAGTAGTTGAAAGTGCTAGTGCAAGTGCAGTGCAGTCCACTATGTCAATGCATAATGAATTCTATTCCGTTCTTTTCTTACAGAGAAATCCTCGCAGCGACGCCTGCGCTGACCAGCCACTCGGTCGCCGCCACTCCCACGCACAGAAGAGACTTCAAGAGGGAATCTTGTAAAGAAGACAGGTTAGTCTTCTCCTTTGATATTTAAATGGTCACGGAAGACCAGCTATCCTTCTCTTCAACGCAATCTCAATTACAACTCAATAATAACACAATCCAATCTCAATACTGAGACGAGGGTATGAGATGTAGGCGTATGGAGATGGAGATGGAGGGTATGAGGGCGGTATGAGAGTAGAACTTAATGTCATTTAAGTCAATCAATATCCGCACAATTTGAACCCCTTCATGGCGTTAGTGTCGAAACTGAAGAGTAAGAAATATGTCAATATCAATGTCGATCGATCGGGATTGCGTTCAAGACTATCTGATCAGAAGTCTACACAATTTCCCTCTCACTCTCATTATTTCTGTCTATAACACAGCCACGTATGCACAAGGGTTGTTAAGGAAGTGATAATGAGAAAGAGGAAGTGTCAAGCACAAATTTAGAGGATGCGAATGGGGATACGGATATATTTTTAGGAAGAGGATGCGGATGATGAAGTAGAAGAGGAAGCGGATGCGGATGACTTGACACACAAAAAAAACCTAAACCGGTCCAGTCTTTTAGGAGGAGTTGAGTGGCATCCCCAGAAGTCCCGCGCCCTTTCCTTTAAAAAGTTTAGTTGTACCTACATCTTATACAACGCACAGTTTCATCATCTACATCACCATAAAGCACTACGACCGATACGCGTATGCGCAGTGAGTTCCTCTTAAATTCCTCTTAAATTTTGTGAAAGCGGAAGAGGACTTTTTTATTTTTATCTATTTGGATGCGGTAACGGTTGAGGAGCTCGGTGGCGTAGTGGTCAGTGCGCTTTGGCTTCTCCATGGTCAGGCCGTGGATGGGTGACCAAGTCTTTGTGATCTAGAGCTCCTCCGTGCTTCGGAAGGTTGGTCCCGGTCGCATTAATAACCGTTTCTACCCACCAACCCGCATTGGGCCAGCGTGGTGGTGTTACGGCCCATACTCCTCATGTGTTTCTCCTTGAGGAAGGCCTGTCCCACCAGTGCGACGTGTATAGGCTGATGACGAACGGTTAAGTAACTCAAAAAATTGCGGAACTTCCGTATTATGAGGAAACGGAAGGGGAATCCTCAGCAACCTTAGTAGCACACTTAAATCTATTTAAATATATTAATGGAATTCTTAGTAAACTCATTTTGTGAGTGTCTTCTTACCTACAATCCCATCTTGAAAATGGTTCTTAGAATGAAATGATAGCATCAGCTAGACTTTACACCTACTGTAGGTCTACTGTGCATAACACGGAAATAAATATTTTCTTTCTTCTTTCCGTCTCTACCCTTCATCATGTTAGGTGAATGCGTCTATCGAAGTATACATAAAAATATCTGTTTTTACAGAGGATCCCAAAAGAAAGACCCCAGACGAGAGAGCGGCAAAAGAGTAGACCAGAGCACCACTACAAGCCCTCTTAGAGACAGCTGTAAGCGTGACGGGAAGGGCACGGAGCCAAGCAGACAAGTGGTAAGTTTTGGCGACGCTACCAAACATAGGCCTTCAAGGGTTTCCGTAACTATAAATCCTATGCCTTATCGTGCAGCTTCTTTATATACCACTAAAGTGGTGGTATATACTACAATCCGACGTCGCACTAAAATATGAGACGTTGGAGATGTTATAGCCAAACTCAAATGGAGTTGACGGATCGCTGGCGGCTCAGCGGGAGAAGAAGTGTTGGTCAACTACCAGCTAGATGGGTCGACGATAGTCGTAGAGTTGCGGGTCACACCTGGATTCTTTTGGCGCTGGATGGATTGCGTACTAGGAGAGAGGGTTATACTCAGCAGAGGGCGATAATTGGCTGAAGATGGTGATGATGATGGTGGTAGCAAGTCAAGTATACCGCTCACCGTAGCCTATGGACGCTTGCAAGATCAGGAACAACACTTGCGCACTGCCAACCCTTGAAGATCTTCATGCTCCCCGCGACTTTTTGCTAGGACATCTGACCACATGGGGACCTGCCAATTCTGCGCTTGCTACGTGACTACTTGTCGAGAACCCATTCACTCTAATGGCCGTCAGCCTTACGAGCAATATGCGCTGCTAACTGCCACATATGGCTCGCATTATTTAAGCTATGTCAGTAACCGTAAACCTCATAAGATTCTCCTCATTTTTGATTCGACAGTCAATTGAACCAGCTATTGCAAAGGAGGTGCCGTTTTTCTAATCAGTTACCTGCTAACTTCAATGATCTCACTTGAACTTCCTTCCCAGTACATAGCGTCGTTCGACGAGGACGGCGAACAGGCGCCAGGCTGGCGCCGGGTCGGCCCCGAGGGCCTGGTGAACCTGGAAAAGGTGTACCGGACGCAGGCGGTCATGGACCACATAGCCAGTTTTCACCAGCACCACTACGCGCTGGCGAGGAACAACGCGCCGGTTTTTGGGGATCATCTGAGGTGACCAGTACTCCTAGCTTAAGAGAAATAATAGGTCTCTACCTATGAATTAGCCGTTTTTTTTTTCTTAGTAATTTGTGTGTAACTATTAAGTTTCAGAGTATTCTTAAAAAAGAATTACCTCGTCTAAAAATAGATCATATTTTGGAGCTCTTTTGATTTATTTGATAATTTGTTATAAGTTTCATTGTGTTAAAATTAGAAACGAAGACAACTCTTTTTAAGTGCCTCCCGAATACATCATTTGATTTGCATTCACTTAAAAACGATAAATATTTTTTATGAAGTATGATATCACATATATTGCTAAATCTTGTCAAATTATACATGCCAAATATTATTATCTTAGGATTTGTCGTTGTGAAGAAAACTGAAAAACTGTTAGTATGGAAAATGCAGAGTTCCCCAAAATCTTCATACAAAACGGCAATTTCATAGGTAAAGACCTTATACAAGGCAAATTTTACCACTGAATTTGAATAAAACTTATGTTCAGTTGATTGTGAATATCACTTGCCTAACATTGTGCCCGGTGCATGGCAACGGGCTCACTACATGGGGACAATATCTGGTGAAATGATTTGGTACCTAATCATCACCCATTAACTCTTCGAGATTCTGAAGCGTACCATCTTTCAGAGCAGCAATGTCTGCGTGCGAAGACCCGGTCTTCGCGCAGACCAACCAGAAGGTCAGCGGGTGTGACTTCGAGAACGAGGCGCTGTACGAGCTGGAGGGCGGCGGGTACTGCCCGGTACAGCCGCTACCCCACGACCATGGAGTCACCATGTTCCCGCTGGCGCCGCAGAATGGAGAGAGGATAGATAGGCACGTCTTACAGGTCAGTAGAAGAAGCACATAAGTTTTTTATTCTCCTCCTCTCCTCAGCCTATATTAAGTCCCACTGCTGGGCACAGGCCTTCTTCATGGAGAAACACATGAGGAGTATAGGCCGTAACACCACCACACTGGCCCAATGCGTCAGTGGGTAGAAACAGTCGCAATAGCGACCGGGACCAACAACGGCTTAACGTGAACGGCGTAACTGATTTATCTTTGGAGAACATTTCTTTAAGCAAGTAATAATAATAAATTGGTAATATTATTGTGAAAAATCTTTTCGTTGGATTATTTGTACCTACCTACTAAGTACACGTGACTGTTTTTTAACGATAATATCTATACATATAATGTTTTATTGATATGTGATAAAAAGGAGGGAAATACCAAAAAAAATATTAAGCTATTGCATAGCTTCTATCGCGGGCCTTGAGCGCGGGGACCGAATCCAGAAATTCCGTAACGAAAAAACCTCACGCTCCCCACTCCGATGCGCAAGGAGGTGTGGCTTGAAGGCCGTGCATCGTCTAACGTCGTTTCAGTTCGGCAGTCTTCGACACGGCGTTGTGTGCGTGTGAAATAATAAAAAATATTTTAAACAATATTAACTTATTTCATTTATTTAATAATAGAAAAAAAAAAAAGAACTGCATGAATAAAATAAATAAATAATAAAATTATAATTGCATAAGTTGATACAAAATGCTATGCAATAGCTTTACCGCGGCAGTCCCCGAGTGCCACACGTCTTTTTTTTTTTCTTCTCTGTCTGTTGGTCTGTTTGTACGGGCTAATCTCCGAAATGGATGGACCAATATCAATAAAATTTTGCATGATGATACCTTATATCTCTGGTCAATATCTTAGATACTTTTTATTCTCGAATCGAGAGTTTAAAGGGTTCCCGTTGGATAGTTAGAAAACCATAATAACCGCGGACGAAGTCGCGGGCAACAGCTAGTTTTTAAATAAAATAATGCACAAATCCCCGGGCTACTGTAGCTAGATATGCACAAGGATTTGTCCATTGGATTTGCCCATTGATTTGTAATAAAAACAATTGGTATGAGAAGTTTCCACGTCTGTATGGACTTTGAAAGTCCAGTACTGGTACGGCAAATCAAAGGCCGTAACGCACAGCAGGAAGTCTAGAGTCCGGTTACTTGCACCACGAGGTGCTGGGATTAATTTTACTGATAATAGTGGACTGTATTTTTTTTTGTTTTGAATATAGGCGAATCCTACTGCACTGGCAATTATCCCTGGGCAATTCGGGACGAAGAACAAGATAATGACATCAAGGAAAGAGGATAGGAAACCATGCGCACTAACCTTGTTCTGCTTCTCCTCCCGGTGTCCCCGGGACTTCTTGATGTGATAGCACTTCACACAGCACAGTACGATAATTGTCTCATGAATGTCTTTTTGCTGATTAATACGAAGGCGATTAAAACATAAAGAGAATTACGTCCGAACAAGCGTACTTGAGGATCGACAGATACACGGCGAGTGGGCGTATCAATATGTGCGAATGATGTGGGTATGTGGAGAAAAATGTGAAGGATGACCCTAAGATAATTGCCAGTATCCTAAGACTACCTTCAATAATAATACGAAATCCACCAGGCAGTATTTGTCTCGTACCGCACTAGCAGAATCTTTCGATTAATGCTGCCGCAGCGAAAGTTTTAATATTTTTTCGTTTCATTATAAAATAAATGTACGATACTTATGTCTATTAACTACAAAGTACATGCTGTAAAACAATCATCAGGATTGTTAACCTACTGATACTGAAGAGCTCCGGTAATGTGTCAAGCTGTATTGGTATACCTCATTAGTTCCCAAGTGGTCCAGGTGGACCCTAGGGGTCCACGGGAGACTCGTTGGGGTCTTGTTATCTTGACATCTTCACATTTTTGTCGAGTTTTGTAAATATGGTAGAAATGTAGCTGCAGGGGTCCACCGGAACCAGATACATTTTGAAAGTGGTCTATGAGAAAAATAAGTCTGGGTACCTCTGGTGTACCTCATAAACAAAGTATCGTTCCGCAGATAATGCACCACGGCACGGCGTGCGTGGTGGGCGAGGCGGAGTGGGGCGGCGCGCCGGCGCAGCTGCGGCTGGAGCGCGCCTGCGCGCTGCTCTCCTGGTGCCGCGCGCCGCACCGCCCGCACGCGCAGCACGGTACTCATCACCATTTTATATTCTTTGAACTGGCCACACGCATAGACGACCTCCGTGGTCGAGTGGTCTGTACGCCGGTCTCAAGGCGTCGCCATCTCGAAAGGTTCTAGGTTCGATCCCCGGTGGGGGCAAATGTTTGGGTGATGAATTTTCAGGCATTTGTTCTCCAGTCTTGGATGTATATATATATTTATATATATTCAGAATATTTTTATGTGTTTATCTATTAAATATATTTATCCGTCATCTAGTATCCGTAACACAAGCAGCATTAGTTGCTTAAAATGGGGCTAGTTGATAGGTGTGAATGTCTGAAGATATTATTTATTATTTATACATACACACACATACATAAGTCACGCCTTTTCCCCACAGGGGTAGGCATAGATTACATCCTTCCACTTGCTACGATCCCTGCATATTTCTTTCGCTTCATCAACTCTCATTACAGTCCTCATATATGCTCGGCGATTTCGGGTACTTTTGACCTGGCCCTTCTCTAGAACGTCTTTCATTTGATCGAGGAACGTTCGCCTAGGTCTGCCTCGTCCCGTATCTCCACTCACACCCGATTCATATATCCCTTTAGTCAATCTTTTTTCATCCATCCTTTCCACATGTCCAAACCATCTCAGCATACCTTTCTCTATTCTTGTCACTTCGTCCTCTTTCAAACCACACTTCCTTCTAATCACATCATTATATATCCTGTCACTCAATTTTTCTCCAGCCATGCTTCTCAAAGCTCTCATTTCTACCGCATTTATTCTACTTTCGTGTCTCTTCTCCCATACCCAACATTCACTCCCGTACATCTGTGTTGGGACTAGCACACCGTTGTGCACTACTAGACGTGGCTTTTCAGAGAGCATCTGACCGAACAAGGTCCAAATATAACATCACGCCCAGGCAGAGATTTTAAAAGCACTTAAAGGTTCCATATGAAAGTAACAATAATATTGGGTCCTTACCTATGAAATTGGTGTCTTTTTTCTCTCTTAGTATTTTGTCTGTAACTATTAAGATTCAGAGTATTCCTAAAAAATAATTACCTCGTCTAAAAATAGACTATATTTTTGAGCTCTTTTGATTTGTTTTGATAATTTGTTGTAAGTTTAATTGTGTTAAATTGGACACGGAGACAACTCTTTTTAAGTGCCTCCCGAATACATCATTTTATTTGCATTCACTTAAAAACGATAAATAATTTTTATGAAGTGTGATATTACACATATTACTAAAGCTTGTCTTAAGATGGATGCCAAATATTATTATCATTGGATTTGTCGTTGTGAAGAAAACTGATAAAATGTTAGTTTGTAAGATGCAGACATCCCCAAAATCTCCATACAAAACACCAATTTCATAGGTAAGGACGTAATATTCGCCTGTTTTCAACTTTTTTTTCTTCAACAGGAGAACCACAGTCGGAAAACTTACAGCAACTAGAAATCAGCCTATCATACAACCCCGAAGAAGTAATACCACTGAAATACACCACAAACATAGCACACGAAAACGAAGCGGGGATGGTGGGAGAGGAGGGGTGAGTATAAAAAAAATGCAAAGGAAGCCTGATTCATGCGTCATGTCTGTGAACAAATACTGCTGTATTTGCTTACTTCTCAACTGTCTGAAAACAGCCGAATCATTTGAAATCTACACTTGTCACTTTTAATTGCAATTACTTAAAGCAAAACAGCGCTAAACTTGCGAGCATTGAACTCTTGATGAACAATTTTACGTCTGAAATCTATTAAAATCGGTAAATTTGACAGATACCCGTGGGGAGTGAAAAGGGACAGATGCTTTAGCTGATTCATTAAGGCGACTGTCGAGTTTTATGTTCTGCAAGACGAGGCAGGAGCTGACTTTCCAATTAGAAACCGTGAACTGGCAGAACAGTTGAAAATAAATTAATGTATTGTCACATGCACAGCTATTAAAATATTCCAAATAAGCAGCTTAAGCTGCTTGTGTTATGGACTAGATGAAGATTTATCTCCTAGTATCCATATCACAAGTTGATGGGTATGATAGTTTTTTTTATGGGATAGAGGGCAAGCGAGCAGACGGGTCACCCAATGGTAAGCAACTACCGCCGCCCATGTTCACTTGCAACACCAAAGGATTCACAAGTGCGTTGCCGGCCTTTTAGGTGGTAAAACGCTCTTTTCTTGTAGGTTTTCAAGAAAAGAGCGTATATCTATGGTAAGCAACTACCGCCGCCCATGTTCACTCGCAACACCAAAGGATTCACAAGTGCGTTGCCGGCCTTTTAGGTGGTAAAACGCTCTTTTCTTGTAGGTTTTCAAGAAAAGAGCGTATATCTATGGTAAGCAACTACCGCCGCCCATGTTCACTCGAAACACCAAAGGATTCACAAGTGCGTTGCCGGCCTTTTAGGTGGTAAAACGCTCTTTTCTTGTAGGTTTTCAAGAAAAGAGCGTATATCGTACTGGTCCGGAAATACCACAGGCAACAATTCATTCCACAGCTTAGTAAATTTGTTAGTGAATGTAATAATAGTAGTTTATGTTACTGTCACATAATATAGGTTATTAAAACATGAGTGTGGTTTAAAAAAACGAGCCTTGGCGAGTTGCTTAATAGTATCACGCGAGTTATGAGCAGTTACATACATTACTTTATCTACACTCATTATTCAAAGAAGTAAAACAATTAATGTTATTTATTGTTGGCTGTATTAGAAAATATTAGGCATAGTTTTGTGCATTTTTAAGAAAAATAAGTGTTGCATAATGAGTCCAACCTGTTGCATAATGGTCATTATGTTACAGTTCCCATTTTTTATTTTCGTTTTTATCATCTGTGTTGAAAAGTATGTCATTATGAGTTCGAGTGTGAGTTCATAATTCGAACATTATAACATGAGTGGAGATAAAAAAAATATTTTTTCAAAGGTTCATCGACCTCCAATGCGTAAAAGACATGCGTCTCGGCGGCAAACTGCTCGAGCCTCGAGACGTCGCGGAGCTGACGGCGAGCGCGCGGCGGCACGGGCTGGACGCGCACGCCGCGCACATCATCAGTCTGGTCTACGGCAAGACGCTCAGCGACAACCGCACCGTGCACTTCGTGCTGCCGGCCTACTCTTACAAGTGAGTCTGTACTAGCTCTGACAAGTAATACAGCACAAGCAGACTTCTGCTCTGCCTTAAGCCTTGTTCGGACTACGCTAGTATTTTAGTCGAGTGGCGCGTAATTTAGTATCTAAAATACTCGCCACTGCCCAAAAACCGTTCACATTGTTTAAGTACAGTAAACAAGTGAGTGGGCTAAAATACTCGCTACTGCCCAAAAATCGTTCGCAATAAACTCCTTTACTAAACTACTCGACTAATTTTTTTGTGTTCAGACACGTTTAGCTACTAAATTACTCGCCACTCGACTAAAAAAAATAGAATAAAATGGATTGACTCGACTAAACTCCTTACTAAACAAATCGACTACATTTTTGGAGTTCAGACACGTTTAGCTACTAAATTACTCGCCACTCGACTAAAATACTAGCCTAGTCCGAACAAGGCTTTATTCTCTTCAGCGAGATGGAACCGATGGAACCAGTCTGAGCAGAAGCAAACTTCTGCTCTGTCACTTGTAAGCATGATGGAACCAGTCCGGTTGCTCTGTTCTGGAAAAGATGTGGACGTCTGCCTGATACAATAGGCTAGTTGACTCATATCAAAAGTAATGAAAATAATGTGTCATTTACATAGTATGTAGTACAAGGGTCCGAAATATACCAAGTTCTATAAATATAAACAAGGGATTGCTGTAGATATTCAATTTGAATAATTATGTTTTATTTTTACTTTTTTTTTCATTTGCCAACAACGCTATCCACTATTTTCGTGAAATTAGTTGAGTAACGCTTCATGTAAACAATTACTACGCATGGTCAAAATCCGTCAAACGCCAGTCGCAACCAATCAAGCATAACTGTCGGCTATGTCACGCATGCGTATTGAATTGTTTACAATAATCGTTTTTGATTTTTAAGCAAAAGTGTAATTTATAATTAAGAATTTATTGTGTTATAGGCTTTAGAAAAAAATTGTATTATTTTTAATGGTGATGGCTTTCAGTAATTAATCATTTGGGGCCCAATAAAAAAGGGTCAAATAGCCTATTGGACCTGAAATACTTGAAATGAATTGCCTAATTGTGTCTCCACCTACCCATCCCCTACTGCCTAGGTCTCCCAGCTTCCCCCTTCCCAGGTTTCATTAGCTTCTTCTTCCATTCTCTGCCACTCATTAGATTTTCCACTTCATCTAGCCAGCAGCAATGTTCTTCCGTTGTTATGAGAGCCTGGTAATTTTTCTGCCTTCAAAGATTCCTCAGTCAATCAGAGGTAAGATAGCCAGTTCCTCAGTTGTTGAGGATTACAGGTGAAGCTCGCTCGAACCTTCGGCTTTATCGTCACTCACCGACAGGTGAGATGAAAGCCGAAAATTTTCCTGTCATATTTTTAAAAAAATTTGTCACTTGTTAGCTCGATGTTCTTCATATATACATACATACAATCATGACTATAATCCTCTAAGGGTTAGTCAGAGACTAGGCAAAAGGACCGCAAAAGCACTCCATTGCCATAGTCCGCGCTTCACCAAGCAGTGCATATGATCTGCGTGACAGGTGGTGAGCCGCTAAAAGCTATTGGATGGTTGTGCAATTCTAAATCCATTAGTCGCCTTTTACGACACCCAAGAGAAAAGGTGGGTTGGTAGTATTCTTTTAATGAGCCGCTACCACACGGCTCCTGTTCTCCATCCTGTTCTTCATGGTTGAAAAAATACTCTTTACAAGTGCTACAACTTAATGACACTCGTGCCCCTTTTCTGATGATGAGGAATCGTTACGACATTCACCCAGTTATAATCAAAACTCCCAGATTCCCATTTCTGCTCTTCCATAGGAGCAACTAGGGATCTGCCGAAGCAGTTTCCCGAGCTGTCTTCACGACACTAGGTCGAGGATTGCGCTAAAGAGGGGTTTGCCGGTGACCAAAACTTTGTGTTCTCCAACTCCGTTACGGCTCATACTCTTTATATATTGCTCCATGAGGATGGCCTGTGCCCAACAGTGGAACGTATATAGACTGAGGGCGAGGATTCGATAACAACCGCACTGTTCTTGCTCTTCGTGTTGCTGGCCTTACAAATCAGAGAAAGTTCCCCTCTCCAAAAGCTGGTGTGGGTGAGCCAAGTAACATTTGTTTCCTTTTTTTGTTATTTCTTTTTCTATTGCTGTCGAATTGAATATATTTTTATTGTTCACAGAGTATGGGCAGTAGGCCTCCATTCGGTGATCCGCGCACTGATGAGCCAAGCCAAGCTGGCGGACCGGAGCCTGGCGTGGCTGAAGAACAAGTACACGGCCCTTTACTACGAGGACGGCTGCTGCTGCGAGCCGTTGGTCTCCGACGCGATTCGGGTAGGTCACTCGGCTGGTGCCACCACTTTCCGATAACATACATACGTCATCACGTCTCTATCAGTGAAGGCAAAAGTGGCAACACCCATAAGGTTTGACGACCTCCGTGGTCTCATGGTCTGTACGCTGGTCTCAAGGCGTCTCCATCTCGCGGATTTTATTTAACGCTCTTTATTTAACGACCTCCGTGGTCGAGTGGTCTGTACGCTGGTCTCAGGCGTCACCATCTCGAGAGGTTCTGGGTGCGATCCCCGGTGGAGGCAAATGTTTGTGTGATGATACAGCTATTTAACCGTTTATGCGTCACCTAATTTGTAACAAAACCAGCATTAGTTTATTTATTTATTATAATTAGTTACACTTATAGATTACTGTTATATCCTAACTAAAATATCAATTGAGATAAAAGAACTTACTAGACAATAATACTAATTTAGCGTACACAGCGTGTTCAATGGATATGTTAAAAAAAGCAAATATTCAGTTAACTAGTAATACCACATTTGAGCCGAAAAAAGACGAAAAGACTATGTAGAACTGTCGATAATACGTAATACATGATGACATAATTAAACTTCTAATACTGTCAAGTTGTGGACGATTGGGTCACTATCACCCTATTAACAGCCCTTTTGTATTCCAAGAATCTACTATTAAAAAGATACATATATTATTATTATTATATGTCACCAGGTATTTGGCGGTAGAGAGTCAGTCTGCGGCAGCTCTTCCCATTCTACTCCCGTCAAAGGGGTGTTCACCGACCTACACACGGACTCTGTCAAAAGCACATGTGGAATCAAATTTAAGGTACAATCAATTCTACAATTACGCAATATAAGACAGCGTTTAGAAAGAATGATAAAGAGACTTAAGAAATAAAGCTGCCAAAGCTGTTAACGCGGTATTACCAAGGTATCTCGGAATCCGGCCGCTTATATCGATTACAACCACAGTCATAGCTCTGTGGTTGTACTTGCTACAAGCACTCGCGGTAATAACCTTAATTTAAAATAAACTTTTTATTTAACTACCTATATAAATTTTTAAATTTCAAAATTGTAAAATATTGACGTTTTTAAGTGCTAGGTTTGGCCTATGAAATAAGGTTATTTTTGTTTTTTTGTGTGAATAAAATAACTAAATATTTGACTATCACTTATTTCCCCACCAAAAAAAAAGGATTGTTTTCAGAAAAACAAGTCAACATCAGAACTGAAGACCAGCTCGCCAAAAAGCTACGGATCCACGCACACGTCGGGGACCAGAAGCGAGGACGAGGTCATTCAGGGGTCCCCCAGACATAGGTACGAAGGTTCTTTTGCTTAAAAGCTTTTTCCGAGCCGCTGCCGATCTTTTCATGGTTCCGTACCCTTTTATAACTGCGCTCTAGACATTAACCGTCTTACCACAAAAGACAAATAGAACAGTTGTCTATCACTTGTTTAACTAAACACTATTTAAAGTTTCAACGCCTGTTTATTTTTGTTTAGACGATGTTTAAGCCGCGTCTGGCTCTAGACAATCGTAAAACACGGTCTTGTGGTAACGTTTTTTTTAAAACACTTGCTTCACAGATGCTTAAGTTTTTTGTGGTAGGACGGTAACAGTTTGTGTTGAAGTTTGAAAGCAGCGCCACTAACAGAAAAGATTAGGAGCAATAGGTCAGCGTAGTATGGACATGTGATGAGGAATGAATGTCACATTACAAGAAGGATGCTGAGCATGGATGTGGACGGACCTAGAGTTAGAGGAAGACCAAAGAAGCGATGGATTGAATGCGTGAAGAATTACATGAGAATAAAAGAAGTGGATGATGAGCTGACTAGTGATAGAGGAGAATGGAAGAAGAAGACATGTTGTGCCGACCCCACCTAGAGTGGGAAAAGGGCAAGAAGAAGAAGATGAAGAGACATTAACAGTGTAACACCGCCTTTAGAGTAAAATGGTTAATGATTCGACTAAACCACGAATTGCTTTGCGGAGACAACAGAAACAAAGAGAAAATGGCCAGAGAAGAGTCGCTAATATTGATATAGCGCCTCGTTTCAAACGCAATCAAATTGTACATAAAATAATTGTGTTGCGTTTTGTATCAACGAGAAAGAATGTCAAACTTTAAAAAGATTGCATCCTTACCACAATTAGAATGTCAACTTGGTTATATAAACTCATGATTGCTGTTATACAGCTCTTACACGACTGCTTCGAGTCACCACCACCCGTGCGGTCCTCGGCACAGTAGTCTTACAGCGACTGCTACAAGCATTATGGCAGGTTCTCCGAATAGAAGCAGGTAAAAGATCCTTCACTATTACAATTTTAACTATATTTTTAAGCTATTGCATAGCTTCTATCGCGGGCCTTGAGCGCGGGGACCGAATCCAGAAATTCCGTAACGAAAAAACCTCACGCTCCCCACTCCGATGCGCAAGGAGGTGTGGCTTGAAGGCCGTGCATCGTCTAACGTCGTTTCAGTTCGGCAGTCTTCGACACGGCGTTGTGTGCGTGCGATTAGACGTATTGTACGACTCTACGAAACTCGCACGAATCGAGACGAGCTGCTCCGAAATCGGACGAATACATAAGCAGCTGTATTAAAAAATACAAAAAAAAAAACTTTTATTTTGTTATTGTATGTATTCGAAAAAAAAAATTAAAAAAAAAATGTTTTCTTATCGGTCACCACGCTCAAAAAGTGTAACTTGAATTAATATCAAAGAAAAAGAAATACTGCATGAATAAAATAAATAAATAAAATTATAATTGCATAAGTTGATACAAAATGCTGTGCAATAGCTTTACCGCGGCAGTCCCCGAGTGCCACACGTCTTTTTTTTCCATCTGTGCTTTTTCTTAAATAAATAAGTTTTGTTACTTTATTTTAATTCTATTAAACAAATAAGTGAATTTAAATATTTTTTTTACTTAAATACGATTAAAAGCAAAAAGTCTAAAAATTCTACGTGGATAGTCGAAGAAATCGTGTAGAAATTGTTCTATTTTAATTACATCTCTATTTATATTGTCATTGGTATATAACTGAAAATAATTAATATTTTATTAAATTCCTTTTAAACGCTTATTGATTAATTAATAATGTACATACTTGGTATATTTTTCATTTAAAACTCAAAACTTAATCATCACATACGCAGAGATGTTACACGATGTTTCCATTACTTACCGGTCGAGAACAATGTTTGGGTCGTGATATGAAAATCATATAGTAATTAGGTATATAAGTAATATTAATCATCAAAAATCTTTAAATAATAGGTCTTTACCTATGAAATTGCCGTTTTGTATGAAGATTTTGGGGAACTCTGCATTTTCCATACTAACATTTTTTCAGTTTTCTTCACAACGACAAATCCAAAGATAATAATATTTTGCATGTATCATTAGAGAAGCTTGAGCAATACCTATGTGTGATATCACATTAATAAAAAATATTTATCGTTTTTAAGTGAATGCAAATAAAATGATGTATTCGGGAGGCACTTAAAAGGAGTTGTCTCCATGTCCAATTTTAACACAATTAAACTTACAACAAATTATCAAAACAAATCAAAAGAGCTCAAAAATATAGTCTATTTTTAGAGGAGGTAATTATTTTTTAAATATACTCTGAAGCTTAATAGTTACAGACAAAATACTAAGAGAGAAAAAAACGGCAATTACATAGGTAAAGACCTATTATAAAACCCACCCAACCATCAGATGACCTTGACCTAAAAACTCAATGACCTTGATTAAATTGAGCGTAATGATTCGACACAAGGGGTCATTCACCCTCCCTAATTCATTTCAACCCTTCTATAAGGGGCGTGGTGATGGAGCTGTCGATAATTTGGACTATACGCAGCTCTTTCTCTCCTATACAAAATTGAGGGACAGACTATTTAACTTTTAATTAAGGCGCTCGTTTCATAATTTGAATAACTTTGAACTGTCGTCAATAGAAACACAATTTAAAATGCAAATCCGTACTAATATTATAAATGCGAAAGTAACTCTGTCTGTCTCGCTTTCACGTCAAAACCAATTTAACCGAAATTTGGTACACAGATAGTCTAGAGCCTGAGAAAGGACATAGGCTTATATCCCGATATTTCTATGGGAGTGGGTGTAACCGTGGTTATCAATATCTGCTCGATCGCGTATTATGTGACATATTCCGTCAAAATGTAATTTCATTTCGAATTTTAAAATTTGTCGGCATTGTAAAATAATGACAAGACAACAGAGATTTATCACCATGACAACAATTAATCAGATGACACTGATATGAAATGTTATTTTCATTCTTTTAATAATTAGAGATTTTAGTTCAACTATTTACAATCAACATTTTGCTAATAACAGGTAGGAATGTAATGTTGAGCACTTTCCAAAAAAAATGCAGTGTTAACTCAATAGCCACGCGAACGACGTCGCGGGCACAGCTAGTATAATAATATGGTCTTAAAAATATACTCAATGCAAACAAGAATTTAAGTGACAATCAGTACAGTCTTATTTTTTGGCGCCCAACGTGGGGCGTTCTCCAGCTTTTCCCAACCTTTTGTTTTCAATGAAATAAACTGATGTCTCTGACGGCTATTTAACTATTTTAAAGAATGCGAGAACATTGATTGGTCCTCAAGCCTGTAGGAGGAGCTCGGTGGCGTAGTGTACGCTTTGGCTTTCGATTGAAAACAAAGCTACCTTCGCCATGGTCAGGCTAAGGATGGGTGACCAAAGCTTTGTGATCTCGAGCTCCTCCGTGCTTCGGAAGACACGTTAAGCCATTGGTCCGGTCGTTATTGCGGCTGCTTCTACCCACCAACCCGCATTGGGCCAGCGTGGTGGTGTTACCGCCTATACTCCTCATGCGTTTCTCCATGGGGAAGGCGTGTGCCCAGCAGTGGGACGTATATAGGCTGAGGACAAGCGTATAGTGGAGAGCCATCACTGGAGGATTTCTCTCTGGAAGACATCGCCCTGAGGGGTCCCGCTTCCAGGGAGAGTCTCCAAGGTCCCAACCTAATGAGGTGTTGTAGGAGTATGATTGAAAAAGGTAGCTTAAATTATATTGGTGGCATTGATAGGCTCAGGTTACATGGGGAACATATCTGGAGAAAGTCTGTCATCAATTTGATGGACAAATTGAAAAAGCAGCTTCGCTTCTTCTCTTTTGAATATGTCGTTCGCTTGATTCGTACGTCGCTTAGCTCTGTAGTTGCAGTGTTTTTTTATTTATTTTAAAATTGAAATACTATACATATTACAAACTATCTAATAATAAAATAAATAAATGAATGATAGTGTTAGTAACAACAACTTACAGACTATGTTAGTGTATACATATGATGCGATAGAAATTCTTGTGTTATTACTTATTGACTATGTTAGTATACATAACAATAGAATTAGATATACAGTTAAATAAACCCTAGTCACTAGACTCACCCACCCCGAAACACATGTAGCTCGGTGAACCTTGCAACCAGAAATAAGGCTATGTTTTGCTGAATTACATTCATTGTTTGCAGCCTCAGAAGACTGGAGACGAGCGAGAGATTCTGGGAAAATCTAAAGCATCTGAGAACGGGCTCCGTGGGATACGATACCCAGCTCGACTTTATGGACTTTGTGGCTCTCTTCAGAAGCTTTAGGTAAGTTATACGCCCGGGAACGGTCATCATTAGTAGGTAGGTATTCATTTAGGAAGACCAGTTCTTAGCAGACGTTTATAGGTACTTTCGTCTTCCTTTCCCCTCTCTCCTTTCCCGACCTCCTTAGATTTTATGGGATTCTGGTACTTTTTAAAGGATATTATTTAAATGGCCAGCAAAATATACGAATTTCGGTCAGCAATAAAATACAATTGATCAGTAAAATAACTAATTGTTCAGCAACTTATGGGTCAGATATTTCTAATTAGTCAGCAAAATAACTAATTGGGCAGCAACTTAAATGTTCTCTCTGCTGTCAAATTATTTTATATATTGTTTTTAAGACACACTTATTGTTTTTATGGATTATAAAAAAAATTACCTTAACCTAAAATCCATCAGAATACAGATCCTTGATCATTCATTGATCCTTTTCCTAGATTTTATACATTTCCGGTAAAATATACATACCTATATTGCTGCTCAAATAATTATTTTATAGCTCAAATAATTATCTTGCTGCCCAGTTTATTATTCTGCTGACGAAATGATTATTCTGCTGATCAATTAATGATTTTGCCGCGCATGAAATTGGTGTTTTGTATGGAGATTTTGAGGAATTCTGCATTTTACATACTAATATTTTATCAGTTTTCTTCACAACGACAAATCCAGAGATAATAATATTTGGCATGTATCATTTGACAAGCTTTAGCAATATGTGTGTGAACACGCCTGATAAAAATCATTGTTCGTTTTTATGTTAATGCAAATCAAATGATGTATTCGGGAGGCAGTTAAAAATAATTGTCTTTGTGTCTAATTTTAACACAATTAAACTTACAAAAAATTTTCAAATTAAATAATACGAGCTCAATTTTTTTAGAAGAGGCAATTATTTTATAAGAATGTTCTGAAACTTAATAGTTACGGACAAATTTCCAAGACAGAATAAAAACACCAATTTCATAGTGGTGTCACCTATCAACTAGCGGTGAGGTGTGTGTAGTGACAGTTTGAAGATATTTATTTATTTATTCCCCCACAGCCTAGTAATGAGGTCGGAGCTCCGAGACGTCTTCGAACAGCTGGCAGTGCCTCGTAACCGGTCTCCATTGCTGGTGGGAGAGAAGAGCAGAAGCTCACCTGAGCTGTTCCGGAGCAGATCGCGGTTTAGAACTGGTGAGGGGACTCGATTTGTTTTTATACAGATGGACAATCTGGAAGAGAGGTCGGATGAGAATATTTAGTTTAGAATAGGTTTTATTTATATATCCTCGTAGTATTTTAATAGTAGTTTATGTAACTGTCACATAATATAGGTTATTAAAACACGAGTGTGGTTTTAAAAAACGAGCCAAGGCGAGTTTTTTAATAGTATCACGCGAGTGCTTTAGTACCGAGTTAGAAAGAAGAAAGAAAGAAAGAAAGAAAATAATTTATTAGTGACACAGAATTAACCTTAGTACTAAGCTTAATATCTAAGAAAATTGTGACACTAAATGGCGAGCCACTCAGCATGTGTCAGTTGTCGCAGACATCCGACGCTGGTCTTCCGTGGTCACCAAATTTTTTTTTTCCCTTGGGAGTACTACTACTGTTGGGAATCTGTTTCGTATAATATTTCCCAACAGTGGAGGTAATAAATGCGTAGACGATAAAATTAAACTCTTAAACACGTCTACGTTTTACATTTATTTCTGAAGTTCTCAAAATAACAAAAAATTGTTTCCATAGCAACCACAATCAATATAAAAAATAATATGTCTATAAAAAAGGTTTTTATCCATAACACACTCCCAACCCAAAGAAAAAAAGGAAAAAATGTATTGTAGCGGGGCCAATTAACGCACAAATTAAATACAAAACACGTTATCCTTAAAAAAATAGAGTACCTCACGTCATACTCTGCACCGAGAAGGGACTCTAATATTTCGGCCGGAATGGGTTGTTCTAGCAGTGTTGTTGTAACTCGGAACCTAATCATCAGCTACTATGTGGAAAGAAAGTCTGACACGCACGCCACCTCTCGCCCTTACGACGAATAAAACCATCAGGCCAAGCGAAGGTATTCATGACCGTGACGACATCTAACGGTGAAAATGGTCTTCTTTTTTCTCCATCGCATCTCTTTTCTCTTGTCTTCTCCTTCCATCTAGTAGTATGTAAAAACTCCCTTTTAAGCCTTCCTCCAAAACTAGCCTGAGAGTGAAGACTAAGACTAGTCAAGTTATGCGTACCACTGTTTTTATTGGGGCCCTGTAACGTCCATCCTAATTTCGTTTTAATCGCTACAAGGGCACCATCTAATTGTACTACAGTGCCTGAACAAATAACTCCTAAAAAATCGGCCCCTATCAGCATGTCAATATCACTAATGTTACATTCATTGTCTTCTATTCTTATATTCAATGTACGTAGCTTAGACTTGAGGTAAGGGTCGTCTGCCTTAGGCAAATAGCCACAAATCTTGTCGAGTTCTATGCCTATCAATTTAGTAGAAAATGATCGATCTAAACTATTTATGTTTACTTCTACGAGGTTTTGGGGCTCTGGAAGCTTCGTTACACCACTAAATAATGAATAGCCTAAATTCTCATTCCCGACAACCTTAAGGCCTAGCTCATTAACTAAACTCGACTTTATATAACTACGTTGAGAGCCTGTGTCACACAAGGCGCGAATTTTCTTCTTTTTGCCCTTGCATGAAGAAACTTCAACAACCAACGTTTGTAGAATAATATCTACACCCTTCTGACAGAAAAGAGCGGTATTTTCTTTTCTATCTTTAGACTTCTCAGTCACATGCAAATCAGGGCAAAAGACTACAACATGACGCTTACCACATGACAAGCACTTCACAAATGCCTTACAAAATTTCGCAATGTGACCCTTACGCAAGCAGATAAAACAGCCTCCTTTATTTTTAACTGCTGCCTTTTTTTCATCTAAAGACATTTTATGCCCTTTTGCACACTGTAAAATAGAATGCGAATTACTGTCGCAAAAATAACAAAAGTCCTTACCTTGTGATTGTGAATTGCAATTCTTCTCCTCTTTCGATATCAGGCACGCTGCGGTCGGTACGTCGACACTACTAGAAATACCCATCAGTTCAAAATTAGTACGCGTCAAACGTATACGTTCCTCAGCCTCCGCCTCCCTTTTAAGAAAGTTTAAAAGATGCGTTAATTGGCCTACATCTACATCGCTTACAGGTTTAGATCTATTCCAAGCAACTAAAATATGCTCGGGTAGTGCTGATTCGACCAGCGGATATAACATCGCTTCGTACTTTTCTTTAGTAACGTTAAGAGATTCTAAAGCGTATAAATAAGTCATCAGTTGGTCATATAGCGATCTTATATCCACTGTCGCGCCTCTGGCTTGGCACAACACTAGAAGCTCCCTGACATACGTATCGATGAGAATTTCTTCTCTGGCGAATCTTCCCTTCAACTGCTCCAGTGCCCTCTTGTAATTCTCGCCAGACGGGGGGTGACTTGTTGTTATCATTTCCCTTGCCTTAGAACCCTCCTTCATAGCCTGTATAAGGTACTGAAATTTGTCTTCGAGTTCCAGTGTCTCATCTTCATCAATTTTCCGGAATTGACCCCAGAAAGACAGCCAAGTTTTCGGGTTATCGTCAAACTTAATAAGCTCTATCTGTGGAAGCTTGATGTTTCGCCGATGTTTTTTTGTTTCTTCCGTCGAAGTAGAAGGCTTACATACATCTTTTTCGCATTGCAATTTCAATTTCTCTACTTTTATTTTTGCGCTATAAAACTTCTTCACATAACTTTCGCATTCGTCAAATTCTTTCTCAAAGTCCTCATCCGAACTTCTTTCTATAGTCAAGTCTCTTATAAGACTGTCTAAATCTTTCAACTCCTCAAACTTTTCATTTAGATATTGAAAGTCTACTCTAACGCTATCAAAATCTGTGGCTTTTTCAATCTCGTTAATAGTTCTACTGAATACTCTACGTACACTTGCCCGTTTACGTCTCATGAGTTCTGGTGAAGTAGATCCATCATTTGTTGATACCACGGTCGCCATTAACAACTACTTTAGTTATGTGCAGTTACATACACTACTTTATCCACACTCATTATTCAAAGAAATAAAACAAGAAAATTAATTAATTTTATTTATTTTTGGCTGACTGGATAACATTTGCCATAGTTTTTGTGCGTTTTTAAGAAAAATAAGTGTTGCATAATGAGTCCAACCTGTTGCATAATGGTATTTATGTTAGTTTCCATTTTTATCATCTGTGTTATAAAGTTAGAGTCTAAGTTCATAATTCGAACATTATAACATGAGTGGAGATAAAATATTTTTACGTTTTTTATTCGGGGTTCTGCAAAATATACCTAATAACTCTTAATAAGTAAAGTAAAGGGGATCCTTTTTTTGGCATAATGTTTTTACGCATAATTATACTTATGCATAAACATTGGCATATGAATTAGGCATAATTTTGTTTATCATAATATAACTTAAGCATAATCTCTTTTGGCACAATATTTATTTCGCATAATTATAATTTAGACTAATGTAATTATCCATAATATTATTCCGCTGAATGGTTTACGGCATAATGTTAAGTCGATTAGATACGACGACGACCGAAGCGAGGAGTGTTAGGTTAGGTTAAAACTGTACCTTCAAATGTAAGTATATTTTATATATTATATATTTATTTATTATATTTATTATATATTTTATATATGTTTAGTGATAATTATTTCTAAAATTTTATGCGAATAGTTAATTATGCCTAAAGATGGTTATGCCATTTGAAATTTTGCGTAAATAATTATGCATAGAATATTATGCCAAAATCAAATATGTGTAAGTAGTAGTGTAGATTCCATTATGCCAATTCATATGCTTCAACATTTTATGCAAACAGGGAACCACAGAAAAGTGCCTAAAATGTTACCTTGTGGTACCCCAAAATATTTTTTTTGCAGTTCAAGATCTTCATTTTGGGATATTAACTTATTATTTGTACGCATTTTGTTCTGATAACTGAGTTTCATTTTACGAATTCTCTTATGCAATACCTTGATAGGTTTAGGTAAGCTTAGGACATACAAAGTTGAATGCCATATTTTTTTAGCTTAAACATATTTTCAATGAAATCATTTTCTTAACAGGTTTACTAACAAGAAATGGGTCTTTAGACCTGGAACCCCCCGGAGATAAGGTGGGAAGGAAAAAAGCCTTTGATCTTCTAGCAGCCGCTGCTTTACCAGGTAAAAGCGATGAAAATAAACGATTCCCTTGTCTTGGTTCTTAACATAATTTAAGCATGTTCTGATCTGATGGTAAGGAGCCTGTAGCCTCTAAGATCTGGGGTACAACCGTAAAGGTGCTCCTCACCCTTTAAATTATTTAAGTTATAGCGTTATTTTATAGTACAACAGTAGTGTGGTTGCGGCTCATTGAAAGAATATTACCAACCCATCTCTTCCCTTGGGTGTCGTAAAAGCGACTAATGGACTTAGAACTGCAGAACATCCTACAGCTTATAACGGCGACGGGCTCACCACCTGTCACGCTGAGAGCAGTGGACTGCTTTTGCCTAGTCTCTGACTAACCCTTAAGAGATAAAAGTCGTGATTATATGTATAACGCTCTCTCAATGAGCTCTTTCTGACCTTACTGCCGTAGAAAAACCCTAACACAAAAATACTAGTGGTAAATACTGTAAGTCCTCTTTAGATTTTATTGTTTCAATTTTTTTTACATATGACAGATAAGCTCTTCGCCTTCATCTCATGTGATGTTAAGTGACGATAAGGTCGAAGGTGGAAGCGAGCTTCACTTGTATATGTAACTGAGGAACTGGCTATCTTACCTCTGATTGCCGGAACATAACAATGCTTGAAACATTGTTATTTTGGCGACAATTTTAGGTCAGACGGTGGTAGCCTAACACCAACAAAACCGAGCAGAAAAACTTCTGCCCCCTTGGGGAATAGAACCCGGACCTCCCGATCAACACGGTGGTGTGAACCACTAGACCAGAGGGGCGGCTTAAAGTCAAAAAAGATTTTCACAAATCAATATATCCCTACAGCTCAGAGGCGTGATTCGTACACTGACTTTTGATATCGATAACAAAGCTACCTTCGCCACGGTCAGGCCTTGTATGAGAGACCAAAACCTTGTGATCTTGAACTCCTCCGTGCTTCGGGAAGCATGTTAAGCCGTTGGTTCCGGTCGCTAATGCAAGCAGTTCTACCCACCAACCCGCATTGGGCCAGCGTGGCGTAACGGCTCATACTCCTCATGTTTCTCCTGTGCCCAGCAGAGGGACGTATATAGTCTGAGGACGAGAATCTCCCTATTGTATTGGGTCCTTACCTATGAAATTGGTGTTTTTCTTCTCTCTTAGTATTTTGTTCTATTAAGTTTCAGATAACTATTAAGTTTCAGAGTATTCTTAAAAAATAATTACCTCCTCTAAAAATAGACCATATTTTCGAACTCTTTTGATTTGTTTTGATAATTCGTTGTAAGTTTTATTGTGTTAAAATTGGACACGGAGACAACTCCTTTTCAGTGCCTTCCGAATACATAATTTGATTTGCATTCACATAAAAAAGATAAATAATTTTTAAGAAGTGTGAGATCACACATATAGCTAAAGCTTGTCTAATGATACATGCCTAATATTATTATCTTTGGATTTGTCGTTGTGAAGAAAACTGAAAAAAAAATTGTATGGAAAATGCAGAGTTCCCCAAAATCTCCAAACAAATCGCCAATTTCATATGTAAGGACCTAATATTCGCATAGGTGGTAGATGTTAACTTCTCTGTCTAGTTCTTTATAATTGTGCCTATGATACAGGATACCATGTGCTTTTTTATAGGAGCATGTCCAGAAATAAGCGGCAGGGTGTTATCTCTACCCACATTGGGAAAGTTCTGTGAAACTAGGCAAAATGAACTGAAGACCGAGGAACAATTACGTGACATCATACAGGTAACTAGGAAAATATATTTAAATATGTATTGTTTTTATTAGGAAATGATCTAATAAGCAAATTGCCCATTTCATCTGAAATTAAGTGAAGGTGAATATGTGATAGTTGTAAGAGTTACATCTTATACACTTTACTATAGAAACCTAATTGTATATCTTACCTACATATAAATAACATATTAATAACGGTTATCTATACATATAATAAAACTGTAGAGGTCAAATGTTTGTACATAGAAAAAAAATGCTTAAAATCAAGTCAGGGGATATTTTTAATTTTTTGGTTCTCTGTCTATGGCTGGACCGATTTCAATGAAATTTTGCATGGTGATACCTTATATCCTTGGTCAACATCTTAGATACTTTTTATTTCGGAAAATTAAAGGGAACGTAGGATTGTTAATAAATCATAGTAACCTTGGACGAAGTCGCGGGCAACAGCTAGTTTATAATAATAATAATAATAATATCCTCAGACATTCACACCTATCAACTAGCCCCATTTTAAGCAACTAATGCTGCTTGTGTTACGGACACTAGATGACGGATAAACATATTTAATAGATAAATACATATAAATAACCTGAATATATAGAAATATATATAAACATCCAAGACTGGAGAACAAATGCCTGAAAATTCATCACCCAAACATTTGCCCCCACTGAGGATCGAACCCAGAACCTCTCGAGATGGCGACGCCTTGAAACCGGCATAGAGACCACTCGACCACGGAGGTCGTCGTTATAATAAATCGCAAGACTAGGTAGCTAACATCTTCGATAACATTATTTGTTCTACTAGTTTTTTTTTTCACGAGCTTACTATGTACTGTCGTTGTCGTGATATTAGTAAGTCTATGTTCCGTTCATACGAAAAGGCGACACGCGCGACGCTCGCGCGCGATGCGCACAGAGTTAAGAACATTCAGAAATTGATATTTATTTTTGTATCATTTTTGCTCTAATAATTTAATTTACTCACTGTACTTTATGGGTTCTCTAGAAGACATCTCTATTAGAGATGAGCCCGCCCATTGCATATATTGTGTTGTTTTTATTTTTATGTAACGATGTTTTTCTTGGCAATAAAGTATAAAAATAATAATAAAATGTGTCAAATTATTAAAAGTCGTAGAACAAATATTGTTAATTATAAGGTTGTCTACTAAGGATTGGGAGGTTGTTGATTCATTACAAATAATCCTGTAGTGTTGTTCCTTCCGGCAAGATCCGAAGAAGGTATTATCTAAACGCTGGCAGATACCTACTGATACGACAAGCGTTACTCATATCTTCCGCTTGTCGATGAAGATATGTCAGGCCGACTAATTAATAGGTACCATACTCTCATGGCGAGCTGCACCCGCAACCCGCATTGGGCCAGCGTGGTGTTACGGCCCATTCTCCTCATGTGTTTCTGGAGGAAGGCCTGTGCCCAGCAGTGGGACGTATGTTTAGGCTGAGAACGAAACGATACTCAAAATTCAAAAATTCGAATTCAAAATTCAAAAGCATTTATTCAGTTTAGATGCGTCTTAGCGCATGGTTATGAATGTCATAAACATTTTACAATATTTCGTGAAGGAGAAAAAAACTACGCCATCCGTTCACAAAAACTACCAGGAGGCCTTGTTCTGAGAAGAACGGGCGAGAAACTCAGCAAGTTTCAACCCTCCCTTTACATTAGCATCATTTAAAAAATGTCTTAAACTACAACGTCAATGAAGTACTACTCTCTTAATAACAGTTAAGTGGAAATTAGTTGGCTAATCTGATCGTCTTTTGTCCTCAGAGGCACGAACCAGACCCCGCGCTAAGAGCAGAGAGCTGCCTGTCCTTCGAAGGGTTCGTCAGATTTCTGACGGACAAGGACAACTATGCCTTCGTTCCTGAACAGAGGCGTGCTACGAACTTCTTAAGGTAAGCACTAAGTAATAGTAATATTTTCGTTTATCTACACTCATGTTATAATGTTCTAATTATGAACTCAGACTCGAACTCATAATGACATACTTTTTTAAACAGATGATAAAAACGAAAATTTTAAAATGGAAACTGTAACATAATGAACATTATGCAACAGGTTGGACTCATTATGCAACACTTATTTTTCTTAAAAACGCACAAAACTATGGCAAATGTTTTCCAGACAGCCAACAATAAATAAAATTAATATATTTTTTTTATGTCTTCAAATAATGAGTGTAGATAAAGTAGTGTATGTAACTGCACATAACTCGGTATTAAAACATATATAATAATCGGTATAATAACCTATATTATGTGACAGTTACATAAACTACTGTTATCATACCGTCTTTTGTCACGCTAATGGTTGGAAATGGTATTACTAAACTGCATGTAACTCTCAAAAAACAAAAATGTATGTTAAGGGTGTTTTTATTAGAAAAATATTCGAATTTGGTCAGCAAAAAAATACAATTGATCATCTAAAATAACTAATTAATCAGCTTATGGGCTAAAACACTGAACAGCTAATAAACCGGGCCACCCGCTACCTTGGATCTTTGATTCGATTTTCTTGAAAAGTATGAAACTCATTAGGATCAAAGTTTTTATTAAAAAATTACCATGAAGTCGTTTTACACCCATAAACATATATACATATAATCATGACGATTATCCCCCAAGGGTTAGACAGAGACTAGGCAAAAGCACTGCAAAAGCAGTCCACTGCCATAGAACGCGCTTCACCTAGCAGTGACTGCACTCGGCGTGACAAGTGGTGAGCCCGTCGCCGCTATAGGCTGTTGGATGTTGTGCAATTCTTAGTCTATTAGTCGCCTTTTACGACACCCAAGGGAAGAGATGGGTTGGTAGTGTTATTATAATGAGCCGCTACCACACGACTCATATATAATCTGATAGATATTAGATTAAGGTAATGTTTTTGTTTTTTTTTTACCAATATCATCCAGCGGGTGTCGTAAAAGGCGACTAATGGACTTAGAACTGCACGACCATCCAATAGCTTATAGCGGCGAGGCTCCTGTCACGTTGAGCACATGCAGTGACTACTTGGTGAAGCGTGGACTATGGCAGTGAACTGCTTTTGCCTAGTCTCTGACTAACCCTTAGGGGATAATAGTCGTGATTATATGTATATGTTTTTTATGAACCATAAAAATACCATAATTATAACAGCCGTATATTGCTAAAACCACTTCGCCACCAAGCTCCTCATCACCTTACACTTTTCTCCATTAGCAAGCCAGCAACCGAAGACGACGACCCGTCAAAAGACCTGGCGAAGCAAATGTCGGGCCCGTTGAGCCAGTACTACATAGCAAGCAGCCACAACACCTACCTCACCGGGCACCAGCTGAAGGGAGAGTCGTCCGTCGAGTTGTATAGTCAGGTAAGTGCGAAATTTGACTATTTAAGGCGAAAATATAAAATAATGACTAAATAATCTTGTTATTATCGTCGCTTGTTGAACTGTATAGTATTCACTCTTCACAATACTTTTTTTGACACACCATACAGACAGAACCGTCTCGCAATTTTCCTTTTTAAAACTTCACAGCGGACCGAGGCAAGAGTCAGTCGAGTGAGTCTTGTCAGATCACCGCGTGCAATACATCTTTTGACTATAAGCGATTTATACATAAAAATTGATGAAAACAAAGTATTAAATTGACTCACAATTAATTAGATAAATAACTATATAACTAACTAATAAATATATTATTTTATATATAATAATTAGATTAAATAGATATCTCTATTAGAGATAAGTCCTCCTTTGCATACTTTTTTTATTTACTGTAATTTTGTTTATTAGTGCAATAAAGAGTTTAATAACATCATCAAACCAACATAACCTGACAAAAAGTTTCTTTAAAAACATGAAAGGACCAGTCGAAAACATTTTAATTTTATAAATAAAATATTTAGATTTTTTTTATTTGAAAAGGATTTTTAGTTGAGGGAGGGGTTCAAGTAGCGTTTGTGTGATGTCGATAAAAGAGCTGATGATCTTGGAACATCTGATATGACATAAAAAGTTTTCAGAATAATACAAAAAATATGTACTTATGTAAGTAGGTTATGTAGCCCTTGGACTGATACAAACAATACTATGACTACTTCATTTCTTAAAAAATGCTTTTCGGAATGGAGATGGAGATTATACAATGAGGGAAAGAAATCAGATAACGTAGATCGGATATCGCGAAATTATCATATAAATAGTTCTATGGCTACAACGGATCTTATTTTTACGGGTTCGGATCAGATTCGGATTCGGATCGGACGTAGTGTGCACCGCACTTAGGCTGCAGTTAAAGAAATATTGATTTTATCAAGTTTTAAACCTTTAAACCTTAAAACATTTAAAATTTTAGTTTTATTATGCCTGCTAAAACTAAAAAGAAGTATTACACTACCATCATCCAACAAAAGAAAATCACCTTACCGCCTCTGGTCTAGGTTGACACCACCGGGTGTTGATCGGGAAGTCCGCGGTTCGATTCACCAAGGGGAGCAGGGATTTTTCTGCTCGGTTAACTACCACCGTCTTACTTAAATCTGTCGCCATAACAGCAAAAGTTATAAAGCATCGTTGTGTTCCGGCACTCAGAGGTAAGATAGCCAGATCCTCAGTTGTTGTGGAATACAGGTGAAGCTCGCTTCCACCTTCGGCCTTATCGTCACTTACCATCAGGTGAGGCCAAGAGCTTGCCTCAAAAGTTCAAATAAACAAAAAGGAAATAAAAAACCAACATTGACTTGAAATATCTTTATTTAGACTTAACCTACTCTTACACTATGCAGCCAATTCAATGCGTGTTACGTCTGTACCAAAAGCGGGCGCGGTAGTCGTCACTGCATGTCAGGAACGCCGGCGCAGTCCCGGAGTGGACTATGAATCTGGAAAGAGAAAATATGTATGGGTAGTACTGGAAAGAAGGGAAAATATAAGATTGCAGATTTGTTCCCCAGTCTTGGATGTTTATATATGTATTGTATATATTCTGAATATTTATATGCATTAGGGCCGATTTTTTATTTACAGGATCGTTTTTTTGGCATAATGTTGTTTGGCATAATAAAACTTCTATTTCGCATAAGTTAATTATGCCTCATGATGGTTATGCCATTCGTAATTATGCGTAAATAATGATGCGTAAAATTTTATGCCAAAATCAATTATGCGTAAGAATATTTCGTGTAGATTTCATTATGCCAATTCATATTATGTTTGAAAGTTTAATGCAAATAGATAAGGACCTTAATTTACTAGTAGGTCAAGCATGAACAATTTTAGTCTTATTTATTCTGTATTGAGCCATTCACCGTAATGGTTAATCCGGCTTTTACTCTTAAGTTGACAAATGTAGTGATTGAAACACCATATTGGCTTTTCAAACGGTTTAAATTGAAACCTTCCTTACCCTACTCTTTCCTTAGCACCTCTTGTGCACAGTAGTGAACCGCTGATTCACAAAAGCAGACTCCTGGGGAAACATCCTTGACCCAGATGAAAAAAAAAACAATCCAAAAGAACATCTTATCTTTCTTAGACAGTGCCCAGTTTATGGAGCTACTGTAGGGCCTAAATAGAACTTACATAGGAGGCTGGTCACAATCGATCTTATTAGGTCGCATTGATGCGAAACAGCCCCGACTACCCCAAATAATAATAATGTCCTTGTTGGTCCGGGACACAAAAAGAATGTACCAACTGCTTTTCTTGCCTAGCATGTCGTAAAAGGCGACTAAGGCTGTATTGGGTACTGGGTCCGTGATCGTGTCGGCGATGAGCTAGCCACTTGTTACTACTCTTTCACGATTTTTCATCTGACCAAACCCAATTTTTGTATGGCTACATGTGGTCTTAAGGAACACAGTGCTCGTTGGACTCTGCCTACCCCTTCGGGTATTGCAGGCGTGATTGTATGTATACCTGACAGCCCCGTTGTGCCCCAGCGACATGAGCTGGCACCTGCTGGCACTCCGCGAGTGCCAAGTGCACAGCGAGGTGGTCGCTTCATCAGGGAACATCACGTAGTCCTCGGTGTGGTTGAACACAGCCTGGGCTAAATGTTCTTGTTTTCCTGTGATGAAGAAAATGTATTTTATTTTCTATACACTCGCGCAATAGCATCAATTAAAAAACTGGCCAAAGCTCGTTTTTTAAAACCATGCTCGTGTTTTTATAGCCTATATTATGTGCAGTACACTGCTTTATCTACACTCATTATTCAAATAATAAAACAAAAAAAATAATTAATTTTATTAATTTTTGGCTGTCTGGAAAACATTTGCCATAAATTTTTAAGAAAAATAGCGTTTTTAAGAAAAATAAGTGTTGCATTATAAGTCCAACCTGTGTCATAATGGTCATTATGTTACAGTTTCCATTTTGAAATTTTCGTTTTTATCATCTGTGTTATAAAGTATGTCATTATGAGTTCGAGTCTGAGTTCATAATTCGAACATTATAACATGAGTGTAGATAATAGTACATTATGGTACAAGTGTGTAATGTTGGTGATTGTGTTGGTGTATCATACAACGTTTTTCAACACACTTCTGAATAAAATAATACTTAAATAAAAAAATAACTAACTAAATAACTTCAAAAGAGAAAACGAGACGAGTTGTGAAAAATGTTTCGTAATGGCGGGAAAAATTAATCAGTTTTCCTATGCGCGCGCATCGGCCATAGACTAATAAATTTCGTAATGGCGGGAAAAATTAATTAGTTTTCCTATGCGCGCGCATCGGCCATAGACTAAAAAATGAAGTTTCTTTTTTTTGGGCTTTTCGTGGATAGCTTTTTAGCGCAAATGTAACCGTAACTCAACCAATAATATTAAAAAAAACTATTACTCACTCGTGAATAATAGTAATGAAAAAGTTACAGTTTGATTATAGGTGTCATTATGTGCCTAATTGCCATGGGATTAGAGCCACTTTATAAGGAAGTGTGTTGAAAATATTATTTTCTAAACATAAATCTTTTAAAATATTGAAAAATTCGATCTCTGTCGTGGGGGCCGGATTGAATCGACAATCACTATCACATTTTTCCTTTTAAACTATGAGAGTAGATTTTAATTTACTGACCAGTAGTCCCCGCGCCAGTATACTGGATTAAGCACCGGCTGCTCGCCAACTCCCATAGCTTGATTGACGAATCCAACCCAGATGTGAGAAGATACTGGAAAAGATAATCTTTTCACATTACACACATACATACATACACACAACGAAAACAGTTTGCGATCACTAGCTTAAACTGATATGATTTCATAAACTCAACTTTATCAAGTTTTTTTGTGTTTTTATATAGAAATGGCCTGAGTGAAATAAAAAAAATTCAACTAATTTTTTTAAACATAATTGAGTTATTAATCATTTAATCATATTTTAACCGCCTGCTTGGTCTAGCGGTTCAGACTACCGGGTGATCGGGAGGTCCGGGTTCGATATCCCCACGGCGGCCGAAGTTTTTCTGCTCAGTTGGTTGGTGGTAGGGCTTCTAAGCCCGCCTGGCTAGCTATCACCGTCTTACCTAAATTTGTCGCCATAATAACAATGTTATAAGCATTGTTGTGTTCCGGCAATCAGAGGAAAGATAGCCAGTTCCCCAGTTATTGAGGATTACAGGTGAAGCTCGCTTCCACCTTCAGCCTTATCGTCACTTACCTTCAGGTCAGATGCAGGCTAAGAGCTTACCTGTCATATTAAAAAAAAGCAACTCTGCGTGCTATTTCTCTCGAGGTGTATTCTTTAGCCGTCAAAGTTATTATTTTTTAAAAGCTTCGGACACTACTCTCGGCATTTACTAAATCCGATAAAATTTAGGAACCGATTTCTGAGTCAGCGTAAGCTATGACCGAAATCCTTTTTTTACTGAAAAGCAATTGAACTATTTTATTGTTTTCTAATTTAATATTATTAGAAAAATAATCTTAAAGGAGTAAGAAAGTATAATATCTACTGTAACAAAATATATTTCGATTCTTCAAAGTGACGGCAAACTTGTTTCGATATGTATAACGACTATTATCCCCTAAGGATTAGTCAGAGACTAGGCAAAAGCACCGCAAAGCAGTCCACTGCCATAGTCCTTGCTTCACCAGCAGCGACTGCACTCAGCGTGACAGGTGGTGAGGTAAGCTGTTGGATTTTGTGCAGTTCTAAGTCTATAAGACGCCTTTTACGACACCCAAGGGAAGAGACGATTGCATTATATTCCATTGATCATATTAATGAACATATATTGAGTTAGGAACGACTATTAAACCCCCTTTTTTCCTTCTCCCCTTTTTTACTTGTCATCTTGTATTACGTATTATCGACAGTCATTTTTTCGGCTCAAATGTGTTATTACTAGTTAACTGAATGTTTGTTTTTTTTAACATGTCTATTGAACACGTTTTGTACGCTAAATTAGGATTATTGAATAGTTAGCTCATTTATATCAATTGTTATTTTAGTCAGGATATGACAGTAATCTGTAAGTGTACCTAAATATAATAAATAAATAAATAAATTTAGAGCACCATGTATAACCAGACATATTTATTTATTTATTTAATAGTTTATTGTACACAACAATTAAACAGAAACAACACATCAATAAAATAGAAAGTACAAAGGGTGTGGCTTATTCCTAAAGAAATCTCTACCAGCCCACCTGCGATAGGAGACAGTATAGAATGAAACATAATTGTCGCGTGTACACTATAAATACATTAAATACATTTATTTATTACATAAACTCTACACAAAAAAAATAAAGGTACTACCCACCTTGCTGTTTCTAGTGAACGCGACCGAACACACTTCTGATCCATCGTGCGCGTTCACAAAGGTGTTGAAACACCTGTTCGACACTGTGTCCCACAGCTTCACTGTGCCGTCTGCGCTGCCGCTCGCGAAATACTTACCATTGGGGGAGAACCTTTAAAGAATTGTACAGCTTAAAAAAAAATATACTAACTTATACATACATACACATACATAAAATCACGCCTGTAATCCCCGAAGGGGTAAGCAGAGTCCAAGTAGCACTGTGCTCCTTAAGACCACATTTAGCCATACAAAAATTGGGTTTGGTCAGACATTCAGAAGACAGTAGTCGTCAGAATGTGACAAAACACTGAATAACTGTTCCTTCCCTAAAACTCTTTTATTAGTTTGGGGGTATGTGTATAAAGCAAATTTGGTGATACGAGCGGGGATCAAACCGGCAACCTCAGTCCATACTAATATTATAAATGCGAAAATAACTCTGTCTGTCTCGCTTTCACGTCCAAACTACTGACCGTAATTTGGTACACAGATAGTCTATGCTACCTCTTATCCCGAAAATCCCATGGGAACGGGTGCCATGCGGGTAAATGTTACAAAATTTAAATAACGCCTCCTAGAAAAATAAAGGACTTAATTTTTTTCCATAATAATCTTCGAAAATTTTAAAGTTGTAGTTTTTATTTTTATGTTGGGAAATTGATCATATAATTATGTACATATTATTATGTTATTATTATAATCTATATATTTATTTATCTGTTGTACCCCCATCTATTTTTTTCCCCCTTTTTTTACTATTGCCTCTCAAACAGGTTGCCTGGCAGAGATTGCTGTTTAGCAATAAGGCCGCCAATTGCTTTTCTTTATCATATCATAAGTTCTTTGTATTATTATGTGCAATAAAGTATATATAAATAGATAAATATAAAGTTGAAAGTCATTAAATATTTAAATATGTCGATGCCACCATAAATATCATTGTATTTACAGGCTAAAATGAAAAATCTATTTCGGTCACCCATCCAAGGACGTGGATAGAAACTTATTTTTATCTTTTTATCTCTCACCTGATCGAATTAACCTGCTTCTTATGGTGATGCGAAGGTATCGGACAAACGAAGCATTGGCTGGTGGTAACGTCATATAACCTTATCACGGGGTGGGTGGTAGACGCTATAATATGGTCTCCGAGAGGATGGAACGCCACACATAACACCGGTTCTGCATCCTAGAAATATGGAAGTTTATGTAACTATCACATAATATAGGTTATTAAAAGACGAGCGTGGTTTAAAAAACGAGCCTTGGCGAGTATCACGCTCGTGTTTTAGTACCGAGTTATGTGCAGTTACATACACTTTATTATCTACACTCATTATTCAAAGAAATAAAAAAAGAAACAAAAAATTTAATTAATTTTATTTATTGTTGGTTGTCTGGAAAACCATTTGCCCTAGTTTCGTGCGTTTTTAAGAAAAATAAGTGTTGCATAATGAGTCCAACCTGTTGCATAATGGTCATTATGTTACAGTTAACATTTTTAAATTTTCGTATTTATCATCTGTGTTAAAAAGTATGTCATTATGAGTTCGAGTCTGAGTTCATAATTCGAACATTATAATGAGTGTGGATAAAAAATATTAAAGGTTGTTTTGAGACTGTGGTACATGTTCAATGGTTGAAACGATTGGTCTTCCTCTTACACTCTTCTATCTACCTTCAACTTATCCAAAGCCCCCCCCCCCCCTCTTTATCCCGATATTCCCATGGAAACGGGTGCCATGTGGGTGAATGTTAAAATCAGTAATCTTACCGTAATAGATTTGTAAGCCTTCTTAGCGGACGCCTTGGTGATGTCAAACAGCTTGATGCAGCAGTCCCGGGACGCTGATACCAAGATCTGTTCCCGAGGGTGGAAGTCCAGCGCGGTTATCTCGTCAGTGTGGTCGTACCTTTAGGAAGGAAAAAACGTGGAAAAAATCAGTTTCTGAGTTGCGACCTTTTTACACGACGTCCTCATTATAGTTTTATATATTTTCTTTGTGCCCGGTGCATGGCAACAATCTCACCACCTGTTACATGGGGACCTAACATATCTGGCGAAATGTGGGTTGTAACACCTCTGCCTACCCCTTCGGGGAAAAAGTTGTAATGATATGTAATGTTATGTTACATTTCCTTTTAAATTTTTGTACTTTTGTAGTAATTTGTATGTTTGTAAAAGGTGTCTCAGTAAGAGTGCATTTTTTCATTTTTATAAAACACGTATTTTATGAGAAAGTTGCGATATTTTTATTGAATTTTAAAGAAGACATATACCGATTAAGTATGGAATAATTTTTTTTACATACGACAGGTAAGCTCTTGACCTTCATCTCACCTGATGGTAAGTGACGATAAGGCCGAAGGTGGATGCGAGCTTCACCTGCAATCCTCAACAACTGAGGAACTGGCTATCTTACCTCCGATTGCCGGAACTCAAAATGCTTAAAACATTGTTATTATGGCGACAAATTTAGGTAAGACGGTGGTAGGCAGGCGGTGGTAGGTAGGCGGGCTTAGAAGCCCTAGCACCAACCAAACCGAGCAGAAAAACTTCTGCCCCTATAATTTCCGGCAAATGGCCTCCACGGCTCTGATGGCAGGCCATTACTCTTTTCATGAAATTTTCCACCACTTTTACACAGAGATGTGGCTGTATCTCACCAATGACACGTTGGATCTTTGATTTCAGCTCAGGAATTGTTTCTGGTTTATTGGCATAAACGCGAGATTTCTCAAAACCCAAAGAAAAAACAAAAATATCACATCTTTCTCCTAAAATACATGTTTTTATTTTAAAATGAAAAAGTGCACTCTTACTGATACACCCGTTATGTGACTGAAAAAAAATATTTAAAACCTCTAAATCAAAATCAAAGACTTTTCCTGCGGCTTAATTTTTATTATTTTTTATTTTGTTCGTATACTTTGTACATTTCTGGGCAATGTAGGTTTATTTTTTCTCCTTGCCTACTTTTTTATGACAGTTAGTTGAAGTGCTGATAGTGTAAGCTTATTGATATTATAAGTATTATAAGTAGTCATATAAATGTTATAAATAATAAACCGCAACATGGTTTATAACGAGACGCCATCTAGCGGGCGATCCGGGCGCGCTATCTCATTTTTAAAATTTATCTATCATTTTAAAAACATAAAAAATACAATACATAAAAGTCACGTCCATAATCTACATGTTTGTGTTGACGTGGCCAGAACTGATATTATATAAATTTTTTCTTACAATTTAATTTACTTACATTAGTTGTATGAAAAATTATTTAAAAAAAAACAACAAAAATAATCAGCGATCGGAGTAGGTAGAGGTATTTTTGGTACTTGCCATATGATAGAATAATATGGATAAGTAAACAATTTCTTATATTTTTTATAAAGAATATTTTTTATAAAGA